>CM050412.1:12719678-13154678 GCA_027564155.1 Gymnocypris eckloni scoliostomus | reverse complement strand
TATACAGTGAGCAAAGCACATTTACTTCATCAAAGAATAATCATTGACTTCAGTGACTAGGCTATGTAAAAATCTATTATGTAAAAACAGCTGTAGCTGCTGTACTAAATGAAAACAAAATGCTTTTAAATAATCCCTCCTTTTATTAAATCATTAACATTTTGCACATCCTGCAATGATGACTTAAACTGTACATGGGCCTACATATAATGTTCCTTTGAAATTAATTTTGGTGCAATAAACAATCTTGAATAGATGTCTTGCAAGACACATTAGAGAAAGCAGTAAAATATTTTTTATACATTACATTCAGGATCGCAAACAACATAGCACAGTACATTTAATGGTGCCTGTTAGCTGCTCAAAGGCGAGACGGCGTTGTCTGGCCATGAATGCCTCAATTATGTTATTATTATTATTATTTATTTTTTAAATAATTAAACATTTTAATTAAATTTTAAATTAACAAATATTGTAAGCACTGCTTAATCTGTAAATTGTGAGGTCCCGGAACAAAGCGGGTAATGAATCCGTCCGCAAGTTTTTTTATATTATTATTGAACTTTCAAAAATACAAATTCAACAGCAAGTTCATATATATATATATATATGCTTTTATTTATGTAGGCTACACAGAGAAACAATACATAGAGAAACAAGATGCGCTTTCTGCCGTCTCATGCAGTCTCCGTGAAATGGAGCGTGTCACAGCAATGAACCGGCTACTTTATTAAACGAACCAAAAAATTTTAATCTTTAATTACGTAGTCGGAATGAAAATGTGCATTTCTTTATTAAAGTCAGCGTCGCATTCTGCAACTTTATCTTTTCAGCCGACACTGACTGAGAAGAAATCACTAGTTTATTAACGAATAATTAAATGTTTTATTTTGCCTTTCCCCAACATTCATAATCATTAGCCTACTTTTGCCGTTGTAAGCTTTAGACATGCGCTTATGCGGAATAGGCTATACGCCTATATATTAAAGGATGGTTAGTAGCCTAAGTTATTATATTAATCAATTTATGTGTGACTAGTGAAATCTTTAGTCGGGGACAGGCCTTCTTGGCACAAGGAACCAATAAATTTTTTTAATAAAATGCTGTAAATTCGAAAAGTGCGCCTGCTAATCACGTCAGGTTATATTGCAATGCAGAGTTATGAATGCATAATAATAAGTAAAAAGTTAAATTTATTTCATTTCTTATGGGTGCAATGGCGGTGCTTTGGTCTTTCTTGGGGGTGCTGAAGCATCTGCTAGCCCCTCCTTTGCGCTGCCCATGTTTATTACGATTAAACAAATAATAATTCTGCATCTGATTTTAGGTGTGCCAGCTGCCACTGTGGGTGGCACCGGCACACCCTGGCACACCCGTGGCTACGCCCCTGGCACACACACATACATCACATACATGCATTCACTCTCACTATGTTTCTCTACAATGCATTATGATCATTTGTTTCAGACCCCAGGCACTGAAACACATTATACGGTCCTGAAAAAAGCAATGTGTAAAAAAAAATGTCATTTAGGTCACGCAGTGTAGGGTGAGAGAGAGAGAGAGAGAGAGAGAGAGAGAGAGAGAGAGAGAGAGAGAGAGAGAAGAAGGACAGCAAATTTCAGTCTGATACCGAAAGGCAAAAAGGTAGTGAAAGATTAAATGAAAAACAAAAACAGAACAAATAAATAACTTTTATATTTTTGGTCAAAAGGGTGACATGCATACAAAAAAGATAGACAGACAGACAGACAGACAGACAGACAGACAGACAAACAGACATACAGGCACATTGCAAAACAAATTGTATGCATAAGGTTAATTATGTAGCCCCAAACACTTCTGTATCTGTAAGGAAAATATTTATTTGTGCATTACTGTGGAATTAAATTGGCATTGTTGAATTCTTGAATAGGTCCTGAAGCGATAAGTTTAATTCTGTTGGTGCTGATGTATTGGCTGATATTTCACTGTATTCTTAAGGTTCATTCTTATGCATCTTGTACTAGTGCAGTACTATGAAGACTGCAGTGGTACAAATACCTCCAGGAAACATTGAATTGTGTCTGCTTATAACCTCAACATACATCACCTGTTTCACGTGCTTGGGGCGTCACTATTGAAAAGCCATCAGTGTAAGAAATGAAGGGGGAAGGAGGTGCTATTTTCCCTCCTTAACACAGACCTCAATTATGTCCCCCTATCCACCCCAATTAACCATCCCAACAGAAACATCAATACCAGACTGATGTTCCAGCAACCACCATCCCTCACCAAACACTCAAATAATCCCACAACCACTGCAGGGTCCATCAATCTGACAGAGATGAAGAATTATCCACATGAATCCATCTCTAGTTTGTTTCTATGCCGGCTGTATTTGTTCTGTAGGTCTGTGCAAAAGACAGATTCAGATTCAGTGTTCTTTAGAACAATTTAAACCTAAACTATCAACAATCTACAATGTTATTTTCTTTCTGCTATGTTTGAGTATAGAAGTTAACACTTGCAACAGTTTATATAAATGTGCACGTTACATCTGAGAATGAAATTTTCATTTGTGTTTGATTGTTTTGATATGAGTGTCTAACCAGTACACTGTCAGTTCACTTCACTGTCTTTCTGAAGTGTAGTACACACTGGAAAAAGTTAGACTTTGGACCAAAAAACATAGCCAAATAAATTTATTTTAAATTGTTCATATAATATGTATATATATATGTATTAATGTATATTCATTTATTAACAAAAATAAATTTGCAACAGGTGGCATTTTGTTTTAGAAGGCCCTGAAATTAGCTTAATAAGCAATACATAATTTAACTTTATAAAATGCATTATGCAGCATGTTTTATGTGCATCTTATACAGTATATGAAGTAGAATGCAGTTCTGAATGACTTTATTAGTGAAAGAAAAAACCAGGCATGAACAACTGGTAAAGACAAAGTTATTAAAATACATTCTGGGCTTTACTAAAAACATTGAGGGTTTAATAGAACCTGTAAACAGGTTCTGTAAATGGTAGGCTCTAAGTGAGTCTCCTTACAAGACACATCCTTTCGAGGCAGGGGCTGAGGCCAGGGGCTGGGGCTGATCTCCCCTCACCTTTGGGAGTAAAGGCTCACTCATATCAAGGTATGGCGGCCTCCAAGGCCTTTCTGGTACTGCAACGCTGCAGGATGGTCTACGCCCCTCACATTCGTCAGGTTCTTGACAAAGATTTGCGAGCCACTCCTGGCTCTTCTTTTCTCTTGCTATAGCTGTGCTCTTCCACACTAAGCAGGTGGCGGCGGCGTGGACATCTCGTTCCCCATAGCGTTCGACGCAGCTCGAAGTTCCCGAAGGGGAACGTCCCAGGTTACGTATGTAACCATGGTTCCCCAAGGGAACGAGACACTGCGTCGCAGGGCCATACTTCCGGCATCCCTACTAGAGCTATGCTTCATTCCTAGCAGCTAACGCCTGTTGCACCCCACGTGCTTGTAAGCCTCCTGGTCATTACATCACCCGCCCATGACGTCTTGCCCATCCTTTGTACTGATTACACATATGATTCAGAGCTGGATATCGCTGATGGCGTTCCCCATAGCGTTCGATGCAGCATCTCGTTCCCTCGGGGAACCATGGTTAGATACATAACCTAGGACGTTTTTGTACTTCAGGTGAATTCAGTGCTTATGTGGTTTTGCATACTTGGAGTTTGTTTCTTCATCAGAACAGATTTGGAGGAATGTAGCATTACAGCACTTGCTCACCAATTGATCCTTTGCAGTGAATGGGTGCTGTCAGAATGAGAGTCCCAACAGCTGATTAAAAAATCACAATAATCCACACCACTCCAGTCCATCGATTAATGTCCTGTGAAGCCAAAAGCTGCATGTTTGTAAACAACAAATCAATCATTAAGGTGTTTTAACTTTAAACCATTACTTCTGGACAAAATATGAGTCTATAATCCATAATATACCAGAGTGGTTTCAGGTTTTCAGATTTAACTGGTGGAGTGGTGGCATGAAGCACCATGTTCAGTTTTCTCTATCTGTCTGTGTGTGTGTGTGTGTGTGTGTGTGTGTGTGTGTGTGCGTGTGTGTGCATGCGTGCGTGCGTGCGTGCGTGGCTGTCTGATTGAGATGGAGTGCTATAATCAGTGTCCTGTCTGTAAAGTGTTTGATGAAGCAGGAAGAGAGAGACAATAAAGAGAGAAAAAAATGGGAGAGAAAGACCAACTGGAGAGATTGACTCAAGTGCCATTCACATACCTACCTGTTCTCCAGAAGGATTCCTTTGTTTGTTCGTTCATTTAGCTTAATCTGTCTCACACAAACACTTTCTTTCATTGTTTGTTATCTTTGCCTCTGTCTGGGTCAGCACATGTGTTTTAAATGCTGTTTTGATCTTGAACGGAAATTATTTTAAAGCATAATTTAATTTAAGGTAACAAAACGAGTGTATCTGTGTGTGATATTTGCATTCTGTTCAACAGCTGTATTGCCGTAGGCTGTTCAGTGGGCGGACAAATTGAGCAATTCTCTCTCTCATTCTTATTCTTTTTTTCCTCTGCAACTTCACTAAGAATTAACTGTGCTCACTGATAATGTTGTTTATTTGCACACATACGCTGTATTATTCACTAAAGGAATTCTGCATATCAGGTTATGGCACAAACAAGGTTAAAGTAATAGTGACCACCGTTTCTGTGGCACATTTCTCCATGCAGGCCGGTTCTGAGATCTCAGTTGTGGAGGAAGCAGCAGTCTGTTTACCGACCCATGCATACTAATGTATACTGCACACACAAATAGAAACATGCTAAAGATACTTTCAAGATCTGGCAAGCTCTAATCTGATTGGCTGTTTTTATTTAACCTCCAGCAGTAAGGGTATAACAATTTTTACAAATTTTTTTTTTTCACCAGGTAATTATTATTATTAAATTATTGAATTATGTTTTAAAAGAGTTTAACAATTTTGTTTAAGAAACGTTTTAGTAAGTAAACCAAATGTCCACAAGCAGAACTGAATATTGCACTTTGTTATATCTTTGATCTTTTATACTTAAAAAACGCAAAATTCTGTACACATTTTCTTCTTCCCTTTTTTTCCAATCACAGAGACTGGCACTGCGTCATATTTAAAAAGATGTATTATTATTATTGTTGTTGTTGCTATAATGAACTGATAAAAAAATGCATACCTTGAATGTAATCTAGATGGCTTTGGATAGAAGCATCTGATAAATGTATAAGTTAAAATGTAAAATAACTGTTGTGCTATTGGCAAAAACACTGACTCTAATTTGAACTCTAAATAGAGGTTAACAAGAGGCATGTTTGAGCTGAACAAAATTATCTAAATTAAACTGGCTTACAGAGGCTGGGTTAGTGAATAAGATTCAGGATTTTGCACTACAATCCAGTTTTAGTAAATTAATTTCTAAATGTTTTAAGGCAGCTGAATGATCAGATTTAATTTCTGTGCTACTTTAAAACTATTTCCCACTCAAATATTGTTCTGATGGCACATATAGTTCATTTTCATTCACAAAGACATTTAATAGAATAGCTTAACCAACAATTACAAATCAAAGATTGGTGTTTCATACACAGCTGACAAAAAACGAATACGGAATATCATGACAGTGGCCCAGCATACAGACATGTGTAGAGTCATATTACAATCTCCTAGGTTTACTTATAACACCACAGTCAAAATGAGGAATAACACTCACTTGAAAGAAGAAGATGCCAGTTTTCTGATTTTATGTTATTACATTTGTTTTTACAATATTGGACATTTACAAATAAAAAATTGCACATAGTGTATATTTAATTTCACAGCCACACAACATATTTATATTTTAAAGAAACTTTGTAAAATAGTATGATTTCTTGGACCTTTGTTTTGAAGGAATTTAGATCCTGGAACTTAGGAAACTTTGAACGCCCTGTGTTTTGTACACCAGCATTCATTTAAAGCGTTATTGTAAATCCTGTAATAACACAGTGGCACTTCAACCTGTCGCAGGCATATTCTGTCACATTTTCAAGAGTCACTAAGAGAATGATTCTATTTCTGACAGCAATAAACCTATATATTGAAGAACTGCTTCATATATTTATTCTACTCTGCCAGCCTGTCACTTGCAGGGACACAAATGCCACACATAGGGAAAAGAAAGTGAAGTAAAAGAGGCTTGCTAAGAAAATAAATACATACATAAATCTCCTGACCCAGAGGAGTATGAAAAGCTGTGCAATCACTTCTTACAAATAACCATTTATTATAGGTACATTAAATTTAATTTAATTGAGCAACTTGTAATAATGTCAAATACATTAAACCTTCATCATTACAAATGTGTAATTCTAACTATATTTAAATATGCACATCATATACAGTAGAGGTTTAGATAGAAATGTCACTAAAATATATTTTAGTTTAGCATAAATTCTTGTCAATAATTCAGCAGTAGATAGACAGACAGACAGACAGACAGACAGTCCCATTTGAAGGGGCAGTATGCTACATTCGAAGAGCTCGGTCTGCCAGCTCTGAACACATCCCGTGTGATTGACTGCTCTGCTTCTTTGTTTCTCACCCTCTAAAATGAGTCAATTTGTTTCTCAGTGAGTGACAGCGCTCCTGACAACTGCGCATGAGTCACATTCATCTACATGGGTAACTGATGCATAACATGGACTTTCTTTTTTATCAATGTCAAGAATTCAGGGAATAAGGGAAAGTGAGACTCTGTGACTGGTCACCATTTCAGTTTTTCATTTTTCATTTTTCATTTTTGCCTTCACTAGTTTATATTAAATGGTCTGAAGGTGCGGTGACATTTACTAAGCAAAATTTCACAGGTGAAAGAAAGTGGGACAATATTTGATGAATGATACATGATTAATGGCAATGAAATAAACATCCAAAGCTATGCCGGCTGGTGAAACAGACAACTAAATAACAGCTTTCCAAATAGCCTTTTTATGGTCACTTTATAATATTGAAATGTAATGCTATACAAAAGTGGCTAAATAGACATCAGAACAAGCAAACTGTAAATTGTGGATCTTCAAGTTTACTTTGCTGTGAAGTTACTTAGTTGCTCATCTTTGCTTGTTTCATTCACAAAACCAAGAGCTATTGGCCCATATGGCAAATTTGTGTCCAAGTTTTTCAGAAATTAATCAGGCAAAGCTCTTCATCACAGTGATTTCTAGTTAAATAAATGGATTAATATTTTTTTTTTATTGTTTGCGTTATGATGCTTATTTATAATTGACTGTTGTCCCTGGTAACCAATTTTCTAGTTGATGTCCGGACCACCCTGTCTGTGTTTATTTTGAGATTATACAATATGAAATATATAGAGTTAGAATGATTTGAAATACTGGCCTGATCATAAAACAACAAGCATATAAAATCGTTTTAATGAGCCGTGCACATTATTTCTAAAATATGAATTATAATAAATGAGATGGAATGTATCATATCACAACACAGGACATGTCAACTTCCCAAAGTATTTTGTTTCAACTATCCACATTAACACAGACACACAGAGAAAGTGTGTTCATAGATATAAATGCATAAAGCTATGAAAATAATTATCTCAGGGGAATGAGGACACGGAACTCCTCTTCTCTGATGTTTCCCGCTGTCCCAATAAATAGAGGATTGGATGAGAGTGTCTCCTCTCACCTTAAGCCCAATAAAGATTTCATTACTCTTCCCTGATCTCAGAGCTGCAATTAAAGTCTGATGTCTCGTCAAAGAAAGTGAGAGAATGTGAAATCCAGACGAAAGTAAGAAGTGTGTTTATGTGTGTGTGTACCTGATGTGCTAACCTATAGATGCCCTATCTGTGACTGTCTGTAAAATGAAGCCTCTCTACATGTATTCACCTCCCATGGCAACAGCACATCATAAAATAATAACACTGAAAGGCTTTGATTTGTGGTGAATGACTGATGCTGCTTCCTGTTGTGAGAGAAAGTACGTTTAAGCCTTAGTGCTGCGCCCTGCTGGGTAGAAATCACAGGGGCCGACTCCAGTCAAACATCCCTTCAGATGTATTACAAACAAAACACATATATATCGAAAAAATGGTGATATTTAAACAGCAGGATCGCCATTTTCAAACAGATTTCATACATTTTTATTTTGTTGAAAATGGTGGTTGGCCTTTTTCCAGAATACCGTTTAAACACAAAATGATTGATGTTGTTTAGCTTTGTTTACCACTTTAGAGAGAAGCTTTGAATGGCTCTTTTAAAGTCGGTGCGAATGCAATTTTCCACTGGTATCTTCTTGGAATTATCTGATTTGGGGTATAAATACATCAACTTTGCTATAATGTATTCAAACTAATGGAATTTAACTACTGTAGACTTTAGTCAGAGTATTGAAATATCTAATTTATAGCTTCAAACTCTGGTCAAATTCTGGAATTTACAATGAATATGTGATGTATTAAATCATTGGTTGATTGGTTTACATGCTTTCTCATTGCACATTTCACTTGGACATTTATCACATTAATGATAATAGAAACATTTCGCTGAATAATTACAGTTCTTTACTTTTATATAATTCCAATTCTGTAGGCTGTTTTTCATCTTATTCTTCTTCTGCTTCTTTCTTTCTTTCTTTCTTTCTTTCTTTCTTTCTTTCTTTCTTTCTTTCTTTCTTTCTTTCTTTCTTTCTTTCTTTCTTTCTTTCTTTCTTTTTTAAGGGATATTCACACAACTCCTTTCCTTTTCTTGACTTGTATGCTATATTCTAACTGTCAATGTACCACAAATATTTTCCTTTAGAACTATATAAACAATTCAGAGATTAATTAAGCACAGACTCATGGAAAAAATGTCCTTCTACCTTCATTCCAAACTGAAAAAAAAAACAATACCGACAATTCACTGCAAGTTCAAACTGAAATGAACACTAGTGCCAGTAAACCAACCAACCATATATATATATATATATATATACATATATATTCTTTTTTGAATGAATTATGATTAATAGAGCAGATTATCAATTAATTAAGACTTATTTTTGCATGTTTCCTTGTCATCCTATGTCATGACTACTAAACATATTTAACATATTGAATGGTTTATAAACTATCACATGTTGAAGTTTGCATCACATAACCAGCTCCATATTAATGGCTTTTCTGATGTGGTAAACTTGCTCGGTTGCTCACCTGGTATTAATAAAATAACTTTAAAAAGCAAGTGTTTATCATCACGTATTTGTCTTCGGTGACACTTTTGGTTAGGTTTAGGGTATGGCTTATTGCAGCATTTACCTTTTAGCCCCTCTCACAAAACATCTAATTTCTGAACTGCCATGATTTCTAAAACAACATAATACAACGTTGCTGGACTCACAAGCTTCTGCTGCGGATAAAACTAAGCATGCTATTAGTGCCATTCACTGGACATTTCACTTTATCAGGTTTTACAGTTCACAGGCAAATTTTTCTAATAAACCAAACTAATTATTTTAAACCGTTTATTTAATGAAGCTTTTATAGTAGTTTTATCAATTATCTTGTTAATGAAGTTATTATTGTTTGATGAAGTTAGGTTGCAGCAAATAGCCACTGAAGTACTTTTTCAGTGTAGGTGATCTACTGTGGGCTTCAGGTTCAGAACCATTATGGATTGTGGAGTTTTCTTGAGTTGCTGTATTTGAGGAGGTCGAATATCCCAGTGTGACTTGTTTTCTGCGTTTTATGGGCTGTTTGCTTCAATGGACCTCAGTGCAACACAAAACATTTACAAGCTTTTAAAGGTCCTACTGGACGATCACAACCTTCAACTGTCCTCTGGAAGCTAGAAAACCAGCAGAATGAAGTGCTAGCACTTACTATACCATAACTGCTTCACCTTCTCTTGGGCAAATTCAGTAAAAAGATGCTTCGTACTGTATTTCAGTGCATTTAATTCACCAACCACTGAAAAAGCAATTTACACAGAGACTACAGTAAATGCATTGAAATGGTGTTGTGCCATGAGCATGTAAATTACGTGGTTCACTGTGTCTGAATTTGTACACTGTACAGTCTGTACAGTACTCTGTGCTGCATTTGAAGATGAACTTCTCATCTGTTATTAAAATATGTACATCTTCCCATGGCCTCATGGGAATATTAAAGTGTCCATTGGATGCACAGAATCTCAAAAATATTAGGTAATGCCCAGCGCTTCTTAAACACTGTGCATTTGAACTTACTACTTAATGAACTCACACGAATGCATCCTATTCATTTGAGAATAATCAGATATGTACACAATATAAGCATATTATCTGCAGAAAAGGATGCAAATGCACAAGTTAATGTGCTAGTCAGAATGTGTTATGTTGTGAACATTTTCTTTCCATAGCAATGCAGAAAACACATACATAATTACAGAAAAGTAATAACTAAAACATCAAGAATTCACAGCATATCGTATCGTATTCTCATAATATTGTTTCAGGATCTCAGGTTACCCAGGTTTTTACTTGTAAACATGTTTGAACATTTGAAACTTTCTTGTCAAATACAATTAAATTCTCACTATTAACTAGTTGCTTATTAGTATGCACAAAACTGGCATATTGGCTACTTATTGGTACTTATAAAGCACATATCAATGCCTATTCTGCATGACCCAGATCCTGCCAAATACCTAAACTTAACAACTACATTACTAACTGTTAATAAGCAGTAATTAAGTGTTTATTAAATCAAAAGTCAAAGTAGACCATGCCAATACTCAGTACCATTAGATTCATGCAAACATGCAACTTATGAAATGTAATTTAAAAGGGTGATCTTAGATTATATTTTCTATTGTTTATGACAACATATGTGTGATGTAGATGGGGATACTTCGCCATTTTAAAGAATCAACTCTGTTTGAATCCCTCTGTTTTATAATCCCAATATATACGCCAAATTGTAGTAGTCTGCTACATCTTCCAGATACACTGCAAAACATAATTGTATTCCTCATCATTTTTTTTATATTTTACATTAGAAATATCAACAATTATTAAATAAATATTTAGTTGAGAGCACAAAATTAGATTATCGAAATTAAATGACTTTGTGCTTAAAAAAGAATCCTGCTATGGTGTAAGAAAAACAAACTTAATTTAAAATAAAACGTTTATTTTCATAACCCTACTGGCATATCTTTTAATCCCAGTCATTTAATTTTGATGCATTTTTCAGAAAACAAGTCTTGCTATCGGAACTTGCATTTCAGTAAGTGTGTTTGGAATTCACCAATAAAATGAGGATCTATGCCATGCAAATAGTTCAGCAGGGGGTTGTTTGTTTGTTTGTTTGTTTGTTTATTTGCTACATTTGCACGGATACCATATTTGCTTAATAAACTTTATAAAGCTGGCGCTACAGCAGTGCATCCAATAAATAAGACATAATTTCCTTATGTTTGTGTGGTGTCGTCTGTAATATAGGTTGAATTTTGGTATATCTGTTGGCCGTGGTTTGTTTAAAAAGAGCTGAAAGAATAGAGAAAGAATTGTATTTGGTGGGCTGGAATAAATTGGTGTTAGAGCACACTATAAGCTAGGCTAGCTTTATCTGATAAGCAGGCAATGTTGGAGCAGATGAGATAGAGCAAAGCGCTGATGCATATCTGCGATGAGGAGTGAACGGGATCCGGCTCAGACCACGCTGTAATGAGTTCTACAGCACCACGGCCTGACTGCAGCATTTGATTAAAGACGCAGGGTGGCCTACTCCACTGTTTAGCATCACAATGTCATGCAGTGCTTAGAGTCAAACTACCAGCACTTCACACAGATACTGTTTCAGGAACAGATAGATTCTATATTAGATATGGCAAATTTGAGTATGGGCTTGTCACATTTCCCGGAGGGTTATTATTGAAGTGCCATTTCGGAACTAGGATAAATGCGCCTGTATGTATGATAAATTTATGTTTAGCTTCTCAGTCTCTTGCTCTATATACATACAGTATATATATATATATATATATATAGTATTAAACATCAAGCTTTATCTGAGTTTCATTTAAGAGGTTCAGCTACACGGATTTTTATCTCAGCCAAAGACTGAAGCCACAGTCAGCTTAACATGCGAAAGTATCAAGTTCTCCTTTCTATTGATGGCATTACTTCTTTTCTCTTTCTGTACCAGAATTATTTTATTTTTAGCTCTTAAGGTTCGCAGTAAAAGTGTGATTTAACTGAATGTCACAGCAAACAACTATTTAGTTTTAACAAGAAAAGGCAGTTAAACATTTCTTAATTTCTTAATGTAATTTTCAGTTTTATTTTGTTGATATCCCTAAAAAAAATTGTAAACCCTGACCCTGTGGCATCATCAAACATCACTCTATTTATGCAAAGGAATCTGAGCATATATTTAGTCAAAGCTAATGAAAATGAGACAAAAATACACAAAATTTGGATTAAATTACTTAAATTTAAACAAAAGTGTAAGGTGAAAAGGTCTGTATATATATATATATATATATATATATACTGTGTGTATATATATTAGTGGTGGGCATAGATTAATTTTTTAATCTAGATTAATCTTGGAATTAATCTAGATTAATCTAGATTAAAATGGCTCATTTGAATTCTGCGAAGGCATTCAGAATATGTGTGCTACCCAAATAATGACTAAAGTAAGTCTTTGAGCGGGTTTCTCAAGCCAGGTGGCATTAGACCAGGGGCTCATCTCCTGTTTCCAAAATGCATCACAAACTTTAATCTCTTCCGTCCCAATCCCATGAAAAACTGGGGAAAATCCCGTTCCACTCCCGGAAGAATGACTCCCATTCCCTCCACTCCCGTGTTGTTTATTTTTATTTTTTGCCGATAACTGTCAATTACAGGAAAAATATAGTACAGATCTGGCGTGCCCACCTTATTAGTTGAATAAAAACCCAAAATGTCGTTTTTGTTATTATATTGAACTGAAAGCCATCTTATGCACAGTGTTGCACAGATTTAATTTCATGTAAATCATCCATGCTAACACACGTCTTCTATTTTATTTTTAGACATTTCACTCTCTATAGATATATTTTCAAAGAGTTTCAAGTTTCTCGCTCAAGTTCACATGAGACCTAAAAGCGCATCCTGTTTGCTTAAAAGCGCAAGCGTTTCGTTGTTATTCTGAGTGCACACAAATAAGCGTAGAGTCTTTACAGATTCGAAAGATGTATTAGGCTACTTTTATCTGTATGACCAAAAATAGCGGAGATTTTAAGAGCAAGTGGCGCACGGAGCCTGTCCTGCAGCAAGCAGCTTCCACAAACACTTCAATAGCACACATTTCTCTAGGTTAACATCATATTGGCGGCCATGTAAAGTTGCTACTACATACATCTCTTTCAGATGGCCATATTTGAGGTTGATGAATGATAGGTGAGCGTTTGGATGTCCTGCCCGATTGTATTACCACATAGACCAGCCGTTAACAATCTGTCCATCACGGACTACGAGCCTCTAGTTCAAGACTCGTTCTCGCCCCTACAGTGCAATTCAGGTATACATCCGGCTAAAATATCAGAGTGAAAGTCATCATAGCTTGCGTAGTATAGACCCAGCTCCCAACCCAACTTTGAGAATAGATTAACGGTATTTTTTTTATCGCCCGATAAGAGTCTCACGTTAACGCAGATAACGCCCACCACTAATATATATATACACTGTGTGTGTGTGTGTGTGTGTGTGTGTGTGTGTGTGTGTGTGTGTGTGTGTGTTTGTGTGTTTCAATTTCAATAGCTCAAAAATAATGTCAATTTGAGTTTGGGTTGTCTGTTAATTCAGGAATGATTATTTTTGCAATAACATTTGGTAAGACTATTGGCACAGAAACTGAACAGTCCAAAGTTCATATAAAAAAACCTCTGTGTATTGTATTTTTTACTTTTGTCTTTGGCTGAGAGCACTTGTAGAACGTGTTTTGAACATCCTAAAGCTCAGACAGCAGTGGAGGATGTGAAGAAGTAGACAGCAGTGGGGGTTTATGTTGGAGAGGGTTTGGCGAGAGTCCGCGTTCCCTGACATCTGCTCAATTAGACGTTTCAGATAACACACCCTTAAACGGAAAAGCTGTTTCAGCATGTCAAACCTCTTGTAAACTGTCTGAATGGATTACGCTGGCTACATGGTGGTATGGCCTAACCAGAACGAAGGAATTAGCTAAAGCTGTCAGAGTTTTACACAAGTTCCAAGTGAACTCATAATTAGTCATGTTCTAGTGATCACCTGATTTCTGCCTGATCATAATTGGATGAAGTCAGAAGAGATGATTCTCAGACAGAAATGTCAGAAAAGCAGATGTTTTTTCTTTTTCTTTGCTTATCCCTTTTTTGAAGGTGTATATCCTTCTGAAAGAAGCCATAACTTATATTTATTAATTTTTTTTCATGCCATCTTATAAAGATTTTTTTTCTGACCTTTACAACTGAACAACTTTTACTTCTGAACCTTTAGGACTTTAATACATAAATGTACTTTTTTATGACTGACTAGCTTGTTAAATGTGCAGCAATACTTCTAAGTGAGTTTAGTTTGACTAATTGTTTTTGTTGGACTGGGGATGATCTTTGATTTGTAAATATTCCAGTATATCAATATATCAACCCGCTGGAAAAAAACGTGTCTGTGGCGACTTTCCTGCAAAATGATATTATGTTGCTTCTTGCACATTTAGTGACACTTCCAAAGTGAAATGTCCAGTGAGTGGCATTAAAGCGGTATACAGATTTATCCAAAGTAAAGGAAAATGGATCAGGTAATTGTTTATGCTGGTAGTCATATATTGCGATAGTCAGAGGTGGAAAGATTACGAAAATATTCTACTCAAGTAAAAGTACCATTACATTAATGCAATTTTACTTAAGTACAAGTAAAAGTACCAGTCTAAAAAGCTACTCAAGTAAAAGTAAAAAGTAGCTCATTTAAAATGTACTCAGAGTAAAAATTACTTAGTTACATTTTAACAGTGGGAGGGACGAAAAAACTGGGATAGACCAAAGGTGTCAAACTCAGTTCCTGCGGGCCATAGCCCTGCACTGTTTAGAACCCTAATTAAACACGTCTGATCCAGCTAAACTAATCATTTAGGCTTATTTGAAAACTACATGGTGTGTGTGTGTTGGAGCAGGGATGGAACTAAACTCTGCAGAGCTGCGGCCCTCCAGGAACTGAGTTTGACACCCCTGGGATAGGCCTATAAATCTCAGACTAGTTGTTTTTAATTAAATGAATGAGTTATTTAGAATAATAACACATTTGGGCTACTACCAGGCAAATTAAATCAGTATCAACTAAATGAATATTTGCAATGCAGAGGAAACACAGAAGCTTCATCTGAAGTGGCATTTAGATGTATTTACACACTGACATGAATGTATTTAACCTGCAGTTACAAATGCAGAAATAAAGTTCTGATAAGTAAGACATAGAATGTTGAATACTCGTTTGAAATTAATTAAAAATTAAAATAAATCAAAAGATATATATATTTCCTGCCCCTATATCTTCAATGTTGTGATCATTCTAAACATATTTTAACAGACTGAATCACGCAGTGAAAGAACACACTCCAAATGCACACGGACTAGTCTGATCTACTAGATTTCACGGCTCACTGTTTAGAGTGTTATGTTGGGTTTTTGGCAAAATACTGATAAAGTCAAATCGCACATCGTTAAAACGTCTCGGTTACTTGCGTAACCCCGTTCCCTGAAGGAGGAACGGAGACGTAACGTCCAGAGTGACTGACTAATGGGATCTCGCCGGAGAGCCCAATCACCTTCGAGTGTTAACAAAACAAGCCAATGACGGTTGGCGTGTGTTCGCCACGCCAAGACTCCGCCGCGGTGCGGGTATAAAGGAGAGCGTGCAAACGCATCAGTTTTTCGCTGAGGAGCCGAGACTGTGTGCCCCGCCGTACAGCGGTGGTACAGCAACTATGGCGACGGACGTTACGCCTCCATTCCCTCCTTCAGGGAACGGGGTTACGCAAGTAACCGAGACGTTCTATCAGTCAGTCACGTTCGACGAACGCCAGAGTGACTGACTAATGGGATCCCTTGAAAACGCCACTATTGCTGACCCTCCAGTGCTCTGCAGAAGCCGGCAAGTCCCCCACACCAGCTGGGTTGGAAGATAGGACAGGGTTTAGGCAGAGATAACCGCACTGCTGTTCCGCTCAGTGGTTAGAATAACACTGGGAAAGCGTGCCCCAAGTAGGGGAAACGCTACGAGCCACATCCCGCATAAGGAGGTATCATGTGGAGATTACACGTATGGACTGGCCAAGGGCAGTACCACATACGGGAGTCTCTGAGGTAGACCCAGCCCGCCTGGGGTGAGATAGCTACACAGCAGAGAAGGCAGAGGGTTCTGCCAGGGAAGACACGGGCTCACCAAGGGGGGGGAGCCGTACAGTGGAAGAATACACATGTGGGATCACCAAGGGGGAATCACTACACATGGGCACCTAGCCCAGCACAAGGGTTGACCTTGGGCAACGTACGAGTACTGGACCTGGCGTCTGGTGCTCCGCCACACCTGACTGCCGAGGGTGCGGGAGGAACTTCAACAGGGTTCGCCATGGGGAACTGAACTGAGAAGCAACAGGGCGCACGTATCCGGTCCGTAGAGGGGAATGGCGCAGCAAGCGTGATTGACACCGAGCGGGTTCCAGTGTTACTGGCCATCTGAGACAAGTACACGGGAGGACACTGGCTCTATACGGAGATTGTAAAACCTCGCAAACGTATTAGGGTGTCGCCCAGCCGGCAGCTTTACAAATGTCTGCTATTGAGGCGCCTCGTGCCAAAGCCCAAGAGGAAGCAACGCCTCTCGAGAGTGTGCTCTCACACCAAGGGGCACGGTAAGCGCCGGGCCTGATAAGCCAAGACTATAGCCTCCACTATCCAGTGGGCGAGTCTTTGTTTGGAGACAGCTCTTCCCTTCTGCTGTCCTCCCAAGCAGACAAAGAGCTGGTCTGAGGTCCTGAAGCTCTGCGTGCGGTCCACATAGATGCGCAAGGCACGAACGGGACAGAGCAGAGCAATGGCTGGGTCTGCCTCCTCCCGGGGCAGCGCTTGCAAGTTCACCACCTGGTCCCTGAAGGGCATGGTGGGAACTTTGGGCACATATCCAGGCCGGGGTCTCAGGACAACGTGAGAGTCAGCCGGCCCGAATTCTAGGCACGAATCGTCGACCGAAAATGCTTGCAGGTCCCCTACCCTCTTGACTGTGGCCAATGCCGAGAGGAGCACTGTCTTTAGAGACAGAAACTTAAGCTCTACTGACTGCAGAGGCTCAAAGGGGGCCCCCCTCAAGGCCGACAGGACCGAGGGGAGATCCCAAGAGGGTACCAGGTGAGGGCGCGGAGGATTTAGCCTCCTTGCCCCTCTGAGGAACCTGATGACCAGGTCGTGTTTCCCCAGAGACTTACCGTCTACTGCATCGTGGTGTGCGGCGATAGCGGCGACATACACTTTGAGGGTGGAGGGAGACAGCCTTCGCTCCAACCCATCCTGCAGGAAAGAAAGCACGACTGCGATCGGGCATCTACGGGGGTCCTCCCGGCGGGGAGAACACCAATCGACGAACAGGTTCCACTTCAGCCTGTAAGCTTGTCTCGTAGACAGAGCCCTGGCAGAAGCGATAGTGTTTACTACCGCTGGAGGTAGCCCACTTAGAACCTCCGCGTCCCGTCCAAGGACCATACGTGGAGATTCCACAAGTCTGGGCGCGGGTGCCAGAGGGTGCCCCCTCTCTGAGAAAGTAGATCCCTCCTCAGAGGAATTTGCCAAGGAGGGGCTGTCGCGAGGAGCATCAGTTCTGGAAACCACGTCCGGTTGGGCCAGTAAGGCGCCACCAAGAGGACTTGCTCCTCGTCCTCCCTGACCTTGCACAGGGTCTGTGCGAGAAGGCTCACTGGGGGAAACGCATATTTGCGTAAGCCCCGAGGCCAGCTGCATGCCAGCGCATCTGTACCGAGGGTCCCCTCGGACAGGGAGAAAAACAACTGGCAGTGAGACGTGTCCGGGGAGGCAAACAGGTCTACCTGAGCGTCCCCGAAGCGTCTCCAATTCAGCTGGGGTACCTCGGGGTGGAGTCGCCATTCTCCCGGAAGGGCGTGCTGACGTGAGAGCTCGTCGGCTGCACGATTGAGCTCGCCTGGGACATGAACGGCGCGAAGCGACCTCAGATGCTTCTGACTCCAAAGGAGGAGATGGCGAGTTGCGACATGCGACGGGAGCGTAGACCGCCCTGCTGGTTGATGTACGCAACGGTCGCAGTGTTGTCCGAACGGACCAGTATATGCTTCTCGTGTAGCAGCGTTCTGAAGCGGCGCAGAGCAAGCTATACTGCCAGCAACTCGAGGCAATTGATATGCCACTGCAGCTGGGGCCCTGTCCAGAGCCCCGCGGCTGCGTGCCCGTTGCACATGGCCCCCCAGCCCGTGGCAGAGGCGTCTGTTGAAACAACAACGTGCCTGGATACTTGCTCTAGGGGAACTTCTGCCCGAAGAAAGGCAAGATCCGACCATGGGCTGAAGGTGCGACGGCAGGACGGGGTGAGTGAGACCCGGTATGTGCCGTGGTGCCATGCCCATCTCGGGACTCGGTCGTGAAGCCAACGCTGAAGCGGTCTCATATGAAGCAATCCGAGCGGCGTGATAGCGGCTGAGGATGCCATATGCCCCAGGAGCCTCTGAAAATGTTTCAGTGGAACCGCCTTGCGCTGGAGAGACTCCAGGCATCTCAGCATTGACTGAGCACGCTCCTCTGAGAGACGTGCTGTGAGGTTGACCGAGTCCAACTCCCTGCCGAGAAAAGAGATCCTCTGCATAGGGGAGAGTTTGCTCTTTTCCCGGTTGACCTGAAGCCCCAACCGCTGAGGTGCCCGAAGGGAGGGCCTACTGGTATGCTCGCCTTTGTACGCAAAGCGAATCGAGGAGGATCGAGACATGGAAGTAGGCGTCTTCAGGTCGATCGCTGCAACCCAATCGAAGGGACGGACGCATTGAAAAAGGCGTCTCTGCGTCAACATCTTGAACGGGAGCTTGACAAGGGCCCGGTTCAGAACACGCAGGTCCCAGATTGGATGTAACCCACCGTGTTTCTTGGGAACGATGAAGTAGGGGTCTTTGTAGAGCCCTGACTCCATCTCGGCTGGAGGGCCGGCTGTATCGCGTCGCCGCCAGTAGGACCGCGACTTCTGCACGCAAGACAGGGGCATCCTGGCTCAACACTGAGGTGAACCGATTGCCCCTGAACTTGGGAGGACGCCGGCGAAGTGAATCGCGTAGCCGAGTCTGATGGTCCTCAGGAGCCAGCGAGACGGCCTGGGGAGCTCTAGCCAGGCCCCCAGGGGCCGTACAAGCGGGACCAGGAGACATAGACGACCAGCGGTGGGGCAGCGCAGTGGAGCCCAGGGGCCCGACTCGAAAGGCAGAGCGTCTCAAGTGGGGTCTGAGTGTGTGGTGCAACACTCACCTTGCTCCACGGCTGGGCAGGGGCGCGGGAGAAGGCATCGCCCCTCGGACCGGACCCTGCTGCCCACTGGCGAGAGAGGGATGGGAATGTGGAGACGGGGTCTCGCAGACTGCCATCCTCGCCCTCTTGGGACCCGGAGAAAAAGGAAACTGCTCTTATGAAGTTTTGGGTACCAAAACAGAACAGAACAAAAATTCTGGAACAGAACAAAAATTCTCCACCCGGCCCTCCTCCGGGGGAAGGAGTGGTGCTATCGCCATCTTCTGAAGAGCAGGATCCCGAGGCTCCGGGTCGCCCGTCCCAGGGACGCCGCCTACCCTGGCACTTCACAGGCTTGGCAGGGCGGAGGCGGGCCGCGCCGCTTCCTGTGGCCAGCTCCATGCTGCGGCCATTGTGAAGGCTGCTGTTGTGGCCGAGCTGGAGCGGGTGGAGGAGCTCGGCGACGAGCAGGCGGAGGGGCTGCAGCCGGCGGTGGGGTGGAGACAGCAGCGGACCGCCGGGGCAGGATGTGACAAACGCCCGTCTGCTTCTGTGCGGCAGAGAACTGTTGGGAAAAGTCCTCCACCGCCGCCGAATAGGCCGCCTGGGAGATCGGGAGTCCAGGAAGCGGTGCTTGTCGGACTCCCTCATATCCGCCAAGGTCAGCCACAGGTGGCGCTCTGGACCACTAATGTGGACATCGTCTGACCCAGGGCCCGCGTGTGACTTTCGTCGCCCTTAGCGCGAGGTCCGTCGCGCGCAGTTCCTGCAACACACCTGGGTCAGCATCACCCTCGTGCAGCTGTTTCAACGCCTTGGCCTGGTGGACCTGCAGGAGGGCCATGGCGTGCAGGGCGGAAGCGGCCTGTCCAGCAGCACCGTAAGCCTTGGCCGTTAGGCGGACGAGAACTTACAGGCCCTGGATGGAAGGCGTGGATTACCCTCCAGGCGGCAGCGCCTGCGGGCAAAGCTGCATGGCAATGGCGCGCCGACTGGGGACCTCCACATACCCCTGGGCCGCCCGCCGAGGGTGGTGAGGACGGAGGAGGCACTAGGCCTGCTTCGGGCAGAAAAAGGTGCCTTCAAGACCTAGTCACCTCCTCATGCACTTCCGGGAAGAACGGAACCGGGGGCGGTTGCCAACGTTCGGCCTGCGCCCTCAGGAACCAATCATCCAGCCTCGAGCGCTCGGGAGAAGGCGGACGCCTATAGTGCAGCCCGATGCTCTCAGCGGCCCGGGAAAGCATAGCGGTCAGTTCTGGATCTGACTCGGCAACGCTACTCTTCCTGACGGAGGCAGCCGAATCTTCCTCTCCAGAACCTAGCTCATCCCCCGATGCAGTGATCGAAAGCCTGTCATCTGCTGGGGCACCGAATGAGATGCTGGGCCCCGCCCTGTCCGAGGACCCCGCATACTCATCCGGGAACCCCAGACGGTGCGATGTGCTCGAGGAGTGAGAGGCCCGCGGAGACGCACTCGGCGGGAAGCTCTCACTGTGATCCTCAAATCACCCTGGCCCTGAGCTGAAGTAGTCCTCCGTCCGGAGGAACTAGAACGGGCAGAGCAAGGGGATACCCCACGTCTAGCCAGGAGGTATCTGGGCGCAACATCGCTATGGTCATGTTCCCACAGTGAGAACAGCTCATCAGCGCTGCCTCAGCGTGCGTGCCTAAAGCCCAAGCACGAGGGCAGCGATCGTGACCATCAGATGAAGTCAGGAACCGACCACATCCAGAAACGCACGAGCGGGAAGCCATCTTTAAAGACGCCCGTCGCTCGTGGAGCTCTTTTAGATTTGCTCTTTAGTTGAAAACTCTCTTTCAGCAGCGCTGAGCGCCGAGGAGGTAGCAACGTGATCGCTGCTTCTCGCGAATCCAGCACTGGACAGCAACCTCGCTGACGCCCGTAACACCAACGCTGTAGTCTTGCTTTGCAGACACTCAGAGATTTGCAAGGCTCGGCTCCGAGCGAAAAGCTGATGTGCGTTGCACGCCGCTCTCCTTTATACCCGCACCGCTGGGCGGAGTGCGCGTGGCGAAACACGCACGCCAACTGTCATTGGCTTGTTTTGTTAACATCAAGGTGATTGGGCTCTCCGGCGAGATCCCATTAGTCAGTCACTCTGACGTTACGTCGAACGTGACTGACTGATAGGGAACAACAATTACTATATTATCGCAGACGATATCGCACACCCTGCACCACTGTCTTTTTAATTTGTGCAAAACCTTTTGCTAAACTGTCAAAGCTTAATTTTAACCACCAATGCAACGATGTAAGTATTTGCCTTACCTCCACATGCTAGTGAAGGGCGATTTTATAAGCTGCTTGGTCTCCCTTGGCAAACATAGCTTACACTGCATAATAGAGCATAAACATGGCCAGGGGTTCACTTAATTTCATTCGAGTTCAACTTCAGCAGAATACTACGGGGTTTGGTTTTCAGCTGGGTCTGCATCATTAACGCCTGTCTTGATCATCTGCATCTTTCTTATGATTTTAGCGCCAGTTTGTTCTCCTGCCCATTATTTACTTCATTAGTTTCCAGGGAGCGAATTGTTGTTTTTTTTTTTTTTTTTACTCAGTAGTTAATGTGTTTTAAAATATAGCGAAGTACAATACTTCAAACTAAATATGCTTAAGTAAAAGTAAAATTACAGATTTTTTTAATTACTTTAAAAAGTAGAAGCACACAAAAAAGTTACTCAATTACAGTAACACGGGTAAATGCAATTCATTACTTTCCACATCTGGTGATAGTTCAGAAATGCAATGGTGAGTCGTGCTGAAAGGTTAACGCATTTGAAACATACCACCTATACAAAACCCTACCTTACACCTAACAAATAGTATTAACAAAAGCAAACATGAGATAAAAATGCATTTGTTAAAGCAATTTGAAACGTGTTTTTTTTTTTTATCATGACACAGTTTGAAAATACAATGCTGTACCAGGTGAGCGAACAAGTTTACTACAGCAAAAAAGTCATACATATGGAGCCGTTTGTCTTCAGAACGGCCTAATTCTTCATGACATTGATTCAACAAGGGCTGGAATAAATTCTCAGAGACTTTTGTTCATATTGACATGATAGCATCACAGTTCCTGCAGATTTTTCCAAAAAAGGAAACAAAAACAGGGGCGAAGCAGTCTAGGGGCATGACACTCATCTGTTTTAATTTATATTTGTCTACATTCTCCAAAGAATCCAATTATTTTATTATTATTATCATCATTTTGGTTTACCAAGGACAGAATATGGTCCTGAATATCAAGGTACAGTAATAATCCAGCCCTGCATTATTTCACTTACAACCACCGTACAGGGAATAATAAATCACTTGGTAAAGTATGAGATGGCCGCACTGAGGGGAATGTGACTAATGTTGATATTTTCCTCCGAGCGCTCTTTATGCACCCTGACAGGAGCTTTCGCCTCCTCCTTTATTCGACTTATTTAATCCAAGTGACGTTATACAGTGCAAGAGGAGAATACCTTTCCAAGTGTATTCAATGTGTTTCTCCCTGAGTGAGATTTAACTCAATATTCACATGTAAGCTTGAACATTAAGTATTAATGAGCCTATACAGACAGAGAGGCAGCAAGGCCCTGTTTTGAACTTGGCTGTACAGTAGGTTCAATGAATAATGACAGCATTTCTCAAGACTGAAAATAGTCACAAGTGAATTAAAACTCAAAAAGCTCCACCAGAAATAAAGGTAACAGTGCTCCTCGTTGTGAAATGGAAAGACTCTTTCTTCTCCGACAAGACAGTTTAGACCTAAGGGTCAAAGTTTGGCTGGTTAGCATGGCCCTGTTATCTCTTGCTGGTACAGACTTGGTATACAATAAACGTTGGTGGGAGATGACTGATATATTACAACTGCTTGACATCTTGCTGCTACAGGCCTGATTTTGATCATATGATTAGCAGAAATATACAGTACTGTAAAAATGATTCCCCACTGAAATGAATAACACTGTACAAAAAACTAAAATACTAATTAAACAGAATGTGAAATCGGAATTAGAATTGCATATGAAGTGGCCTAAATCAAATGAGATGTGTGTGTTTAACACACTTGTAACAAGACCCAATCTAATCTATGTATTAGAGCCCTGAAAGCCCGTCGGGACCCGATGGGGCCCGACGTGCTGAGTCCATTCGGGCAGGGTTCGGGACGTTTTTTTTTGACAGATCGGGCTCGGATTGGACTCGGGCTCATTTAGCTTCTCGCCTTTCATTGTGCCCAAATACGTGCACACCACACATGTACTGTATGAAATATTGTTATAATAATTATATTATAAATATTATACATCGCCTATATTCCCTATATCGCAATAGGGAAGTCGCAACGCATATATGCTCACATTAGCATACAGTTGACCATGCAGAGCATCAGGGAGAAGTTGGAGCGTGGGGAGTTACTAAAAGTTCCCAATGCTTCGGGAAAAGCTGTTTTGTCTGTATTGATATTTGTGGGCATGATTGTCGGTGGTGGTAGTTATGTTTGAGGCCTATAATAAAAGTTTACCTCTTAGTAGCCTGTGTGTGTGTTTGTGTGTAGCAGAGACAGCACACGTCAGAGAGCTTAAAGTGACAATGATGTTGGTCTTGGGTCGGCATGAATGTGTTCGGGGGAAATCTTATATTAATATTAATAAACTAATGTTTTAGTGTGTCGCAAGGATGAAGTTGCAAATCCCGACTTGCCATCTCCTCATAGACCCACCTTTAAGAAATGCATCTACGAATTATGATTATAATGAAAGAGTTTTTGTTTTCTGTATGTTTTATTTTGTTAAGTACTAATTTAAAGCTTTCTATAGATATATTTATCATGTCTAAATTGATCAAACACGCTTTGACCAGCTCACTGTCTGCCGCTGGCCGCTGGTCGTTAGCTACTTTAAAAAACAAAAACTTACATTTAACGAATAAAAAATTATCCAAATATTTTTCTAAATTACCTTAATAAAGTAACGAAACGAAATACAACCACTTTGCCATTTCATACAAAACTTAATTATTCTAATTGCTGAAACAGTATAGTATAAGCTGTTTTGGGAGTAGGGAAAAATAAATTACGGGCTCGGGTCGGACTCGGGCTGGTAACTTTGATAAGCTGTCGGACACGGGCCAGGCTAGGGCCAGAGCATCTCGGGCCAGGGCTAGGCTAGGGCCTATATTTTAGGCACGTGCAGGGCTCTACTATATATCTGAAAAATAAAACAGTGTAAATTCAAAAATCTTAAATGAAACATATGGCAGAAGCTTGTAACCAATCAACAATTACCCCATCATCTTCAGTCAGAAATCTTGGTGTAATCTTTGATGATCAGCTGACCTTCAAAGAGCACATTGCGAAGACTGGTCGATCTTGCAGGTCTGCACTACACAACATCAGAAAGATCAGGCCCTTTCTGACAGAGCATGCTGCACAACTTCTTGTCCAGGCCCTTGTCATTTCTAGACTGGACTACTGCAATGCTCTTCTAGCTGGACTTCCATCAAACACAATCAAACCTCTACAAATGATTCAGAATGCAGCGGCACGACTGGTCTTCAACGAGCCCAAAAGAGCCCATGTTACACCTCTCTTTGTGTCCTTGCACTGGCTACCAGTTGCAGCTCGCATCCAGTTCAAGACACTGATGCGTGCATATAAAAAAACCACAGGGTCAGCACCCACCAACTTCCACTCACTATTACGAATCTACATCCCTTCCAGAAGTCTAAGATCTGCTAGTGAGCGACGCCTCGTGGTACCATCACAGAGAGGCTCAAAATCACTCTCCAGAACATTCTCTTTCACCGTTCCTGGCTGGTGGAATGATCTTCCCACCCCCATCCGGAATGCTGGATCCCTGTCAATCTTCAAGCAACAACTGAAAACTCATCTCTTTCAACACTACTTGACTTCATCATAAAAAAATATATACTTTCCCTTTTTCTATATCTTCATCTTCCTCTTTATCTTTCTCTCCTTCTCTTGCTAGCTTGTATTTTATTTGAACAATGCCTGAGACTTGGTGTTACGAGCACTTCCTCTGTTTGTTTGCCTCTTCAAGATGAATCGCTTTATGTATTCCCCAATTGTAAGTCGCTTTGGATAAAAGCGTCTGCAAAATGACTAAATGTAAATATAAATGTAACCATCTGTAAAATAACTGAAATATATGTCACTCGCATAAAATCAGTGTCACTTTGTTTTCTGAATTATTTAAGAATTAGAGAGTGGATGACAAAAAGTTTTAGACAAGCCTGATAAGTGCGGTGTCTTAACTCAAAGTGTAATCATCGCCTTTTCTGCTAAAATCATTCTCTGTGGGGGTGTACCAACCGCTGGCTCGTTACCAATAATAGTATCACATTTGAGAGGTATGCTGTGAGTTAGAGTATGAGAGGACATTGATGTGAATCTATTAGCTATCTTATCCCAAACTACAGTGATCCATTCATGCTGTACTCTTTTCCACTGCAAAAACACCTGCTTCTAACCATGCGGGATGCAATAGGCTATCTCTTTTATGTAAATATTTTGTTTTTGTAATAACCAGCCAGTAAACCAGTAAACGGAAAAACATTTAGTTGATTGTTTGGCTTTGGCTTCACGCTGGGCAGCCCCACTGACATCTTCAAAGGCTTGCTTCCCATACATTAAACATCAAATATCTTCTAATTGGCTGTGATCGTGTGGCATCACATATCAGTTTTGTGTTCACTGTGTCACTGGATACGCTGACACAGTGTAACAGCCTTCATTTTCCTTAGATACTCTGTCAAAATAACTTTGTGTTCCTTTGAAATATTCTATGGCATTATATTCTAAGCCGTTTTGTTGTGTTGATTGTATATCCATTATGGTTTCTCATACATTGTGAAATTAACTGTCAGGCAAGGTTTGCATTAAATGGATTAGGAAGAAAAAATACATTTGTAGGGTTCATGTAAGCAACATAGGCTCTTTGGAATAATGCCTACAAAACACACCTATACAATTCACTGCAGATTCAAGCTGAAATGAACCCCTTTGCTGGCAGTAAAACATCAGGAAATGGCATTCCTTTTCGGTAAGTATGATTACTATGACAGATTAAGAATAAGTAAAGACTTAATTTTGATTCATTGTGTAATAAGAATGCTTTTACTACATGTAAAAATGAATAAACTAATTTATTACATGACATAATTTACATTTTGGAGTGAACTATCCCTTTAATCTTTTAGTGTTACTAACTGGACATTTTGTTTCCGAACTGCTGCGATATGTTGCAACCAACATAATAAAACACACCCAGATTCATGTTCGTGTGTTTTGGTTAACACTACGTCAGCATCAGTTACTGGAAGATTCACTTAAAAGTGCCGTACAGTTGCAAGAATGCAAGAATGTAATGTAATATGTAATGTAATATCAGTTGTCACCACAGGCACATTTTCCAAATGAGTCTGGGTTGCACATATATACAGTTATATATATATATATATATATGCTAAAGAGGAAACACTCTTACATTAATGTCTGAACCTGTTAACTCATTTTTTCATGCTTTTATCATGGACTATGTGCCTTTCACCACATAGTGAAGGACTAGGCCTAACTAGCTAAATAATCAGTTTTGTTGTCCTCTTGAATGCTATCACAGGCATGTCCAACGTCTCCTCTAGTCAATTGAATAACTGCGTTCACCTGCCAGTGAGGAGCAGAAAGCACAGGCATAAATACATTGTCACTCTTTGCTTTTTTTCCACCTTAAAAGAATGCAGCACCTCTACGAGCCACTTTTCCATCTAATTACTGTAGTCACTGTCAGCATGGCAGGCCGGTAATTTGATTTATATTGAGTTACACAAGGAATGGATTAACAGCTAATAAAAAATGCATAGCGCCACCCTTGCAGTCACCGCATTTGTCACAGGCCTTTACTTTCCTTCATGTGCCCTTTATGCTGCGCTTTGAGCAGAGAATGAGAAATAGACCTGCATATTCATTCACATTCTGTCTTTTTTCCCCACTCTCTTCAGGATGCTCTAGGCTGGCGAAAAGAAATAGATTTACAGGCCTCCGTCGGTTCATGTTATAGTTGTAAATTGCTCCCGATGCTACGTGTTATTGAGCTACCAGAGAGCTAAATGTGCACCACTCATATTGTATTATTTATAATCAAATTATTTTTGTTTTTCTAGGATGAAGACATAAAAATCGTGTAGGGTGCAGTTGTTGAAATAGAATTATCCAGTAGAAAAACAATACACTGCATATAAAAACATTATTCTTCAGTATAGCGTGGACATTGTTTGATATATAGAGCATGCATGTGTTGTTGTAGTTAATATTAATAATCAATTTAACCAATTAATTACAACTAATTATAAAAACTCATGTTTTCTTATGTTCAATGATATGATAATAAAACAAACACTATATATACTTTTTATCATATATATTTTAATGATTTACTCCTCTGCCACTATTTTTTTTTTTCTTTTTTGATTAATTAATCAGCATATAATTGATTCAGTTTTTTATTCCATGGTCAGTCCTAGTTATTTTTAGCATTCATCTCAGGCAGTTTTCTTCAGTATGCAGGTCATAGTACGGGGAAGTCACACCGAACGAATCCATAGCTAGTTTATCAATGTATGCGAAATACAGCTGCAGAGTATGTAAGCATTCGGGTGCACCGGAATTTGTCATGGTGTCTTAGTGTTGAAACTGAATATTTATCACGTTCCTCCGTCTTGCGAAGTGCCTCTCAAGGCCACGGCTGCCCTTTCTGTGCCTGATCAGAATGGAATACACAGAGGAAGATCAATGAATAGCTGTGTATTTTGTGGTTATTTTCCCTTGCAAGAAGGATGGAACTGATGTGATCTCAGTCAACACATTACTTATCATCGGTGTCAGATCAGATAATCACAACTATGTGCAAATTAAAATTCAACTGTGTGCAAATATGTCATCATTTTGTTGTACGAACCAATGAGCTATTTTTGAGTGTATATGCAATATATTGTTCATAATTAATTTTAGAAAAGAGTAATTAGACACTTTCTACTGTTACAGATCAGTGGATCGTGTTCATTGCTGATGTGAAGATTTACATCTGACATTACTTTCAGTATTTATTCAAACCCACAAAAACATATGTATTTTTATATAGAACAACACAAGGAATAATCATAACATTTTAACTATGTACAAATAAGAATCTGTACAGAAAATAACTGCATCCGATAGGCTACAGCATTCATTCTCCAGGTCGATCTATAAATTCATAATCACAAGATCAGCTTGAATGCCCACTGCTGAAAGCAACATCTTTGTCTTTGTCCTTTTAATAATTAAGGGGATTTCCCATGACAGCGATAGTCAGTGCATTTGCCCTGTATGGTTGCATCTTAGAAGGCCATTTAACATACTAATAACATCCTTGTTTCAGTCCCTTTCAACATAAAAGTCATTACGACTCACTAATAAAGACAGTTGCAATAATGTAACTTTCTCTGAAGATGAAGTCATACTCAATAATGGACCCTTTCTCAATACCATATATGTCATATTAGTTATATAAAATATTATTTATTGAACAATAATAAATAAATGAACAACAGTAGCCATTATAAAAGTATAATAAGTTTGCACGATAGGAAATAAATGCAAGCAAACAATTCAGTCAAAAGTAGAAGAGCAGCACTTTAGTTAGTACATGATTTGATTATATATAAATTAGTGCTGTCAATCAATAAAAAAAATGAATCACGTTAATCAAAGTCATGGACTGTGATTAATCATGATTAATCACACATTTAAAATGCTAAGATTTACTTGTAAATGTGTTGAAATAAAGAAATGCATGACAAACTAGTTTAAGGAAACAGAACCTTTAACACCTCTGCCATATATGAGACATAATCATAAGACACCTTATTATTCTTTTATAATTATTATTTTGTTTTTATTCAGCCATTATCAGTCTTTTTACTGACAATAAAACATTTACCAAGCCACATTGCTTCAATCCCAATATACATTTAACGTTACCCAACTATTATACAAAATATTTCTAAATAAATACAACAAAACATTTTCTTGTGACCTTACATGAAGTATTATGACAAAATGCATTATGAAAAAGAATTGGACCTGTTCTGCAGCTGCATTAGAGCTAACATTAGCATCATGCTTCATAAGACAATTTATGAGATTAAAAGCAACATTACACTTTTACTCAGAACTCACTTCAAACCACCATCGAGTGTTTGTAATAACATCTTTTGCGATCACATGTGGAATTTGGTCGTTAACTGTTAAAATATGCTATTTTTAGCCTTTTATATCGCTGCACAAATTTGCATTTTAGATGTACACATTCATAAAAAAATCACATACAAACCAAATCGTACAATAGTACCATACAAATACAAATCGTAATCGTGTGTTTATTATCTTATATAATCTATAGTGGCTGTTGTCATGTTTATTTCTGCTGTGTAAAAGACTTCACGTGTGTGCTCTGGCTGAAACTCACATTGTTTGTGATGTTACAACCACTTCTCCATTCTTAAGTTGCCAGGTATACATTCCAAGTATAATACACATTATTAAAAGGATCTATTTTCAGTTTTATTTGTCTATATACACTTTTGGCATCTGTGGTACATTATAAAAGTAGCCCAAAAAAACACAACCCATGGCTCTGTAATTTTTCCCGCGACTATATTTTCAAAATAGCCCGCTTGTTGTGCCGCTACCCTGGCAACACTGGTTTGCTGTACCCCATCACATAATAATAGATAACCTTCCACGCTGCGATGACGGCAAGAAGTTGGGGTCAAACCTTAAAATGTTTAGATTAATCACTTGACACCCCTAATATAAATACAAATATATTAAACGTAATTTTGCCCTATAAAGACAAATCGATTTGCTCAACTAGTAATAGGTTGATAGATTACAAGTAATAGACTAATAAGACCAAAGATTGCTGTTCAACATAACCAAAATGAATTATACTTCATGTAGCACCATCAAAATAAGAGCCAGCAGCAAATTCTAGAAGAAATGGCCTAGATAAAACTGTTCTGAGTGGGTACATGCGCACTGAACGGCCACTAACAGCCTGCAACAGAGCTCACGTCTCTGAAAGCGTCCAATCAAATTGTCAAATAAGCTCTGTCTTTAAATACAAATCAATCTTATATTTGAAGCCTAAGCAACTACAGATCTAAAAATCTCTTAAAACTGCATTCTGTCACACAATAACAGTAATGATATTGTACAATTATAGTGTGTTCGCTCCTCTGCCATTGGCGCTCTCAAAATGCTGCCAATATAGATCCAACAACAAGTCAACAATGGTTAGAGTGCTGATACAACTGGAATATTGCAATCAGATTCAAGAACCAGAACAATCTGCTGTATAAATAGAATTGTGAATGTGTTGCAGTTAATTTGGTAGTTTTTAGTTTTACAAATTACATTATTATTATTATAGGAGGAAAGAGGAAAGACATTCTAAATTATTAGAGCAAGGACACTTGACAGATATACATTTATATAATTGATGTGACATGCAAAGGAAACCACGCAAAATCACTATTTCAACCTTTTTTATGGCGCCCTGTGCCAACCTCAGAAAAATGTTGCCACATGTGATCGTATCCTCGTTGGAAACATTAGCCATATGGTCACCTTTAAATTAACACAGGTCTAATTAAGATGTTGCCATTACTGTATTAAAATAGCTTCAAAATGCAAAAAAAAGCTTTCCCTACACTGTTCAGAACATCAGACTCATTTGTATTTCTCACTTCATGTTCATTTTTCCAAACAAAGGTGATTCTCTACACACAAAGTATGAAGAACACATTTACTTTTTGTGTCAAGCTTTCCATTTGAATTACAGAGCACAAAAGAGGTCAATCACATCCAGCAACCGAACACAAGAGAAAAGCATTTTTATTTCTCTTCTTAATTTTTATTTCAAATTTAGTTGGTGCTCAATAATGCTTTTTTTACATTTTAATTTAACATGTTAGTACAATTAAGAAAAACAGCATGGTTTAATAAATGTTTGAAGAAATTGAAGTCCGCAATCTAAAGTAACTTTGGCAAAAAGTAAATATTTATTTGTTGTTTACTTTTGGTCTTAACACCACCATGTAATTAATTTGATTGTAATGTTATGCTTTACTTAATTGACAACCCCATTCTCTGAGAATGTGAAAGAATGCAATTTCAGTCTAGCGAAAGGTTGTGTCCAGTCTTCTTGATGGAGACCCTTATTCGACACAGCATGAGGCCAGGATGTTTGATCTTTGAGAAAACGAGTCCCAAAGTGATTCTTACAACTCTGCTGCTTCTAGCAGCAACAGTCTCAGCACAAACTTGCAGGGCAAGCAATTTTAGATGTCTAGACCCTTATTCTTGCAAGTTGTGGAGAATTGTTGTGATCAGAGATCTTGTGAGGTTTGTTGACTGAGGGAAGTGAGGAGAGATTGGATTTCCACCCACCAGCACGCAGAGCTTTTTGGCAGCATCTTTGTGAAAGCAAATCCAATAATTCAATGTGTTTGAGTTTACAGTGTGTGCATGTATAAGTAGGGATGTATAGATGTGAGCGTGAGTCTATCAGTAATGCAGTCATATACCTGAATGACAGAGACAGATTGTGTTTATGGCTCCTGAATGATCCTCTGAGAGTGTGCTATAGAGCAGGACTGTCAAATCCGACCTGTCATTCATTTTTAATGCTGTCCTCCAATTGATTTTGATGACATTAAATGTGAATTCAAAAGCACTGAGTGGCATATACAGTAGATAGCAACACACTGCCTGATCCAGTGTTTGTGCTTTTCTGGTCATACTTCAGATGTCTTAGTTTCAAATCAATTTAATAATGTGTTATCCAGTCAAGTAAATATATGCATATTTACTATAATAATCTTTGTTCATATTTTGAAGGTTTAGTTGTAAATTTTTGTATAAGTTGTTATTTGTTTTGCTGTTGTTGTTGTTGGTTTAGATATGTTATGTAGTTTTTATTGCATTTTTAGTTTTTTGTGTGCTTAGTTTGTTTTTTTATTTTTTTTACATTTGACATATTAATGCATTCGGCACATTTTTATATAATTAGATATACTTAAACTAAACGAAATGAGAAAAGATGCCTTGGCAGCTAGCTAAATTAAAATAAATGTAATATTAAAAAACGGTCAGACTCAATGACCTGTTTTTGTGCATTTTCTCCTCATGTGCGCTGTTTGACCTAGTTTCTGTTTCCCCTTGATGTCCCTCAGTTAGTTCACCTGTGTCTTTTTAATTCATCGTTAGCTCCTCTTCCATTTGTATAAATGTCCTATTCTATAAATTAGTTCTCTGAGTTGTCGGTTATTGTATGTGATTCTAAGTGTGTGTATGTCTCCTTCGTCATTCCCCGTGGATTTATATTAAAGAATTGGAAGATAACCTTCTTCATCGTGCACTCTTGCCCTCATTCCAGCACGTAGTGTGACAAATATATTTAATATTAAAATACATTTTAAAATTTTATTTCAGTTTTTTTTTGTTAATGATAACAACCCTGCTTCACATGAGCAGAAAGAGAAAAATAAGTTCAGAAGAAGAACAACATATTTTCCATTTACTGCATTGGCTGGATGGGACTGATGGTTATAATAGAGGAAAGAAAAGGAGAGAAAGAGAGTGAGGCAGTAATTATAAGATAATTAAATAGAGGCGAGTGAGCTCTAGACAGATTAAAGCTGACTGTCAGAACAGAAGGAGAGAGCAAATAGCAGGATCTCTCACTACCATCCCTCCATCTTCAGATTAATCTTGATTTTTCTCTCCCAGTAAGTTTATAGTGTTGTACTAATATAATATGCCAGAGCAAATATAATAAAACACATCCGACTCCAAAACTCTACTGTTTTTGTTCAAAAGTCCAAAAGTAGTTAAATAAAGTAAATTAATTCATATTAAAATGTACCTCACATGGCTCCGGGGGTGAATAGAGCCCTCCTGTAGCAAATTGATGTGTTTTATAAGAAAAATATCCATATTTAAAACGTTATAAACACCTATCTTTCATTTCTGATAACTGTTGTTGGCAGAAGCCGTTCCAGCAGACGGGCACACATTTCATCTAACAGTTAGGGGGGACAATAAACATAAAATTTATCAAGAGCAATTTTTGAAGGGGACACCAATAATAACATTGTACTTGTAAGGATATGTATACACAGGGGAAAACCTCACTACTATTAGTGCAACAGGGAGACCCGTGTCAGATATATTAGTTAATGGTGAAAAATTACAAATTGTACCAAATTGTAATTATCTTGGAGTTATCTTTGATTCTCATCTAACATTTCAAAAGCATGTTCGAAAAATGATCTGTGCAGCGACAACTTAATTTAGAAATTTGAAATGTATTCGGAATAAACTTTCAATAGAAGCTTCAAGAGTCTTTTTCAAATCTTTGATTTTTTTCCCATTTTTCTTTTGTATTACTTCATGGTCACAAGCAGGACAATTTCCTTTTAGACCTTTATACACTTTGTATAAACATTCTTTAAAGTATTTGACAAGAAACCTAACAGATATCATCATTGTTTTTTTATTATCATTAATAAGTGTTTTTATTTTTACTTTTGACAATTTTGTTGTGTTTTTGTTGTCTAAACAACCCAATCAGCATTTTTTAGAGAGTGGAGTTCCATAACTATTGACTTTGTTCTCTCTCACCGGACTTGTGTGTGTGTAGGTGATGTAAAAGAGGAAAGCAGGCATTTGGACCTAAGCACTGTGATGCAAGGGAGAGGGACACTCAAAATATTTCTAAACTTAAAATGCCTTTTTGCTCCGTTTGTGTTGTTTTATTACTTACACAATTATTTCAAGTATAAAACATTGCTATTTACAACACACAGCGTGGTTTTAATAATAGTTTTAGGGATACAACCTTCAGAAGGGGGGGCATGGATTCGCTACAGGGGGCCTATATACATACATATATACATACATACTTTAATAATAATTGTTTTGACTCGAGAAAACCACTGCCATTTTGTCAAACAGTGATGTTAATGGTTGTGGACATCCATGTGGATTGCTGATTGTTTTTACCATTACACCCCCCATTTTGTCCACTTGTGTGTGCATTTTGATGTATTAGCATGTGTGTGTTTGTTTTTCTCAATGTTAACACTGGCCGTAACCGTTTATGAAAACAAAATTGAACAAATGTAAAGCAAGATGTCTTTGTAAGGATTTTATAATGAGTGTATTCTAATGTTTTCTGAAATTTTGTGTTTATGTTTGTGTCCACAGGTTTGATTATCAAGAGCTGCTACACAACTCCAGTTTTTGCCTTGTTCCTCGGGGCAGACGGCTAGGGTCCTTCCGCTTTCTAGAGGCCCTGCAGGTTGGTGATACAGAAGTTTGCTTGTCTAAAACTCTGTCACACCATGCTTCCTTTCATAACAGGTGTTTTTGATTGGCCTGAATGTTTTTTGGGCTCAGCCATTTGGAGCTCTGATGTTGCACTATCCAGAAGTAGAGGTTATTGATATTGACATTCTGTCATCATTTCAAAAACACCCAGAGAAGATTCTTATATTGAAGAGGAGAGGTGAAGAGATCTATTAATAAACCTTGTTCGCTCGCTCGTTTGCTCGCTCACTCACTCTATTTCTGTCGCTCTCTCTGTGGTTATTCATTAGTTGCGTTCTCAGTCTCTACTGTTGGTTTGGTAAGGAGAATCAACTAATTATACAGTCAAAAGTCCAGCAATTTTACATCTTATTTTCTTTTAGGAAAAATACAGCCCGCTGTCTCCACCAACATAACTTTTGAGCATTGTATTATAGTTTAATGTTCATGATATTAATTAAGAAATCGTTTAAATCTAAGTTTGAGGTGTTGAGCTGTTGTGTGAATAGTGAAGTTTGTGAAAAGCATGCAATTCAATAACACCTATGGCCAGTGATGCAGAACGCATGCATGAAACGAAACTTCAGCTTAATATATAAATAAATGACTGCCATAATGCATAAGCTGTCAGTGCTGCACATGCAGGATTCTAAGATGAACAGAGAGTTACATAGTACATAGCATTATAAATATATATTTATTTGGAACATTATACATTTTACAGTAAGTTTTGAGAATTGAATGCATCCTAGGTAAATACCATATATTTACGTTTAAAGAATTTTGGTATGTGGTGTAAATATTCCGATTTACTTAATATTCATAGAGAGAGCGAGAGAGAGAGAGATTATTTTTATGTTTTTTTAGAAGTCATTCAAGGCTGTGATTATTTGATCAAAATTACAGTAAAATTTGAATATTATAAAATATTACTTTGATAACTATTCTCTAAATTACATATTTTAAAATGTAATTTATTCCTGTGAATTTTCGGCATCATTACTCCAGTCATTACTCCAGAAATCACTCTAATGTGCTGGGAAAAAAATATATATTATCGCAGTTAAAATTGTGATGCTTAATACTTTTGTGGAAATCATGATTTTTTTTCTGGATTTTTGATTAGAAAGGTAAAAATAACTTTTTTTTTTTTGCATTTATTTGAATTATAAATACTTTGTAACAGTTTAAAAATCTTTAGTCGCTTTTGAATTGTTGCATTTAATAAAACAGATACAAAAAAGCACACATTTCAAGCTAAATACGACAAAAGCAAGGCTTTAAATGATAAACCAATAGACTTAAAAGTGCCACTATTATGCCTTTTCAAATATTACCTTTCATGCAGTGTGTCATGTTGCAGTACGTGAACATAAACGTTCAGCAACATTGTGAAGCCGATAGTACACGATAAATAAAGTAATTGTCTATCAAGAAAAGAGTTGGTTCGCAATCGCCTAAACAAGTCATCAGGAATTTTATTCTGTTACAAAGTAACACATTTGCATAATGTCCGCCCATGGCTGTCATTCACGCTGTACACGGTAGACCAATCACAAAGGACTGCACCATCTGACCAATCACAGCAGTGAAAGACGGGGTTTAGAGAGACTGATTCTTCGAACTGCTTCACACGAATAGTTTAGGAATCATTTTGAAATTAGATAAAACTAAAGTTTTTTTTTTTTTTCTTGGATGCATGTAAACCTGTTTTAGGACACTCATAAAATAATATTAGCAACCTTAAAAATGGCATAATAGGGGCACTTTAAAATAACAAAGGAGACAACAAGGAATCCAACTAAAGATAGCAAACACAACAGCAAAGACAGTAACCACCAATGATCAGCAATTGAGTGGGGTTTAAATACAGACGGAACCAAACTAGAAACAGGTGGGGGACATAATTAGCAACTATGGCAAACAATGAAAACATACTAGAAATCATCTGAAATCGTGTACGTCTCTACTATAGTATATGTTTGAAAATATGTAAACATTGATATCAAATAAGTACGTGCTCAAGAGAGTTAGAGAGTTAGAAAGGAAGAAAAGAGTATGTGGTAGTAGTAAAGCTTTATGGTACTTTTTGTGTTGATTCATATTATGAATAAAATGTAAAATGTAATTGAGATGTAAAAAAAATATATAGCTTTGTTAGTGACTGCATATATAGCATGTCAAGTTAAGTCACCTTTATTTATATAGCGCTTTTATTTACAAAGCGTGTCAAAGCAACTGCACAATATCAAAATAGGAAAATAGAGTGTCAATAATGTAAAATGATGAGTACAAACTCAATTTTCAGTTAAAGGCATTTCATAATTTAATTCAGTGATGTCATCATCCAGCTTAGTTCAGTTTAAATAGTATCTGTGCAATCAAGTCGATGATATCGCTGGAAATGAAGTGTCCCCAGTTAAGCAAGCCAGAGGCGATAGCGGCAAGGAACCAAAACTCCATCGGTGACAGAGCGGAGAAAAAACCTTGGGAGAAACCAGGCTCAGTCGGGGGGCCAGTTCCCCTCCGCCCAGACGAACCAGTAGTTTGTTCCAACTGCAGCAAAATCAGGTGGCTACAGTGACCTCGGAATAAGAAATAATAAGAAAGCTTATTCCACTTTCTATTTAGCGGAATAAGACCTCGCTAAATAGAAAATGGATCTACCGTCTGCAGTTGATTATCAAATGGCCACAGTTTTAAAAACGCAGTGGACGTGGAGGACTATAATGCGATACGAGCTCTCTCAAGTAATGAGGAGCTAAACTATTCAGGGCTTTATACGTTTTTAACAAGATTTTACAATCTACAGTGCTCAGCGTAAATGAGTACACCCCCTTTGAAAAGTACAATTTTAAACAATATCTCAATGAACACAAAAACCATTTCCAAAATGTTGACAAGACTAAGTTTAATATAACATCTGTTTAACTTATAACATGAAAGTAAGGTTAATAATATAACTTAGATTACACATTTTTCAGTTTTACTCAATTTAGGTGATGCAAAATTGAGTACACCCCCACAACAAAAACTACTAAATCTAGTACTTTGTATGGCCTCCATGATTTTTAATGACATCACCAAGTCTTCTAGGCATGGAATGAACAAGTTGGCGACATTTTGCCAGATCTATCTTTTTCCATTCTTCAAGAATGACCTCTTTAGAGATTGGATGCTGGATGGAGAGTGATGCTCAACTTGTCTCTTCAGAATTCCCCATAGGTGTTCGATTGGGTTCAGATCAGGAGACATACTTGGCCACTGAATCACTTTCAGCCTGTTCTTCTTCAGAACCAACAGTGGCCTTAGATGTGTGTTTAGGATCATTGTCATGTTGGAAAAGTGCACGACGACCAAGGGCACGGAGTGATGGTAGCATCTTCTCTTCAGTATAGAGCAGTACATTTGTGAATTCATGATGCCATCAATGAAATGCAGCTCCCCGACACCAGCAGCACTCATGCAGCCCCACATAAGGAAACTGCCACCACCATGTTTCACTGTAGGCACCATGCATTTTCTTTGTATTCCTCACCTTATGACGCCATACAGTTTTGAAGCCATCAGTTCCAAAAACATTTATCTTGGTCTCATCACTCCAGAGAATAGAGTCCCAGTAGTCTTCATCTTTGTCAGCATGGGCCCTGGCAAACTCTAGCCGGGCTTTTTGTGCCTGGGCTTTAGGAGAGGCTTTTTGACTGCACCCATGCATGCCATTCCTCTGCAGTGTACGCCGTATTGTGTCACGGGAAATAGTCACCCCAGTTTGGCTTTCTACTTCTTTAGATAACTGCAGTGAACTTGCATGTCGATTTTCTTCAACCCTTCTCATCAGAAGACGCTCCTGATGAGGTGTTAACTCCGTGGACGACCTGGACGCCTCTGTGAGATGGTTGCAGTTTCATCTTTTTTAAATGTTTGTACCACTTTTGCTACAGTATTCTGACTGATAAGTTAAGCTTTATGCGGATCTTCGTGTAGCCTTCACCTTCTTGTGTAAAGAAATTATTTTCTTTCTCAGGTCTTGTGACATTTCTCTTCCATGTGGTGCCATTGTTGACAGCATGAAATGGGAAGGGTTTTTTTAAGTAACACCCTTTTATAGTCAACTGTCACCTGTGTAATGAATAATTAGACTCACCTGTGGTTGAATTCTTGTTAAATTAGACATTTGTAGTCTAAAATTTAGCTTGTCAACATTTTGGAAAATGTTTTTGTGTTCATTGAGATATTGTTTAAAATTTTCAAAGGGGGTGTACTCATTTACGCTGAGCACTGTATATTATATTTAATAGGGAGCCAGTGCAATGTTGACAGAACTGGGCTAATGTGGTCATACTTCCTGGTTCTTGTAAGGACTCTAGCAGCTGCATTTTGAACCATCTGGAGTTTGTTTATTAAGCGTGCAGAACAACCACCCAATAAAGCATTACAATAATCTAACCTTGAGGTCATAAACGCATGAATTAACATTTCTGCATTTGACATTGAGAGCATATAGCACTTGAATGATGTGTTACTTCGTTTATGAAATGCATCTGATAATTATGAAGGTCACTTTACAAGAAATAGTCCATCCTCTTGTAACACCTATACCTTTCTCTTTTGTGCAAGTGTCACATGAAATGAGGGACCACACAGACTAATTGTACTCATGAGTCAAGTGTATTAAATAATTACCCAAAACATGCAAATTCAATATGACACAAACAATTGAGTTCAACAGTTAGGACCAGAGCATAAAAAACAATCCAGTATTCCAAAACATAGTCCTTGGCTTGTCATCACTTAGACCTTGCTCAATCTTTGTTGAAACATGAAGTGCAAAAATAACAGTACTTGAATGTCAAGATGATTCTCAGCACAGTTCAATCAGACAAGAGATGTTTAACGTCCAGTGTTGCTTTTAAGCAGTAGATGTAAGTCAGTTCTCCGAGTTCCAGACTGCTCCGATTATTTAGCCACCAAATAATCCATATATGCTCAGAACAGAAACCCTCTGTAGACAAACATTTAAACAAACAAACAAACCATAACCAAGTGCTACACCCACATTCTTACTAAAGCAAAATAACTTGAACAGTTACTTACGGATGAGCTTAGAACTATAAAGTTCCTCAAACAGGGTCCAAAAGGCCTGAACCACCATGAGGTAAGCTTCTCCAAACAACAGAGAATTAACTTCCTGTCATTTCTCCTTCTTTGCTACCTTAAATAGGTGAATTCTATGCATTTCTTTAACAGAGCGCCCTCTAATGGTCAGGTGAGTAATGACAGTGCTGCTCTAAGAGGACTTCTGGTACATAAGTAACAGAGAAACTGTTACACTCTAATAAGTAAAGTAAAGAGTTGCTTAAAATCAGTAAGTGGATTAATAAAAATGTGTCCACATGCTGACAATGCTTCTCTGTCCCATCTTTAGCCTGTCAAACCGATATTGTCAGTCAGATATGGGAGGTAAAGACAGAGTGTTTGACTTTCCTCAGTCTTTTTCACATCTCTCTAGCAGTTGTGTGAGGTTCCCTGTGTTGAGCTCTCTGATGGGAGCACTTTGAAAAGAGACATCAAAAGGCTTTTAGATGCTGGTGCATGTGGGGCAGTCCTTCTGTTGTCAACCATCTCCATTTAAACATGGAGGAGTGTGTGTGTGTGTGTGTGTGTGTGTGTGTGTGTGTGTGTGTGTGTGTGTGTGTGTGTGTGTGTGTGTGTGTGTGTGTGTGTGTGTGTGTGTGTGTGTGTGTGTGTGTGTGTGTGTGTGTGTGTGTGTGTGTGTGTGTGCATGGAGGGAAGGAAGGAAGGTGTTTGTGTGAAAGGTCAGGTGGGATTACAAAAGCTGTGGTCTCTGCCTCACTCTTGATATCTGGCACAAACCTCCTTAAGTCTTCCATATGACTGTCACCTTTGAATGCTGGACGGTGAGGTGCGGTCTGGAATCTGGAAATCTAGAATTGTCAATAAACGCTCAACTTTCCGCATTAATGGCTTTCTGACAATGTTTTCATAAATCCTCTTTTTGATAGAAATTGTATTTATTTATTTATTCTGTATTGTAGAAGGATTCAAATGATCTAAATCATCTATTATGTTGGTTATTATTGTGGTGTTGACAATTCAGTTTTACACACCACTGAACGTCATAATAGTTTGTTTTGTTTTGTTTTAATTCACCAAATTCAGACTTATGTAAATCAGTGTATCATTCGTTCATTTGTTTTTTGATTTAATATTGAAAGTAGAAAAATTTGAAAATGGCTCCTTTTCTGTATCCGAAAAACGAGAATTCAGCTAAAATTTTCATTTTTCATTTAGGGGTAGAAAAATTAATAAACAGCTTGAATATTCGATTTCTACATGTTAGCAGGAATTAAACGCCCCTTTCTGCTGATTGGTCATCCAAAGATCATACTGTGCCAGTTCTTCTGCAGTTTTCACGCAGCAGAATAATATTCCTCCGCTGCTGCAGTTGTAAGGATTCTTAACGCATTTATTGGAACTACATTTCATCTTTTTGCATCAAACAGACTAATGAATAGCTCGACACAATTCGTACCAAGGCAGAGTCTAAACAGGGCTTTCTTCTGTGTAGACCAGTTGTTTTTAAAGTGATAGGGGGTCCGTGAAATAATTAGCTATAGCCTACCTCATTTTACAGACTGTAAAGTAACTTTTTTATTGTGATAAATACTGCGATTTATTCCAAAGTGACTTATATTATGCATTTAACATCAAATAATCTAAAGTAGCCTATTCACTGGCCACGTACACACTGCAGCTAAATTCGGTTGTCAGTTCACCTTTTACTCCTTAATCGCGTTCTGTACACACACAATTCTCTAAAATACGGGAGTGACAACCGCATTAACTCCCGAAAAATACAGGTAGTGACAACCGCGTAGAATTTACAGAAATTCTACGCAGTGTGTACAGAACCGAACTGAACAACTAGTTGTTAATGACGTATTTGAACGTGCATCCATGTATTCGTCTGTATGTGAGATGCAAGAAAACAACAGACAACAGTGAAATAAGTCTTAACAGCACAGGGCTAGCTGCGCTCATGAGCCATGCGGTAAAGTGTCAGTGTTGCCAGATCTTCATAGACAAAAACAACAAGCAACAAGGATAAGCACGAAAATGCTTTGTTTTATAACACCAAATAAAAAATTAATATATCTCATATCCGCGAAAAACCACTTTATTAACTCCATAAAGTGCCTGTCTTTATGAGCTAAGACCAAACAACATGTCTGAAAGCGCTTGTAAATATGAGGATATGGCATTACTGCAAGACAGAGCTCTCTAAAGCAGCCTCCCGAGCATCAACACAACACTGCACGTCTATTAGTGGTAGTAATGGCCACGATTTAGTTCAAATCGACGGACAAGAACATTCTTTAGTCAAAAGAAATGGCACATAACGGACGGCTAAACGTTTATTCACTGTTGCAAGACGACAGATGTTGCTGTGGTTACAAATGCGGGAGTGAGTGCTGTTCCGTACACACATGGATCGATAATTTACGGGACTCACTCCCGCATTTAAATGTCACTTGCAGTGTGTACGTGGCCACTGTGGTTCATGTTTGTGGTGTGCGTCAGAAAGATGCTCAAGGAAACCAAGATGCACTAAAGCAGCGAATTCTAATGTTCTCTTTATTTTTCAAAGGCATGGCATTTTGTAGTTGTTTTGAACGTAACGCTACACAAATAAAAATATACATTTTTCCATACGACTATTTAATGACAGAGTATTCATTTATTTCCCCTTGATGGGAAAAAAAAGTCCAAGTGAACATCAAGCGGTACTAAATATTAATTTAAACTGCATATTTAAACTGCTTTAATTATGACTGCTGCTTATTTCATGAGCACTTTCAATATTGGTCTGCGCTTGACAGCAGTCGCGTCTGTCTGCTTATAAGTAACTATTGCTGAGTAATTATTTAACCCATCACAATTTATTGGAACTGTAGAGTAACTACAAACCCGATTCCAAAAAAGTTGGGACACTGTACAAATTGTGAATAAAAAGGAATGCAATAATTTACAAATCTCATAAACTTATATTTTATTCACAATATAATATAGATAACATATCAAATGTTGAAAGTGAGACATTTTGAAATGTCATGCCAAATATTGGCTCATTTTGGATTTCATGAGAGCTACACATTCCAAAAAAGTTGGGACAGGTAGCAATAAGAGGCCGGAAAAGTTAAATGTACATATAAGGAACAGCTGGAGGACCAATTTGCAACTTATTAGGTCAATTGGCAACATTATTGGGTATAAAAAGAGCCTCTCAGAGTGGCAATGTCTCTCAGAAGTCAAGATGGGAAGAGGATCACCAATTCCCCCAATGCTGCGGTGAAAATTCTTGGAGCAATATCAGAAAGGAGTTTCTCAGAGAAAAATTGCAAAGAGTTTGAAGTTATCATCATCTACAGTGCATAATATAATCCAAAGATTCAGAGAATCTGGAACAATCTCTGTGCGTAAGGGTCAAGGCCGGAGAACCATACTGGATGCCCGTGATCTTCGGGCCCTTAGACGGCACTGCATCACATACAGGAATGCTACTGTAATGGAAATCACAACATGGGCTCAGGAATACTTCCAGAAAACATTGTCGGTGAACACAATCCATCGCGCCATTCGCCGTTGCCGGCTAAAACTCTATAGGTCAAAAAATAAGCCATGTCTAAACATGATCCAGAAACGCAGGCATTTTCTCTGGGCCAAGGCTCATTTAATATGGACTGTGGCAAAGTGGAAAACTGTTCTGTGGTCAGACGAATCAAAATTTGAAGTTCTTTTTGGAAAACTGGGACGCCATCCAGACGTCGTCTCTTTCAGGGAAGACCTTGCATTTTCCAACATGACAATGCCAGACCACATACTGCATAAATTACAACATCATGGCTGCGTAGAAGAAGGATCCGGGTACTGAAATGGCCAGCCTGCAGTCCAGATCTTTCACCCATAGAAAACATTTGGCGCATCATAAAGAGGAAGATGCGACAAAGAAGACCTAAGACAGTTGAGCAACTAGAAGCCTGTATTAGACAAGAATGGGACAACTTTCCCTATTCCTAAACTTGAGCAACTTGTCTCCTCAGTCCCCAGACGTTTGCAGACTGTTATAAAAAGAAGAGGGGATGCCACACAGTGATAAACATGGCCTTGTCCCAACTTTTTTGAGATGTGTTGATGCCATGAAATTTAAAATCAACTTGTTTTTCCCTTAAAATTATACATTTTCTCAGTTTAAACATTTGATATGTCATCTATGTTGTATTCTGAATAAAATATTGAAATTTGAAACTTCCACATCATTGCATTCTGTTTTTATTCACAATTTGTACAGTGTCCCAACTTTTTTGGAATCGGGTTTGTATTTACCTTAATGTTGTTCTAAAGGCGTATTACTTTTGAATTGACGCATTGACTCAATTTTGAATAAAGATGGCGTAGGCTATAAGAAGATTGCCAAGACCCTAAAATGAGCTGCAGCGCGGTGGCCAAGACCATACAGCGGTTTATCAGGACAGGTTCCACTCAGAACCACTCAGAACAGGCCTTGCCATGGTTGACCAAAGACGTTGAGTACGTGCTCAGTGTCATAGCCAGAGGTTGTGTTTGGGAAATAGACGTATGAGTGCTGCCAGCATTGCTGCAGAGGTTGAAGGGGTGGGGGATAAGCCTGTCAGTGCTCAGACCATACGGCGCACACTGCATTAAATTGTTCTGCATGGCTGTCATCTCAGAAGGAAGCCTCTTCTAAAGATGATGCACAAGAAAGCCTGCAAACACATTGCTGAAGACAAGCAGACTAAGGACATGGGTTACCTATACCCTATTGAGCATATGTGGTGCATCCTCAAAGAGAAAGTGGAGGAGCGCAAGGTCTCTAACATCCACCAGCTCCATGATGTCATCATGGAGTGGAAGAGGACTACAGTGGCAACCTGTGAAGCTCTGGTGAACTCCATGCCCAAAAAAATAATGGTGGCCACACAAAATATTGACACTTTAGGCCCAATTTGGACATTTTCACTTAGGGGTGTACTCACTTTTGTGGTCAGTGGTTTAGACATTAATGGCTGTGTGTTACTTTGAGGGGACAGCAAATTTACACTGTTATTTATAAAAATTGTACACTCACTACTTTACACTGTAGCAAAGTGTAGTTTCTTCAGTGTTGTCACATGAAAATATATAATAAAATATTTACAAAAAAATGTGAGGGGTGTACTCACTTCTCTGAGATATGGTATACCCAAGTCAATTTAATATTATTTCCTTTTTGTCATAGTGTTTAAAATATTTATTTTGAAACAAAATTATTTAATTAATAATTACTTAAACAAACAGACTTACTGGATGAACAGGGCAGGCTATGATAGCCGTCATATCATACCCTGCCATGCTTAGCTGATGCTAAGAATATAATTTATATCTACACAGAAGAAAGCCCTGTCTAGGCTCTCTCCCAGTATGAGTTGTGTTGAGCTATTCATTAGTCTGTTTGTTTGATGAAAAAATATTACATGTAGTTGCAATAAATGCATTAAGTACAACTGCAGCAGCGGAGGACAATTATTCTGTATCGTGAAAATTGCTGAAGAAATGATGATGGCACGGTTTGATCTTTGGCTCACCAATCAGCAGAAAGGGGCGTTCAATTCCCACCCACATGTAGAAATTGAATATTCAAGCTGTTTTTTATCCCTGAATGAAAAATGAACATTTAAGCAATTCTGAGTTGGTTTTTTTTTTGGGGTGAAAATCTGTAATGTTTATATGTGTATATATATATATATATATATAGGGCTGTCAATCGATTCAATAATCAATAATTCAATAATTTTAATCGTGATTAATCGCATGATTGCCATGAGTTAACTCACGATTAATCGATATTAATCGTACATTGTATTTGTTCTAAATGTACATTAAATTAATACTTTAACCAACTCTAATCAACGTTCTACACACATAGTTTCAAACCTGTATGATTTTCTGTTTTCTGTGGAACTTAACATATTTTGTGAAGAATGTTGGTAACCAGTTTCTGTTCCCATTGACTTCCACTGTATTTTTTCTCCAGATAATGGAAGTGAGTGGGAACCAAAATTATATTGTTTTGTGTTCCACTGAAAACAGAAAGTCGTTTAGGTTTGGAACGACATGAGGGTGAGCAAATTGTGACCGATTTATTTTTTTATTTTTGAGTGGACTATCCCTTTAATATTAAAACAATTACAACTGTTGATTGTTAGTTGAAGTTAGCTCAGGTATATTCAATTTTAAGAAAGGCTATAACTTTAGAATCTGTTAGAAACTACTAGCTATTGGCAAATTAATAAAGCCCATGGAAGAAATAACATTGTTTCTAGATGTCAGTGTACATTTTGACAACAGTTTATTGATTGAAATTAAGACCATGAAAGTGTTGTACAGTTGTTGGTGGCAGTTGTGTAGAGGGCTGAGGATTTGATATTTGTGTGTGTGTGTGTGTGTGTGTGTGTGTGTGTGTGTGTGTGTGTGTGTGTGTGTGTGTGTGTGTGTGCGTGTGTTTTGCAGGCGGCCTGTATTCCTGTGCTGCTGAGTAATGGATGGGAGCTGCCCTTCTCAGAGGTCATTGACTGGAGTAAAGCTGCCATCATTGGAGACGAGAGATTATTGCTGCAGGTACACACACACACATTTTCATCAGACTATCAGTTCGCTATCCCCCCAAGACACTTACAAACACATAGTCTTCTTTATAATAATGTAATCGTACAGTAATGGGACCACATTACTGTGTAATCTATTTTAAACCCTCATTCTTATTAACAGCAGACTGAAAATCTTGCTTTTTTTACACTTTTTTTTTAAATGACCACTCACAGCACTGAGAGTTTTAATTAAAAGCTGCTGAAATTCTCATTAGGGAAAAAACTGAAGAAGAAGCAATGAATCCCAGGAGGTTAGAGTGGTTTAAAAAAAATTATATCACACGTTTCCCCAAGCTCTTAATCAAGCCAATTAACTATTTCCCCAATTTACAGAAGGGGAAATTAGCCTCCATTTGCAGAGACAATTTATATATTAATATCTTAGCATGACACAATTAATTGGGTCTTTTCTTAAGGTTTTTATTTGTGTTTATTTTTTTGAATGTCTGACTTTTATAATTTTGCTGGTGCAGTAATGAAATACATTTTAGGCTCTCTTTCACACACACACACACACACACACACACACACACACACACACACACACACACACACACACACACACACACACACACACACACACACAAAAACCCACATTTCACCAACGACAACAATATTTTATAAACCAATTAATTTATTAATTAATTAATTTTAATTTAGTATATAAAAAAAATCAAAAATGTTCACCAAAATACAACGCTACGTCCTTCTTAAAGTTATTTTCATAAAGACCTATTTATGTTGTATAAGAAATCAAAATATTAAGCTCTATATGTGACCCGTGCTGGCAAAATGAGTCAGCTGAGTTCAATTTGAGGAAAATCGATTAAATCAACATTTTCTGAAGATTCCAAAGCAAAATCACCAAGCAATGTTGCATATTTTCCTCTAATCATTTTCTTAATACTAATTACTGTATTATTAACCACAATATAGATTATTTTATTGTATCTTTGTCATAAAAAATAGTAACAGATATGCAAATAAACAGTAGTTTAATCAAGAGCAGCGAGTGATTCTGTCTTTTCTTTTCATGTTTGGTCAACATTGAGACAGATTCAATTCAATTCAAGATTATTTGTATAACGCTTTTTACGATTTTAATTTTAGGAAATTAAGTTTCTAAAATAGATTTATAATGTAGAAAATCAATATAATTAACTTATGGCAAAATTTGGTTAATTCAGTATAATCGCTGATGGTTGGCTTCCTCTGAGGTCCTCCGGGGGGTTTTCATCATCTCTTCTCAGGTGTTCGTCATCTCAGATAATTTAAGGGTTGGATCCAGACTGTAGCTTGTGTAATTCTTAGTTACATCCCGTGGCAGAAACAGAGAAACAAATAAAGACAATTAGTGTAGCAGTTGTTCCATCCAGGAACAACCCTGGATGAAATGATCTGTTCAACCCAAGCTAAAGCATAATAATGTGTGTTTGATCAGATATACTGGCAGTACAAGATACTTTGCAAGATGCATTATATGAATTATTGGCTAAAGAGATGTGTTTTTAATCTAGATTTAAACAGAGAGAGTGTGTCTGAACCCCAAACGTTATCAGGAAGGCTATTTCAGAGTTTGGGAGCCAAATATAAAAAAAGTTCCACCACCTTTAGTGGACTTTGCTATCCTAGGTACTACCAAGAGTCCAGAGTTTTGCGACCTTATGGAGCGGGTTGGATTGTAGCGTGATAGTAGATTAGTTAGGTACACAGGAGCTAAATCATTTAGGGCCTTATAGGCAAGTAATAATATTTTGTAACTAATACGGAACTTAATAGGTAGCCAGGGCAGAAACTGTAAAATTGGAGTAATGTGATCATATTTTCTTGACCTGGTAAGGACTCTAGCCGCAGCATTGTGTACTATATCTAGCTTGTTTATTGAAGATACAGGACAACCACCTAGCAGTGCATTACAATAGTCCAGTCTAGAGGTCATGAATGCATGAACTAACTTTTCTGCATCAGAAACATTTAATATGCTTGGCAATGTTTCTAAGAAGGAAGAATGCTGTTTTTGTAACATGGGAAATATGTTTTTCAAACGATAAGCTGCTGTCTAATACAACACCCAGATTTTTGACTGTAGAGGAAGGAACAGAACATCTGTCTAGGAGTTAAAATATCCTATCTGCGCCCTGCCCCCAAACATTAACTAAACATTCATATAAAGCCCGGTACACACCAAGCTGACTTCAAATAACTAGCGGTGACGAAAGCCGACGGTGTTGTCACCTCGCGTTAGCAGCGTTGGACAAAAACGCTGCACGTGAATGCACCGCACAGACTTCAGCCGACTGCAAATGGAACATGTGCGTTCTGCGCCTGCGTGAGTGGAGTTAAGACTGGAATACACTACACGTAATACAAAACACTAGGCATCATACACTTACCGACTTTGTAAATAGCGACAAAGGAAAACTGGCCATCATACACTATGCGACTGAAGATCATACACTACCAGACTTTAAAGTTGTTCAGGTCACAACGAACGTGCGCATTGTTGCTTGGAGACGCATGACAAATGAAAACAATATGTGTTCTAAAATCGGCTGAAAATATCAAACATATTTGATATCCTCCGACTGGATAGAATCAAAGTCTGAAGCTAAAAAGTCTGTAACCATCATACATTACGTGATTTTATGTGCAATCTGTCAGCTGTAATCTGCAGACTGGCTCTGATTATCCTCAACTGGCGTCAACTTGTTCAGACTGTAAATTCGAGGTGAAATTGGAGTAAAAATCGCATAGTGTATTCCAGGCTTTAGCTGTCTATTTCAGCAGTTATCAATTGTAAATATTTGTCATTCAAATGCAGAAACCAAAACAAAGAAATATGAGATAAACGCAGATATATGAAATATAAACGAAGCAGTGCTTACTTACAATTTTGAATATCAGTAACATTGATAACTTTCATAATTTTGAGCAGCTCATGGTGTTATGAAAACATTTGCATATTGGAATGCTTGGGCAAGATCATATCACATCAAAAAAACAGCCTTGTGTCTGTGCCGCCTTCATTTAGTTGCCCGTTTTCATCACTTTTGGTTTAAATCTCCTGCATGGACTCTTTCGCTAAACTGAACATCCAATCAGAGTTCTCTCTCTCACCGACGGCCCGACGAACTACCGCCGACGTGAGCCCGACGAGAGACGAAGAGTGGAGCACACCAAACAAACTAGCCCGACCATCGCTCGACCTGACGACGTCGGCTTGGTGTGTTCATGGCTTATGACATAACAGATTATGTTTGTGTGAATCTCGCCAAGTCATATTTTGCAATTATGTACTTTATAGGGAGGTCGTTGAGAATTCGATATGAATATTCACAAAGCTAGAATGTTGTGCTTAATTGCAACAATAGACCAACAACTTTGGTGAGAAGCAGCAGTCGTCCAGAAGTGAGCAGAGAAAAAGGTAGCCTACTCCTGTCAGAAAATATACAAAAAATATCATTTTTTATGTTTAATTATTATTAGGAGCATTGGGATCATTAGAAGAGGGCTTAATTAAAAAACATTTTGTGAAAACCTCAAATTTGACCAAAACAGACACATTTTTCACTTTATTGTCTGTAGCTCAAAATTAGACCATGCGCATTCTGAGACATTTTGCCAGCAGAGGTCACATATTATAAGGAGACCTTTTTAAAATTGAATAATTTACCTTTATATTGTCATTGTGCCAAAGTCAGTTATTAAAAAATCGAATTTTCACTTTGTTTAAAAGTCAACAGTGTTTTACTTCTTTTTTTCTATGTTAGATTTTTAAACCTTCTTAATAGATAGATTGTTTTTGTAATACTGCTAAATATATGGCTGTAAAATACTTTTAAAATACTTCCTTACCAGAAAGAAAGAAAAAAAGTGTAAATATGAAATATTGGGTCGATGTGTTAAACAATTGAAAAGCCCCATTGAGTCCCTAAAGCCTAGTTTGAAATCCTTTTGTGTATGACATGAAAAGTTATGTTGCATTTATTGTGAAGTTATTATGTGAAGTGTATTAATGGTTGTTTTGTGTTCCATCTCTTTGACATATTAGTGTTCAAATGCCACCACAGTTTCAAAGCTGAATAAGCACGTTTACTCTGGAGAGAACTGAGAAAATGTCATGACTGTGAGGCTTAAACTCCATTATAGGACCTCTAGGCAACTTTAAAGCACACAGATACAATTTGTTTTATTAATCTGTCATGGTGTAATTGAAAATTTTATTAAAATACTGGACAGGTAAAAGCTATTGAGAGTCCAACTCCCGCATTGCTTGTACAAACTCCTGCATTACTTGTTAATCTTGACAAAATACTAAATATAATATTAGGAAAATTGTGGAAAACTCTATCCTGAGTTGGGTTGAATTCGAGACAGCTCAAAGGATAGAATATACTGTATAGAACAAACTGCTAATAATCACTGAAACATCCTGGAAAACACAAACATAAATCTCTCTCTCTCTCTCTCTCTCTCTCGCAGGTTCCATCTATCACCAGGTCTGTGGGTTCAGACAGAATCCTGGCACTGCGGCAGCAGACTCAGTTCCTCTGGGACGCCTACTTCTCCTCCGTCACAAAGATAGTCTTAACCACATTAGAGGTTAGTCCTCACATAAAGTGGAGAGAGATGTGCTGCGTCCAATTGAGTCATGCTGGGGGAAATGTGTGAATGAGGGACTGCCAGCTGCTTGATGTAATTTGTTGTGTGTGTGTGTGTGTGTGTGTGTGTGTGTGTGTGTGTGTGTGTTTGAGAACTGGTATATATTAGGGGTGCAAATCGGATGGTTCGTCACGATTCGATATGATATCAATTCTCAAACCCAGCGATACGATATTTGCCGATATCTCAAAACATTATACGATACGATTCGATTCGATACAGGAGTATATCGATCGATATATCGATATTATCATATTATATACCTATTTTAAACAACCATCTATATTTTTATTAACTCACAAATGCAACCAAAATATATAACATGAACACAAATCTAAAAATGCTACTATGGGCTCAGTGGTAAACATCTTTTCTACAGATAACCAAATTGCAGGCAATAGCAGAAAATAATACAATAGAAGAAAGACACAAGTTCAATAAACAGTACTTTTCAGGTTTTTCAGCTCAGTCTAAAATACATTTTCAGGTACGCTACAGCAATTTAATAATCAAATGTAAAATAACTGCATAGTCTTCAATGTATAAATTAAATATCCTGTAAATTAACACTTTTTGATATTACAAAGGTTATTTAGTCAGGAGCAGTGAGCACTTATATTTTTCTTTGACAGCATTAGATTTATTATTATTTTTCTTTCACTTTAAGAATGAAAGCACAGATTTAATAAACTGATACACATGCCTTTTTTCTCCACTGTTTACATTAAGACATATGCTTTTCTTAACCTATTGTTTACAAGGCTATTAGCCAAAACATGCATTTTGATGTTTTTGTGTCTGAATTTATTCATTCATGCTCAAAAATGCGAAGGAGAGCTCAATTTAGTATTCACGCAGAGTTGATGTGGCTGTCTGTGTGCGTGCGCTTCAGATGCGTGCGCGGAAAACTTCTCACACAGCGTGCAACTGTTACGCCAACAATCCCGAGCGTCTTATATGCTCGCCTTGTGCCTTCGGGCAGTCCTTATATCGAGTCCTGGTACGTGAGATTGAACGAGAATGCACGCGTTGGTGGTAATGCATAGACGGACATTATATGAAAATGTGGACAGTGCCAAAATAAAGGTGCTTTTTTATACTACAGATATCGATATTTTACGCGTGGCATTGATGCATCGTATCGTCATACAGTGTATCGATATATCGATCCATATCGATGGATCGTTACACCCCTAGTGTATATGGTGTATGAGGATACAAATCTGTATAATAACATGGGTATTACAACATGAAGGTGGTTTATGAGGACACTGCCTATGTCCCCGTTAACCAAAAGGCTTAAAAAACATACTAAATGGTGTTTTGTTTTTTTTATCTAAAAATGCACACTCCCGTGAGGGCTAGGTTTAGGTGAAGGGTAGGTGTAGGGCAATAGCACATACAGTTTGTACAGTATAAAAACCATTACACCTATGGAGAGTCTCCATAAACCACATATGCCAGACAGTGTGTGTCACGAATCTGGTTGCCCTTCCATCTTATTGACTCTTGCACCACACAGACTGTTGCTTCATACTGGACTGCATTTCCCATAACCCATTGCACTGATCACCCAACTGTCATAATCACACGCTGCACTGATCACACAGCTGTCCCCAATCACACACTCACCTGAGACCCATTACACACACCATACAAAAGACATTAATTTGCTTTCACAGATAGCCAAGTATTGTTTAGCATTTAGCATTCTCCTAATGATAGCTACATACCAAGCCTTTCCGTGTTTGTGTTCAGTCTCCTGTATTGTTCTGCGTTTTTCACTGTCCCAGTGTTAGCTGCTTTATGGAGCCTCTTCTAGTTTTCCATGTCTCATTTTAGTTTAGTCTGAAACGCTTACATTTTACAAAGCTCATCGTTCTGAGAAGCGAGGCATGCTCTGAATGTCCAGCTATCCAGTGCGTTGTGATTGGCCGAATACCTCAAGTTTGAGACGGAAATATTACGCCTTACCATATTGTGATGCTGTGTCCCGGCACGATGACACAAAAACAATAAAACCCTTTAAAAACAAGGCATTTGTTGCATCCAGTGGGACATAATTACTGATTATAATGACTTATACTATATTTTTTACGCAGCGCGATGCAACACGATACATTACCATGTCTGCATTTGTGATCGGAGAAACGACAAACAACAAGCACTACTCTACACTGCAATAAATAAATAAATACAAATTACGGTCATTCGTCAAGGAATCATTAGAACAGTATGTTGTTGTTGTTGTTGTTGTTGTTTTTTCAATAGCCAGATCATTTCATTGTAATTTTAATTCATACCTCTTCTATAAAATCCTGCCGGAGTTCCTCTCAGTATCATCCTTCATCATAGTCCATGTCATTTGTATAGTTAATTTTGATCATGTGTTTTTTTTTCTTGGCATATGCTTTTTGTCTCTATCTCTCTCACACACTCACTCATTTCTTGTTCTCTCCATCTCTCTCCCACTCTGGCATCTTCTATTTTCTTCAAAAGCTTTCATCATGAGTTGCTGTCACACATAAGAAGATGATGCCTGCCATGATCAAACACACTTGGTCTTTTCCAGACCTCTCCAACACACATAAAAATGCAGACGGATTTGCAGAAATTTTCACTCACTCCTTCACACGTGTCTTTGAGAAGTTTCTCCCAGGGTACAGGCCAGCCTTGGTCAGCTAGATGGAATGGAAACTTTCTGTATCTTTCTGTATCTCTTCATCTCAGAAAGGTGTTGGACAAGTGTTTTAATAACAGGCCCAGACTGAGAACTGCCAGAAATATTACTGACTATAAATGTGTTCAGAAAGCAGAAAGAGTAGAGCAGTATTTCTGTCAGCTTCACCAATATCACCACAGTGATCAGAAACAGAGATACAGCTGTCTAAAACTGTCTACAGTAAAGCAGCGGGACTCAACTGGTTTTGCTTTAAAACCTAAATTGTATACTAGACATTAAACAATTACCCAAAACAGTATCAAAGCTGTCTGTAAATCATAATTTACAAAAATGTCGGGAAAATTACCATGAAAAAAAATAACATTACATGCAAATTTAATTTAAATTTGTATTTGTTTCATGTTCCCAGATATTGAGGCCCAGGAGTCTCTCTCTCTCTCTCTCTCTCTCTCTCTCTCTCTCTCTCTATATCTCTGTATATATATATATATTAGTGCTGTCAAAATTAGCGCATAAATGCAAGCAATTAATTTTTTCAGTTAAAATGATTTAACGCCGTTAATGCAGGGGCGGGGCTTCATCAAACTAATCACATCAAACTGGAGACGTTTCAGACGTGTGTCACGCGCTTCCAATTATCTTAAGCGCCAGGTGCGATTCAAACAAGCGCAGGAAAATGTCCTGTGCTTGTAGCGGGTGCTCTTGCCAGCGCTATTATGCGCAAACCGCTATTTTTATTCCTTCACATGAATTCACAGGACATGAATTCTTGATATCAACAATTATTTCTACTTACATTTTTACTAGTTAAAATGCTAATTCTTGATATCAGGAAATCAAATTCTACTAGTAACAATGGCTATATTTGATATCAGCAATTGCATTTCCACCATTACAAATTTAAATTTTTGACATCAACAGTAAGATTTTCACTATTAAATTGTTGATATTAAGATTTAAATTGTTGATATCTGTAATTGTATTTTCTCTAATTAAATGTCACTGCCATTCAAAATCAATTGTTGATATCAAGAATTGATTTCTTACTAGTTGCAATTCCAATTTCACTTAGCAGAAATACAATTCTTACTAGCAAAAAATGTATATTATTGATATCAACAATCTAATTATTGATATCAACAATTACATTTTTGATATCAAGAATTAAATTGTTGATATCAAGAATTAGATTGTTGATATCAATAATCTACATTTTTACTAGTAAGAATTGTATTTCTGATATGTGAAATTGTAATTTCGACTAGTAAGAAATTAATTCTTGATATCAAAAATTACATTTGAATGGCAGCCTATGGTGACATTTAACTAGTGAAAATTAAATTACAGATATCAAGAAATATAGTTTTACTACTTGAAATGTAGTTCCTGATATCAATAATTAGCATTTTAACTAATGAAAATGTAATTGTTGATATCAAGAATTAACATTGTTACTAGTGGAAATGTAATTGCTGATATAATTTTTTTTTCAACTGTTACTAGTGGAAATCGAATTCCTGATATCAAGAATGAACATTTTAACTAGTAAAAATGTAATTGTTGATATCAAGAATCCATATCCTGAGAATGAATAAAAGCCAAAATGGCTTGCAATATAGCCTTTATCATTTAATTTAAAAAGCGCAAAATAAACTACGAGCATCCAATGCCGTGATCAGTTAAGACATTAAGTTACCAAAAAGGCGATTAAAGCTGCCTTAAAACTCTACATGCAAGTAATATGTTATATATGAGTTGTATATTAAGAAGCTGTCTCTGAAATTGTTTTCAAAACTGTCCCGGAGTAGCGCTGTCTCCCTCATCTAACACACTCAATTCAACTCATCAGTTCATTAGACGAGACTCAAATCAATAGGAAATCAATGACGTGTATAGCTTCAGATATCCATCTGTATTTAGTTTATTCAATTTCTTTATATTTCTGCTGAGGGGCACAGATAGACATGTGACATTTATTATAATGGTTTTATATGAAGATTGTTTAAAGTTCACTTAAATTAGAAGTTATTTTTAAAGTGTTATAAATGTTTAAAATTGATAGCTCTTAATTATATGTAATGTTGAATGGCTTTAGTCAATGGTTAAATATTAGGGGGACCATTTTTATAGGGAAATCAGTATTATTTGGTCTCAGTGATACTGGCCTTCAGTCATAAACAGATGATATTATACAAATATAAAAAAATATACTGCACTGTAAAAAGTGTTTCTGACTTAACTTTAAAAAATTTAGGAAACCCGTTGCCTTAGAATTATTAAGTTAATGACAATTGAAAAAAAAAGTTAAGTGACAATTGACAATTCACTTAACTTATACTTTTTTATCATTAATTACTTAATAATTTTAAGGCCACATGTTTACTAAATGTTTTTGAAGTTAAGTCAACTTATCACTTTTTACAGTGATAAGAAGCCAATTTATGAAATACTGGTGTCATCAAGGAGCATGCAGACTTAAACAGAGTAAAACAAGTAAAATATTTCATTGTGTTTGGGGCAAATATCTTCACTCCTTGAATGCCGAATTTGGGAGCTGTAGCTAACTGCTGTAATCACTGTAAAAAAAAAAAAAATGTTGTTTCATCTTAAAATAATTGATTAGCCCGCTGACTTACAATTTTTAGTTTAGTCAACTAAAATATTAAACTTGTCCCTTAAATTAACATTGAGTATCTTAAAATTTCAAGTTGACTAAACTAAAAAGTTTAAGTCAGCGGGGTAACAGAATATTTTAAATTGAAACTTTTTGAAATAAAATTTTTACAGTGTGTCTTTATGTACAATATTTTTTTATCGATTGACAGCACTAATATATACACTCACTGGCCACTTTATAAGGTACACCTGTTCAATTGCTTGGTAACACAAATGGCTAACCAGCCAATCACATGGCAGCAACTCAAAGCATTTAGGCATCTAGAATGAAGATGACTTGCTGAAGTTCAAACCGAGCATCAGAATGGGGAAGAAAGGGGATTTAAGTGACTTTGAAAGAGGAATGGTTGTTGGTGCCAGACAGACTGGTCTGAGTATTTAAAAAACTGCTAATCTACTGGGATTTTCACGCACAACCATCTCTAGGGTTTGCCGAGAATGGTCCAAAAAAGAGAAAATAAAAAATGCCCTGTTGATGTCATAGGTCAGAGGAGAATGGGCAGACTGGTTAGAGATGATAGAAAGGCAACAGTAACTCAAATAACCACTCGTACAACCAAGGTATGCATAATACCATCTCTGAACGCACAACACAACGAACCCTGAAGCAGATGGACTACAGCAGCAGAAGACCACACCGGGTGCCGCTCCTGTCAGCTAAGAACAGGAAACGGAGGCTACAATTCGCACAGGCTCACCAAAATTGGACAATAGAAGATTGGAAAAACGTTGCCTGGTCTGATAAGTCTTGATTTCTTGATTGCTTAGTACCAATTAAGCATTTTTTAAATGCCACAGCCTACCTTTATGACTACAGTGTACCCATCTTCTGATGGCTACTTCTAGCAGGATAATGCACCCTGTCACAAAGCTCAAATCATCTCAGACTGGTTCTTGAACATGACAATGAGTTCACTTTACTCAAATGGCCTCCACAGTCACCAGATCTCAATCCAGTAGAGCACCTTTGGGATGTGGTGGAATGGTAGATTCGCATCATGGATATGCAGCCGACAAATCTGCAGCAACTTTGCGATGCTATCATGTCAATATGGACTAAAATCTCTGAGGAATGTTTTCAGGACCTTGTTGAATCTATGCCACGAAGAATTAAGGCAGTTCTGAAGGCAAAAGCGGGTCCAAACCGGTACTAGCGAGGTGTACATAATAAAGTGGCCAGTGAGTGTGTGTGTGTGTGTGTGTGTATATATATATATATATATGTGTCACAGTGAGGCTCTGTGACTAGTTACGTTTATTATAGAAAGGACTCTTACGTTGACACAGGACTGTGAACATGCATGCATATATTTCCTTATCTGTTTTGCGCAAACTAAACACCAGTTAACACAGATATGTTGGTCATTGATCATGTGTTATGTGATGTTGTTCCTCTCCTTATGTAATTTATTTTGAAGTTTGACATTTAATAATTACTACATTTTATGGTGATTGTATGTAAGGTGTTGGGTTAAGAAGTAAAGCGAGACAGGTGATCAGGTTAAATGTTTATTGTTTCTGTATAACCAAGTACATATTATAAGTAACCATACTTACGTACTGGAACCATTTCCCATGCCAAACAGACAAAACCAGCTGCAAGGAATGTTCACCATTTTGAAGATCCCGTTCCCGCCAATAGATGACATGGTCCATTGTACTCATGTAGGAAGGGGCGTGTTGGTGATCTGTTTAATTCTGTGGTGAAAATTGTTAAGAATTAATAATTAATTGAGTTGGTTTTGTTCCAAGGTTTTGTGTTTAGTGTTATTATAACAGTTTACCTCTTTGTTACTGTTAAAGTACATTTATTAGTTTTTCTTAAAGTTTCTTTATTACCTTTAATTACCAAATGGTTTAGCCCAAGTAGGAGGGGCTTTGTCTTTTTAAGATGGCCTCTCAGAATTGTTAAGAGACTCGTAGAGTGAGTTGTGAGATGATTTTGAGTCACTATCTTTTGGGTCAATTTATTTGACATAGCCAAATAGTTGGTTGAACAGTTTTTCTTTGTTTTGAATTTTCTTTGCAAATAGCTGTGGCCCACTTCATTTGAAGCCTTCATTTTTGCACTCCTGGGAATAAACACTCTGAACTTTAGAATCCATTGTCACGTCACCTTATTTTTACGCCTCCATCTGCCGGTACATTTGGGAACAGTGGTGTTTGTGCTCCACAGAACATCTTTGGGGCTCTTTTTTCTACACTTGACACACCACTGCCTCCCCTACAGTTGGTGTCAGAAGTTTTTTTTTGTACCGATTAGGTGATGTAGACATTTTTTTAATGCCACCGAAGACAAGGAGTCAGCCTGATGAGAACACTGGATCAGATGTGGACCAGAGTGGAATGGAGTTGGATCCGGAGGAAAGAGTGCCACCTACGATGGTTCCTGGGGCAGGAGCGGATGGTGCTATTACGGCTCTTGCTCAGATGTTCAAGTCCTTTATGGAGTATCAGAAGGACCGAGACGATCGACAAGAGAGAGAGACAGTCCGACGAGAACAACATTTTAAAGTGCTCAGTCACCACGTCTCGCAGATGCAACTTGACATGGAACGCATCCGTCTTGAAGCAGTATCTGACAAACCGGCACCAAAGGTGATAGACCGGGAGCCGCATCTAGCGAGACTTGAGGATTCTGATGACATTGAGCACAATTTGCTGACGTTTGAGAGGCTGGCAGAGGTGTACCAGTGGCCTAAAGAAGACTGGGCCATCCACCTCATACCGTTGCTCACTGGTAAGGCCAGAGCTGCAGTTGTTGCAATGGACCCTTCACGCACACAAGACTATGATTTTGTAAAGACAGCAATACTGAAAAAGTATGAGATCAATGCAGAGACTTATAGGCTGAGATTCCGTAACCAGAATACCCTTGCTGATGAGTCACCACAAGAGCTGTACACCCGACTGAAAGACTTGTTTTGCAAGTGGGTCCGCTACCCCAGCAGTTCTAAAGGGGATATTATGGAGGCCATCATTCTAGAGCAGTTTCTACGGGTCTTGTACCCAGATGTGAGGACTTGGGTCAAGGAGCGTGAACCAACAACTGCTGCCAAGGCTGCCAGATTGGCCGAGTCATATATTACAGCTCATCGAGGAGCAGGAAGTTTCCACTATGCAGGAAGCCTCCCGGTGGCCGGAGGTAAGTCTGAGGGCGGTTCGAACTCTCAAGCTAGAGTCCTTAAACTCACACAGAGTAGAGCCACTACTCCCTTTGTAACTTATCAGAGTGTAGACAAGGAGGATGTTGTCTGTTTTCATTGTGGTCAGCCAGGCCATACTAGACCTCTTGCCCCTGAAAACCTAAAACGACAAGCCTTTGTTATGTTCCCGTTCAGTTGAATCATCCCCCATGAAATGCAATTCACAGCCGGTTAGGTCTGTATTGTTAAATGGTAAGCCAGTTTTAGCCTTGGTGGACACTGGATGTACATATACGCTATTGCAGAGCAGGTATGTGCCCAGACAAGACTGGAATGACACTGACACTATTACTGTTTGCTGTGTGCATGGTGACAACACTCCTTTGCCTACGGCAGAGGTGTATATTGAAGTCTTGAATCAGTCATATCTAATGAAGGTGGGAATTACTGAGACACTTCCCTATCCCATCCTTCTTGGCACAGATATGCCAATGTTGTCTGAGTTATTGCAGGACATAGAGTGGTGTGGGGTAGTGACAAGGGCTCAGTCAAAGCAGGTAGTACAGACCACACTCGATCCAGATGCAGATAATGCCTTGCAAATCTTGCCTTTTTGTTCTGCTGATGTTGATTCTAATCCAACAGAAGACAACAGGTTACATCAGCGTAGAGGCTGGGTAGCAGACATGTTTGACACTGCAGAACAGGCTAAAGAGGAGGTTACGGAACCTGAGTTGTGTGAATCAGACATTGTGATTCCAAATGATCTAGCGCAGTTACAGAGGGAAGACCCAACTTTAGCTGCGTGTTTTAATCAGGTGAAGCAGCATGATGACACTGATATTTTACATGATGAACCTTTTGTGTTGAAACGTGGACTCCTGTATAAGCAGACTAAGGGGGGAGGTCTTCAGCTCATTGTACCTAAAGCACAGAGAAGTGAGGTACTGCAGTTAGGTCATTCCATTCCATGGTCCGGTCATTTAGGGTTTGCGAAGACATGTCTGAGAGTCTCTAGAAGATTTTACTGGCCCAGAATGTACACAGACATTAAAGAATACTGCCAGACATGTCCTGAATGTCAGCTCACTACTGGTCGGACTCCTGCATATGCCCCACTAGTCCCTTTGCCTGTAATTGATGTGCCTTTTGAGAGAATAGGAGTGGATGTTATTGGCCCACTTGAGAGGAGTCAGGCAGGAAACCGGTTTATTCTTGTAATCTCAGATTATGCTACAAGATACCCTGAAGCATACCCATTGAGAGATGTTACTGCTAAGCAGATAGCTTCAGCCTTGTTAAAATTATTTTCCCAAGTTGGCATACCAAAGGAGGTTTTATCAGATCAAGGCACTAACTTTATGACTTGTACACTACATCAAGTTTATCAGCTTTTGGGCATAAAGAGAGTGAGAACAACCCCATATCACCCTCAGACTGATGGTCTTGTTGAACGGTTCAATCAGACTATAAAGAATATGTTAAAGAAGTTTGTTTCAGACTCTGGCAAAGACTGGGATAAGTGGCTGCCATACCTCCTGTTCGCCTACCGGGAAGTACCCCAGGCTTCAACAGGATTCTCGCCGTTTGAATTGCCGTATGCCCACCAAGTAAGAGGTCCTCTAGATGTCGTGAGAGAGAGCTGGGAGGCTACAGACAACCCAAAGACAAAGAACATCCTCACTTATGTGCTGAAAATGAGGAAGAAACTACAACAGAGCACTGCCATGGCACGAGAAAACCTGGTAAGATCCCAAGCACAGCAGAAACACTGGTACGATAAAACGGCTAGATTACGAAGCTTTGAATCCGGGGAAGAAGTTCTGTTATTGCTTCCAACATCTGAAAACAGGCTGTTGGCGAAGTGGCAAAGCCCGTACCAGGTAAAGAGAAAAGTTGGACCAGTGACCTATCAGATTGAAATCCCCTCACGAAATCTTCCTCTACAAACATTTCATGTGAATATGCTAAAAAAATGGCATCCACAGCATTCTCCTGACATAACCGAAGAGAGCAGTGACATGGCTATGCTGGTAAGAGCAGTAGAGTCCGAAGAGGAAGTGGAAGAACAATATTTACCGACCTGTCACAGTGACAGTGAATTAAATTTGCAGCACTTGAGTGAGGAACAAAAATATCAGCTCCAGGAATGTATACCCGATCAGCTCTTCATGGGCACCCCGGGAAGGACAGATTTAGTCGTCCATGCTATCATCCTCAAGGATCCTAAACCTGTCTGGCAGTCTGTGTATCGTGTGCCAGAGAAACTTCTATCTGTTATGAAACAGGAATTGCAGACCATGAAACAACTGGGAGTTATCGAGCCATCGTCAAGTGAGTGGAGCAGTCCCATAGTGTTGGTACCGAAGAAAGATGGTACCCTGCGGTTCTGCTTAGACTTTAGGAAGTTGAACAGCGTTAGTAAATTTGATCCTTATCCAATGCCACGGGTGGATGAACTGGTGGAGAGACTAGGAAGAGCAAAGTTCCTGAGCACATTGGATCTCTGCAAGGGATACTGGCAGGTGCCGCTGGATCCAGCATGTAAGGAGTTTACTGCCTTCAGAACCCCTTTTGGCCACTTCCAGTTCCGGGTCCTTCCTTTTGGGCTCCATGGGGCTGCAGCCACATTTCAAAGGATGATGGATCAAGTCCTCCGTGGTACAGAGGACTACGCAGCAGCTTACCTTGACGACATTATAATTTTCAGCCAAAGCTGGGAAGAGCACCTGGAGTACCTTAAGGAGGTGCTGACTCGCATTAAGGCTGCAGGACTAACCATCCGCCCAGATAAATGTGCCCTTGCCAAACCAGAAACCCAATACCTCGGTTTTGTACTGGGTCAAGGTGTGATCCGGCCTCAAGTGGGGAAGGTAGAGGCCATTAAAACAGCAGGGTGGCCTGAGACAAAGAAACAGGTTAGAGCTTTTCTTGGACTTATTGGTTGGTACAGGAAATTTATTCCAAATTTCTCAGCCAGGGCAATAACCCTAACAAACTTGACAAAAAAGACCCAGCCCAACAAGCTAATATGGACTGAGGACTGTGAAAAGGCCTTCAATGACTTAAAGGCTGCATTATGTCAGGAACCAGTCCTACAAAGTCCTGATTTTGAAAAAAATGTTTACAGTGCAGACTGATGCCTCACAACATGGTATTGGTGCGGTTCTGCTTCAGGAGGAACAAGGTCAGCTCAAGCCAGTTTTATACATTAGTAGGAAGCTCCTGCCTAGAGAAGTCAACTATTCCACTGTTGAAAAAGAGTGCCTTGCAGTTAAGTGGACACTTGACTCTTTAAGGTATTATTTGCTTGGGCGAAAATTCCGGTTGGAGACTGACCATCGAGCATTGGCCTGGTTAGGCCACATGAGAGACACAAATGCTCGCATTACTCGGTGGTTTCTGGCCATGCAGCCATTTGACTTTGAGGTACTTTATAGATCAGGGTCACAAAATTGCACAGCAGACTTTCTCTCGAGGACACCACAAGCGGTGTCTGGAGAGGGAGGGGGAAATGTCACAGTGAGGCTCTGTGACTAGTTACGTTTATTATAGAAAGGACTCTTACGTTGACACAGGACTGTGAACATGCATGCATACATTTCCTTATCTGTTTTGCGCAAACTAAATACCAGTTAACACAGATATGTTGGTCATTGATCATGTGTTATGTGATGTTGTTCCTCTCCTTATGTAATTTATTTTGAAGTTTGACATTTAATAATTACTACATTTTATGGTGATTGTATGTAAGGTGTTGGGTTAAGAAGTAAAGCGAGACAGGTGATCAGGTTAAATGTTTATTGTTTCTGTATAACCAAGTACATATTATAAATAGCCATACTTACGTACTGGAACCATTTCCCATGCCAAACAGACAAAACCCGCCACAATAAATGTTCACCATTTTGAAGATCCCGTTCCCGCCAATAGATGACATGGTCCATTGTACTCATGTAGGAAGGGGGATGTTGGTGATCTGCTTAATTCGGTGTTGAGAATTGTTAAAAATTAATAATTAATTGAGTTGGTTTTGTTCCAAGGTTTTGTGTTTAGTGTTATTATAACAGTTTACCTCTTTGTTACTGTTAAAGTACATTTATTAGTTTTTCTTAAAGTTTCTTTATTACCTTTTAATTACCAAATGGTTTAGCCCAAGTAGGAGGGGCTTTTTCTTTTTAAGATGGCCTCTCAGAATTGTTAAGGGACTCGGAGAGTGAGTTGTGAGATGATTTTGGAGTCACTATCTTTTGGGTCAATTTATTTGACATAGCCAAATAGTTGGTTTGAACAGTTTTTCTTTGTTTTTGAATTTTCTTTGCAAATAGCTGTGACCCACTTCATTTGAAACCTTCATTTTTGCACTCCTGGGAATAAACACTCTGAACTTTAGGATCCATTGTCGCGTCACCTTATTTGTATGCCTCCATCTGCCGGTACATTTGGGAACAGTGATGTTTGTGCTCCACAGAACATCTTTGGGGCTCTTTTTTCTACACTTGACACACCACTGCCTCCCCTACAATATGTATGTGTGTATATATATATATACATATGTGTGTGTATATATGTATATATATATATAAATAAATTCAAAAATAAAAACTATTTAAATAAATATGCTGACCATGACAAGAATAGATTTGTGACTCATTTTTGTTGCAACCCACCAGTTGCAGGAACCATTGCAAAAAAGCATCTTAATTCAACCTCATTGAAAACCCTGCATCACACATTCTGGGACTATGAGTAAACAATATGTTTCCTGTCACTGAACAGACACTTTTCCATGCTGTGTTTTTGTGGCCCCTGAGGCTGGTCTCTCTCCAGAGCTATACTAATCCCTGCTTCTGTTCCGCTCGGAACGTTTTGAACAAAATGACGGTGTGTTAAATTTTGAGCCCAGTGTCTGGATTTGCCCCCCTTCCGACTGAACCGTAGTTTTTCATGTCAAATATGAATGACAGAAAGATACAGAGAAATACAATGAAAAGAGCATTTCTCCAGTTTGCACACTCGCTCATTTATTCAGAAATAAATACATACAATTTGTCCTCATTAAAGGGGCTTCTACTTCTAAATAAATTATCGATTTGCACTTCAGACAAAAGTTTAAAGTGATTAAGACTTAACTTATATCAATTAATTAGAAAAGCCTTTTATTCAACATAGAGGATGGGAGAAGGGTGCCATGTTGAGATCACATGACCAATGATACCTTGCAATTCAAACATAACAATAATAATGTATTATGTCAACTTAGATAGCATCACCCTGGGTCCCTTGTCAGGGTCTGTATATTATATTACACTGGATGTGGGTTAAAGCTCTGTGACCAACAAAAGTTTAGCATTCTTATACATTTTGCTCAGAACGAAGCCTAAATATAACTGGCAGAAGTTAAAAAAGTACTGTAGGCTATAAACTAATGACACTGTCAACATCAGTAACAACTTATTAAATTTGTAAAAGCAGACTAGTGAGTTGTTTTACTGTTCAAGATGAACTAACCTCTGTAGTCCCATTTAGCAGTAAAAGTTTGTTTCATGCCAAGTAAAAGTCTTTAAAAATACACACAAGTGTGGATTATTTTTTTTTTTTTAGCTTGTGTTAACCAATGACCTTATTTTAACCCTTTCAAAAAATTAATTGACTTCAGGGTGGCGGAAGTGGAAGTCCTGAAACTTGTTCCCAGGTTTAGGCATATAAAAATGCAACACTCTGTTAAAACAATATTTACACTTTTCTGCATAGACTGGTTAACATTGTACATTGTGATGTCCATGCCATTCCATGTTGACAAACTACGTAATGAGACTTTCAACACTCATGCATGCGTGGTGTATGTTTGTGTGAGTGAATGCAGATTTAAATGCTACCTAATTAAACACATAGTTCAAATGCCCTGTCCATGGACTTCCACTTCCTCTAGAACATATGCCACATTGAGTGGATTTCCCTGCTTCACAGAACAAGATCAACGAGAAGCTTTGCTTGCTGCGAGGATCTGACAAAATCACTACACTTCACATATGGCACATTAAAACATGTAAAGGCACAGAGATACACAAACACACTGACATGAGGGTTCTCTAATTGGACTGTAGTTGATCCTAATTGGCCATCCTAATTGGCCTGTGCATCAGGAGAGACAGAACCAATCAAGCCCAGCAGAGTAGGACTCAGGACACCAAAGGGTGTGTGTGTGTGTGTGTGTGTGTGTGTGTGTGTGTGTGTGTGTGTGTGTGTGCGTGTGTGTGTGCGTGCGTGCATGTGTGCATGCGTGCGTGTGTGTTTTACAGGTTATTTTTGGTCTAAAGATCTCTCGCACCCCGTTGTGATGGGGGTGAGGCAGATTGTGATTAATTAGTATTGTAATTAGTATAAACAAGATGAATGTGTTTAACTTGAGTAATTAGGCATGTGTGCATACTGTTGAGAATGTTGTCTATGCATTGCCATCAGAAACTGACGCTAAGTTGGTCTGGTCTGCTAAGTTGATTTTTTTAGGCATAATCTAAGCAAAATTAAAGTTGTTTTTCATATTTTGTGTTTCTATCTATCTATCTATCTATCTATCTATCTATCTATCTATCTATCTACAGGTGCATCTCAATAAATTAGAATGTTGTGGAAAAGTTATTTATTTCAGTAAATCAACTCAAATTGTGAAACTTGTGTATTAAATAAATTCAATGCACACAGACTGAAGTCTTTTATTCTTTTAATTGTGATGATTTTGGCTCACATTTAACAAATATCCACCAATTCACTATCTCAACAAATTAGAATACTTCATAAGACCAATAAAACAATAGTTTTAGTATATTTTTGGCCATCTGGAAAGTATGTTCAATTACTTTATATGTACTCAATACTTGTTAGGGGCTGCTTTTGCTTTAATTACTGCCTAAATTCTGCGTGGCATGGAGGTGATCAGTTTGTGGCACTGCTGAGGTGGTGTGGAAGCCCAGGTTTCTTTGACAGTGGCCTTCAGCTCATCTGCATTTTTTGGTCTCTTGTTTCTCATTTTCCTCTTGACAATACCCCGTATATTCTCTATGGGGTTCAGGTCTGGTGAGTTTGCTGGCCAGTCAAGCACACCAACACCATGGTCATTTAACCAACTTTTGGCAGTGTGGGCAGGTGCCAAATCCTGCTGGAAAATTAAATCAGCATCTTTAAAAAGCTGGTCAACAGAAGGAAGTCAAGTCAAGTCACCTTTATTTATATAGCGCTTTTAACAATAGAAATTGTGTCAAAGCAACTGCACAATATCAAAATAGGAAAATAGTGTATCACTAATGTAAAATGACAAGATTAAACGCCCATTTTTCAGTTAAAGGCATTTCATTATTGAATTCAGTGATGTCATCGTCCAGCTTAGTTCAGTTTAATTGTATCTGTGCTATCAAGTCGATGATATCGCTGGAAATGAAGTGTCCCCAACCAAACAAGCCAGAGGTGACAACGGCAAGGAACCAAAACTCCATCGGTGACAGAGCGGAGAAAAAACCTTGGGAGAAACCAGGCTCAGTCGGGGGGCCAGTTCCCCTCTGGCCAGACAAACCAGTAGTTTGTTCCAACTGCAGCAAAGTCAGATTGTAAGGGCTCCACTGGTTCCAGTGGTCTTTTCCTGATGGCTGTCTAGGTGACGAGGTCCTCACTGGAGATCTGTCTCTGGAGCTCATCTAGGTGTCCTGGTCTCTGCTGACGTTCAGAGCTGTAGAGGTCATCTCTAGGTGCTGATCCACCATCTGATCTGGATAAGGACTGGATCTGTTGACTGCAGTGACCATCTGGGCTAAATACGGACCGGATCGGGTGGCTTCGGTGACCTCGGAATAAGAAAGAAACAGACAAATATTAGTGTAGATGTCAATCTTCTTACAATGTAACAATTACATTTTATTTTATGTGAAGTGTTCCCGGTTGACCTAATTAATGCAGCCTAACAATTCTTTAACGGATTTGAATATTAGAAACGTATTAGTGTGTTAAGTGTATGCCAGATTAAAGAGATGGATCTTTAATCTAGATTTAAACTGACAGAGTGTGTCTGCCTCCCGAACAGTGTTAGGTAGATTGTTCCAAAGCTGGAAGGAAGCATGAAGTGCTCCAAAATGTCTTGGTAAACGGGTGAAGTGACGTTGGGTTTCAAAAAACACAATGGACCAACACCAGCAGATGACATTGCACCCCAAATCCTCACAGACTGTGGAAAGTTAACACTGGACTTCAAGAAACTTGGGCTATGAGCCTCGGTTTTTGGCTTATTTTTGTTCTAGTTTTCCTGTAAAATATCTGCACATAGATCCTTTCCTCTAACTTTTCTCCAGCTTCTCCACAACATTATAGTTTTTACTGGCATGTCTCTTTGAGCCTATATTTAGTATAAGTAAAATACTTAAGTATTGTTAAAATCAGATACTCTAATACTTTTACTCAAGTTGTTTTGGAATTGGTGACTTGTAACTTGTAGTGGAGTATTTTTTACTGTGAGGTATCTGTACTTTTATACTTTTTAAGTATCGTTTTCAGGGACTCATTACACCTCTGGTTTACATCTCGCAATTGTTACTTTTTTTTCTCACAATTGCAAGTTTATATCTCACAATTCGGACATTTTTTTCAGAATAACGACTTTGTATCTCACAATTCTGAGAAAAAAAATCAGAGTTGCAAGTTCATATCATGCAATTCTGAGTAAAAAGTCGCAATTGTTCAGTGAGGGAAACAAGCTTCCATAATCCATCCATCCATCATTAATTTTCCACTTTAGAATACTTTTTTCTACTTACAATACTGTCACATTTGTTTGCATTGGTAAATGTATTAGCTATCACGAACTAACGATACACAATACTTGGCTAATGTTATTTTCTACAAGTACTACTAGATTTGTACCATATATATATATATATATATATATATATAATAGTTTTTCTTGAAAGATAAATATGACAGATTTTATTTGAATAAAATGTTAATATAAATCTAGCATATTTCAAACACTAATCAGACTGTTTAAACCTCACTCATTAGTTTGTTTTTATGTGTTTATAGGAATTAAAATGCCTGTGATTGTGCACAGCATTTATACGCTCAAAGAAACTGGCTGTCATTGGTTCCAAGGTTTAACCACAGCTAAAACATTCAATTCATATTTATTTGAATAGAGCTTTTCATGGTACCATTTCAAAGCAGCTTTCAGAAAATAAATGTTTCTACATTACATCTATTTATCAGAGGTGACTGTCTCAAAGTATTGTCCATATGGCAGACATGTACAATTCTAAGATGATACAACTTGTGCGGTTAATGTATGTCTTGTGTTCATTTAAGCACAAACAATATGCACATTAAGAAAAATGAGAATATTTTGACACATTGAGAGCACTCACAATCATCAGTATGTTTCATAATTAGTTCATCGCAGCACCCATGCTAATTGTGACTGTAAATAATATTGATGTATGTGTTGTTTTCACAGATTATCCATGACAGGATACGGACACATATGTCTCGAAGCAGGTTGATGTGGAATTCTTTGCCTGGAGGACTCTACGCACTTCCTGAGTTCTCCAGCGACCTCACCCTCTTCCCCTTCTACTACTCAACACTCGGTGAGCATGTGTGTGTGTTTGTGTGTGTGTGTGTGTGTGTGCGTCTCTTCACCACCTTCAGCTCAATACCTTTGAGCTGAATAACTTTGTTGCAGTGAAAATGAAATCATAACTCAGATAGATGTTGGTTCCCCTCCAAGCAGTGTGTGAGTATGTGTGTGTGTGTGTGTGTGTGTGTGTGTGTGTGCGTGTGTGTGTGTGTGTGTGTGTGTGTGTGTGTGTGTGTGTGTGTGTGTGTGTAGTGGATTGTGAACATATGTGTCGGCCATATTCCTTTCTAAACCCGACCTGTGTGTGTTTGCATGCGCATATAGGGGTCTGTAGCGGATTTGTCCCTGGGCTTCACATGTCAGCAGTAAATCTGCATTGCAGGAGTGATAGATGGTCTATACTCTGCTGTCACAGGCATTGTTAGTCTCACTTTCCATAATTTTGATGACAGTGCAGTTTAGATTCCCTGTCTGTGGCCATAACTTGAGAGAACTTCAGTGTGGCGTGATATACAGCATGATTCACTCAGCCAGGGCAACACTATAAATCCGGCTACCTGTGATACATGCTGTTTATTAGGCAATGAGATATCATCCAACATGACCAGTGGACTGCGCCGATGGCTTGCTGTGTCCCTGTCTTCCTTGAAACAGTCATTTGAAAATATTTCAGATGTCGTGGCTTGCATACATAATGATGTTCTGTACACAGCTCAGACGAATCTTAAAAACTTGAAATTGTACCTACCCTCGGGCCATCCAGGAGGATATAGATGAGTTTGTGTCTTTATCGGAACGTATCTGGACAAATTTAGCATTACTTCAAGAACCATTTCAAGGTTCAAGGTTCTTTATTATTCGTCACGTACACAATCATACAGGGTATAATCAGTAGTGAAATGTAAGTCAGGACAGGTCCGCTCAATGGACAGTGCAAAAATAAAAAAATAAAACAATGAATCATAACACAAGAGAATATATATAAATATAGGTGAGAATAAAAATGAAAATAGGAACAAATTATAAAATAAAATAAGGAGTAAAATGTGCAATGAGTTAAAATGTGCAATACAGTATACTGTGGATTAATACATATTGATATAAACACGGATGTGCAAGAGGAATGTGCAAATAGGTTGTACCGGGTATGTACACATAGCAGCAATGCGGATGATGGAGAATAATGGATGTTTTTACAGTTTATTAAATTGAGTCCTGTAGATGTTATGAAGTTATGTAGATGTTATGAGACTGAGTTTAGGAGCCTGATGGCCTGAGGGAAGAAGCTCCTCCTCAGTCTCTCAGTTTTTGCCATCATGCTCCTGAAGCGCATGCCAGATGGCAGTGAAGTGAAAAAATGGTTACCGGGGTGATTCGAGTCCTTGATGATTTTAGCAGCTCTGCTTTTGCAGCGTTTGAGGTAGATGTCCTGCAGAGAGGGGAGAGCAGACCCTGAGATGCGCACAGCCAAGCGCACGACTCTCTGTAGAGCTTTGCAGTCCTGGTTCGAGGAATTACCATACCACACTGAGATGCACTGAGTCAATACACTTTCTACGGCCCCTGAATAGAAAGTTTTCAGGATAGCTGGTGAGACCCTGAATTCCTCAGCTGTCACAGATGGTACAGTCTTTGCCTGGCTTTCTTAACCTGAGTCTGAATGTGTGTAGTCCATGTCAGGTCCTCTGAGATGTTTACACCGATGTACTTGAAGCTGCACACCCTCTCCACAGGGGTCCCACTGATCATAAGAGGACTGTAGGGCCGCTGCTGTCTCTTCCTGAAGTCTACAAACAGCTCTTTAGTTTTGCTCACGTTCAGAGAGAGACAGTTTCTGTATCTCTACCTCACCCAAGTACGTGGTCTCATCATTGTTGGAAATGAGGCCCAGAACCACAGTATCATCAGCAAATGTAATAATAGAAGTGGAGCTATGAGAGGACACGCAATCGTGGGTGTATAGAGAGTAGAGCAGGGGGCTCAGGACACAGTTGCTCCTACGTTCAGGGTGATGGAGTTGGAGATGAACTGGCTGACTTTCACCACTTGAGGTCTGCCGGTGAGGAAGTCTTGAATCCAGTCACAGAGTGAAGTGTTTAGGCCGAGGTCTGAGAGTTTAACAGCTAGCTTGGTGGGGACTATAGTGTTGAAAGCTGAGCTATAGTCAATGAATAGCAGCCTGACATAGTTGCCATTTTTGCTGTCAATGTGAGTGAGGGAAGAGTGCAGTACCTGGGAGATGGCATCATCAGTAGACCTATTTGACCTATAGGCAAACTGAAGAGGGTCCAAAGTAACAGGAATGGAGGAGCAAATGTGTTTCTTTAAAAGTCTCTCAAAAACCTTCATGATTGTCGATGTGAGGGCAACTGGACGATAGTCATTCAGGCAAGAGGTTTTACTGTTCTTAGGCACAGGGATGATGACAGATTTTTTAAATGAGGTGGGAACCACAGAGGTAGCAAGGGACTCATTAAAGATGGAAGTAAACAAACCAGCAAGCTGATCGGCGCAGAACCTCAGAACGCGGCCAGTAATCCCATCAGGTCCTGCTGCTTTCCTGACGTTCACTCTCCTTAGTTCCCTCCAAACCTCGTCCTCTGACAGGGTGAATACATGATCATCGCTGCTCTGTCTGCTGCTTCCTGACACGCTGATCGGCAGAGTCTGACCACCGCTACATTCAAAGTGGCCGTAGAAGGTGTTTAGCTCTTCGGCCAGCAACGGATCTGCTCTCACCTCGGCGGAGGAGTTATTTCCAGAGGAACAGATGGTCTTCAGTCCCTGCCACATGCGTCGAGAGTCATTGAGCTGAAAATGTGACTCAATTCTCTCCCTGTATCTGAGTTTAGCAGCTCTAATTGCCCGACGGAGAGCATAGCACGATGTTTTGTATTCGCTCATGTTTCCCGACAAAAGACCAGCATTGTATGCGGCAGTGCGATGGTTAACCGCATCACGGATTGATCTGTCCACCCAGGGTTTCTGATTAGAAAATGTCCTTATTGTTACTGTTTCAGTGGCTTGGTCGGTTAGCGTGTTGATAAAGCTTACTGCTACATCCGTGAATTCGCTGATGTCAGCTGAACTCACCGGAACATGTCGTCATCAAGAGACGCCTGTAGCATAGCTTCAGAGTGGGAGGACCAGCGCATCACTTCCCTGTCCACCGGGGGTTTCTGAACGATCCTTTGTTTATATTCCGGTGTGAGGAAAATGGCGGCGTGGTCCGATTTGCCAAAAGCCGGCAGGGAATGAGCTTTGTAGGCATTCTTAAACTGGGTGTAGCAATGATCCAGTGTATTCTGTCCTCTAGTTGGACAGGATATATGTTGTTGAAAGTTCGGCATGACCTTCCTGAGGTTGGCTTTTTTGAAGTCCCCGGCGATGATACATGCAGCGTCAGGGTGTTTATTGATGTAGCCGCTGAGCTCATCATGGAGTTTGGACAAAGCCAAGCTAGTATCTGCCTGTGGTGGAATGTAAACGGCAGTAACGATGATCGATGTAAACTCCCGGGGCAGATAGAATGGGCGGCAGATAATGGAGAGATGTTCTAGATGAGGCGAGCAGGAACGCGACAGAATGGAGATATTCCTGGGGTCACACCATTTCTTGTTAATCATGAAACACACTTCACCACCTTTGGTTTTTCCGGCCTCGGCTGTTCTGTCCACCCGTAAAACAGAAAAATTATCAGACGGCGTTACAGCGGTGTCCGGGACCGTCGTGTGAGCCATGTTTCGGTCAAACAAAGGATGTTACAGTCCCTAATGTCCCGTTGGAAACTTATCCTGGCTCTAAGATCGTCCATCTTATTCTCCAAGGATTGGACATTAGCGAGCAGAATACTCGGTAGAGGAGGACTGTGAGCCCTTTTCCTCAGTCTGTTGCGTATTCCAGCACGTCTCCTGCGGTGTTTCTTACGCCTCCTGGGATTATTGAGGTGGCCTTTGTTAACCTCTGTGTTCCGAAGTATCTCCAATGGCCACTCTGGATACGTGGATAAAGTGTCCTGAAGCAGGTTAGTGCAGTAGTGCCCAATGTCCAAAAGTGTTCTTTTGTCGTATATAAATAGTGCAGACGTTATGTGTGTAAAAAGAGAAAGTAAAAATACGTAAAAAAGTATATTAAAGCACAAATTGAGCGGAGCCATCCCTAACGTCAACTGTACAACTCAGCGCCGGAAGCAGAAGAAAGTGAACGTGGAAGTGAACGGAAGTGAACATTTGCAAGTGAACGTGGGAACTTCACCACACTCATGTTTGGACTCTCATTCTGATGGCACCCATTCAATGCAGAGGTGCCACTGGTGAGCAATTGATGTATACTAAATTACATCAAAGCAGATCCTCTCGCAATTATGCTCAGGGGACTGGTTCTTTTCGCTTCATCTAAAAGACGCTTACTTTCACATCCAGATAGCCCGCCACCACAGGCGGTTCTTGAGATTCATCTCCAAGGGGTGGCTTATCAATACACGGCCCTCCCCTTTGGGCTGTCCCTGGCTCCATGCACTTTTACAGAGTTATTTATTATTAAAAAAATTATATAGTAAAACAACATGAAAATCATATCAGTGGTACATGGGGAGATGCAGAACAAGAATTCGGTGGAGTTTGCAGAAATCAATTTGATTTGATCTTTTTAAAATATGTATACAGTGACGTAAACAGCATTTGTCATGACTGGTATGCAATTATTAAGAAATTATACAATAAAACAACATGAAAATCACCTCAGTGGTACTTGGGGAGATGCAGAACAAAATCTGGTAGAGTTTGCAAAAACAAATTGATTTTATATATATATTTTTTTTATGTCTGTATATATATCAATATTATTGAGCAAGAAGTGCCTATAAAGTGTTTTTTAATCTGGCTATTATTATCGATTAACTGACTGTGGTTTCAGTTTGAGAAGCGATCACTCTTGAAAAAAAAAAGATTTGCAAAGTTTTCGAAACTTCATGGCTATCACTACCACACAACGCCATGTAGACATGTTCTCCGAAGTGCAGATGGCATGACTGCAGTCATTTCAGTGGTAGGCAATGATACATATAGCCTATAAAACTCCCCGTAACTCATAAACTTCCCGTGAAAGCGCGCAGATATTTCTGACGGTTTTCGCTCGTTGTCAGCCTCAGCTTTTCTGCAATAGACTGAAGCTCTGCGTGAATTCAGCGCACCATGATTTCAGCTAATAAAAGAAAAATTCTAAAAATTTTTACTGTTATTTCATTATTGTTGGGGCAGTCTCCAGCTATATCTTAAACTTCTCAAAATACAGTTCCCTTCAGATCAGTTTCAATCACTGCATAAAAAATAACACAATCTTTGTCTAATTTTGATTGGGTGGGCAAGAGAGTCATTTGGGTGGGCTTAGCCCAACTGTGAACCAAATTACCTATTATGACTGACTGGACTTCCAGATGTGACCACAATTAGTGAATGGACCATTAACATTACTTTCAAATAATATGTTTTAAAATCAAACCAAAAGTGCATGTAGATTTGCTTTTTTGCTGTTCTGTATATTTGTGTGTGGTTTTTTTCTGTGTGATCTGAGTGTGTGGCCTTGTTTGTTCACGTGTTTCACAGAGTGTGTATGTGTTAGCGTGTTCTTGTTTTGTTGAGTCTGAATCCCTGCAGAGAGGAAATAGGGATAATAGATATTCTGGCTAAGTGTAATTACTGTCACTGTGATATAGTAAGAATGTCTCTTCTGTTTTACAGCCTAACCAGAAAAGTTTCACAGCTTTGATCAATTCATTTTACTATTTTTTCCTCTCTTGTTTTCTTTTGTTCTTTGTGGTAACCTTTATTGTGATGTAATAGAGACTTAATGTAGCTGTCGGCTTTCTGGAGTCGCGGTCGCAAACGTAGATAAATGAAGTGAATCCCTGTGGAGGAACAAAGATAAACAGGTGCTCTCTTTGAACGACTGCCATAAAGCAAACTTAAGCAAACTGATACAAATGCAGAAAGATGTTACACACCGGAGGCTGATGCCGCTGAAGACTGATTTCATAAAGGCTAATCTGCCGTTCGCAGAAAACTGCATTTTTATGTGCTTTATGATTTAAAAAAAGAAATTCACCAGCAAATACAGACTGTCCAAAAGCACTAAATTCATTTCTGCTATCCACGTTTGTGATTTCTGCAGGTAAGAGTCCGTCTCAGGAGTTTACAGCCGTCATTCAAGTGGTCACACCTCTACAGTCCCAACAGCAGCCCATATTCAAACTGATCCATGCGGTCGCCAAGTCCAAGTTCTGTGCGCAGGTAAGAATATGACAGCATATGAAACACTTCCATAATGATCTATTCTGCAAGTGTACATCCCGTCACTCTACTCAGCCTGTTTTCTATACAAACGCTTAGAATTGTTTAAAAATCGCATTGTCTAGCTTGTATTTATTTGAACAATGCCTGAAACTTTATATTACGAGCACTTCCTGTGTCTATTTGCCTCTTTAAGATGAATCGCTTGATGTATTACCCAATTGTAAGTCACTTTGGATAAAAGTGTCTGCTAAATGAATAAATGTAAATGTATGTAATTGCATCAGGTTAATGGTCATTCACACTGCCAGCGATTGTTCGCTGGAGGTCACATTGTTGGTTAGAGTTCTTTATCAACGGCCTGCACAATTGGCTATATTAAAACACAAATGAGATGTATCACTGGTTAATATAAGAATAATTCACAAAAAAGGAAAGAAAGAAAATAAATTATGTCTTTATTTACTCATTCTCAAATCGTTTCAAACCTGTGACTTTTTTCTTCTTTAAAACATGTTCACTAGGGTGGTTTTGAAGGAAAATTAAGTAAATAAATAAATCACTCAATTAATTGTCATAATATTTGCATAATATTACACAATACTCATGATAGTATTATATAATAATAAATAATTATAATATTATAATATTAATGCTTCTGTTGTCATCATTTGTAAGTCACTTTGAATAAAAGCGTCTGCTAAATGACTAAATGTAAATCATATTTTGAGTCATTGTACACCTTTTGGTGAGGAAAAGGCCAAAGTATTATTTTTTTGCTGAAAATCATCAGTGTAGCTCTCAAATAACATTTACCCAATTTGAATATGCACATATTCACAATTTGGTGCATTAAGAGAATTACAAGACATCAGTCAATAACAAATCAATTTTATGGTACCTTTTGTCATTTGAAGTTGACAGCCTCTATTTTGCATTACTTAGTTCTATTTTTTGTTTTTAATTTTAGTTTCAATTTTATTCATTTTTTTTATATTTGAAATATGACTATTTTATTCATTTTCATTTATTCAGTTTTAATTACTTTAGTACATCAAGTGAAAATAAATGGAATTAATTAATTTGTTATTTAGTTATTTATTTCAGTCAACTTTTAGTTCAATGTTTGTTTGTTTTGTTTTTGTTTTTTTCTAACAAAAGCAGGGTACCAAATATATAAAATCATAGGTTTGGAACAATATGACATTGAGTAGGTGATTTTCCGTTTTGTTCTGATGTGCTATTCCATTTACTTTCTGAATGGAAAGTGTCAGTATATTAATTGAAGCCCTGGCTAATGCATCATATCCTGAACAAGATGCATTATCAATGCATGAATCAAACTCGTTTAGGATGCCCACGAATTTTGACATGGTTTTCCACACAAAATGTGTTATTATGTCCCTGTATGTGGGCAGCGACAAATCATGTAAAACTAGTCAAACGTCTGGCTGTGCAAAACTATCATACACTCAATCTGGCTGCTGTATCTAACAAGTGACAGATCATGTTAGTTTCACTATCTGTTTTTAATCGGTCACTGCTTCTTTGCATAAAGATTATATACTTTAAACAACTTATTGTCAGCTGACATTGCATCGGTTCAGTTTATATTAGATAATTATAAAATTGAATAATATTCAGATCATGTAGCTCTCCTACCTTGTATAAAATGAATGTAATGTTTTTGAACACTTAAGGGCATGTCATTTACATTTAAATGAAATGTATGACACACATGCAGCTTTTTCAAAAGATTCGAAGTCCACATTAAATACAGTTAACCATACTTTTTTCACAAGAGCTGACATTAGACAGTGTCTGCAAATGCCCTTAATTAACACAGTTACTAAAAATGAGAAGTCTCTTGATAATTTCTAGTGTGTTGTAAATTATTCTAGTGGCTCCCACACCTATTTTCAGGACTAATACATGAGAAGGGAATTTGTTGAGAATGTTGATTACTTTTTTGCATGTGGGCTGTAATCACACCTACACTACAAAACTGGTTGCAATCTAACATTGAATACTCGTGTTTTGCATGTGTATGGAAATGTGTTTTAATGTGGTTTCAGATTTTAGTGCTGTGGAACTGTGAGAAGCCTCCCCCACCTAGAAACAAGTGGCCCTCCATTACAACACCTTTCTCCATCATTGAGGGCAAAAGAAAGGTGAGATGGGAGAAAGATGATGAAACAAATAGAATAATTGCATGTCGGTTAAGTCTTGGCATGCAATTCTTGGCACAACCACACACATGCAACAAACACTGTGTACACATAGATATGCACTCAGACTAGCCTTCTAGATAAAGACTTTTTTATTTTAAATGTTATATATATATATATATATATATGTATATAATGCAAATTTAATTATTATAGATATTAGATAAAGCCTGTAGATATTTAGTGATTCTAGAATTAAAATAATAAATGACTCATTTTGACTCATTTGAGCAGTTTTCAAATGCCCCAAGCAAGGTTTTTGTCATGTTTACTTAACTTCTAGGGACAGATTTGAACATAAAGTGCAGGTGAAGTTAGATTCAAACTTTCCAGTGGGAAGGAAATAGAATAACACATAACAGGACAGATGTCACCATTTAAAATCTCTAAAATGATTTGAAATAAATCGTGCGTGTGTATGTGTGATATCTGCACAGCTGTGTGTGGGTGGTTATGTGAATATTCTGAATGTATCTTATCATTAGCACCTTTCAGACTTTGTCTGCTCACCGTCATCCCTCTTTGCACATGTTTTACTCATTTACATCTTGTCTTGTGTTATTTGCAGAAACAGTTAGCCTGAGGAACTTAATGTGATAGATGACTCTTGTCTCCTCACTTATCCCTTAGATGTTTTATCTCATATCTCAAAATTTAGCTATTTAGGGTTTATTTAGGGAGTCAATGGAAAATGTGAGAAAAAAAGATTAAATGTATATGTATTACTCGATATTTTTGTGGAGCTAATACATTTGGGTGTTAACTATGAGCATATTTACAGTAGATTTTGAATGTTTAGAAAAGTCACTTAAAACACTCTTGATAGGTCCAACAGTTACATACGTGCAGCACAGGAGAATTCCAGGTTTTCTATATACTGATCTGACATAACATTAAAACCACTGACAGTTGGAAGTGGGAAGAATGGGTGAAATAAAGAGATATTTGACAAGGGCCAAATAACGATGGCTATACAACTGGGTCAGAGCATCTAATGGCATGTATTTTGGTATGTTCCCCATATGCAGTGGTTAGTACCTGTCAAAAGTGGTGCAAGGAAGGACAACCTGTGAACCGTAATCAGGGTCATGAACACCCCAAACTCATTAGCCCCATTTCCACTGTTGGGCCAAAAGCGAGCGTGCTAGTGCATGCCAGGGCCAGCCGTTTTTACACTGTCACTTCTGTGGCTTGATCGTGCCTCTTCGGGGCTTCCTCAGGGCCAACAGCCAGGGATTTTTGGCCCGTCGAATACCTTTGTCCAAAGCGGGCCAACACAGGCTTGACATTTTCCTCTTGACAATACTCCATATATTCTCCATAGGGTTCAGGTCTGGTGAGTTTGCTGGCCAGTCAAGCACACCAACACCATGGTCATTTAACCAACTTTTGGTGCTTTTGACAGTGTATGCAGGTGCCAAATCCTGCTGGAAAATGAAATAAGCATCTTTAAAAAGGTGGTCAGCAGAAGGAAGCATGAAGTGCTCCAAAATGTCTTGGTAAACGGGTGCAGTGACATTGGTTTTCAAAAAACACAATGGACCAACACCAGCAGATGACATTGCACCCCAAATCGTCACAGACTGGAAACTTAACACTGGACTTCAAACAACTTGGGCTATGAGCTTCTCCACCCTTTCTCCAGACTCTAGGACCTTGGTTTCCAAATGAAATACAAAACTTGCTCTCATCTGAAAAGAGGACTTTGGACCACTGGGCAACAGTCCAGTTCTTCTTTTCAATGAATGTTTGTGACTTACCCTCCTTGTGAAGGGTTTTGATGATTGTCTTCTGGACAACTGTCAGATCAGCAGTCTTCCCCATGATTGTGTAGCCTAGTGAACCAAACTAAGAGACCATTTTGAAGGCTCAGGAAACCTTTGCAGGTGTTTTGAGTTGATTAGCTGATTTGCATGTCACCATATTCTAATTTGTTGAGATAGTGAATTGGTAGGTTTTTGTTAAATGTGAGCGAAAATCATCACAAATAAAAGAACCAAAGAATAAAACTAATTCAGTCTGTGTGCATTGAATTTATTTAATACACGAGTTTCACAATTTGAGTTGAATTACTGAAATAAATGAACTTTTCACACGACATTCGAAGGCTAGTCTGTCTGGTAGAATCACACAGAAGAACTACTGTTCTTACTTTTTTTCAAATTTCAGAAGAACTTATCATCTGGATGTTACTTTTACATGTCCCACCCACCTAATGATTGTTGCAGACAACAAACAGATTGTTGCCCTTAATGGCAGTGGTGCTCCCTGGTAACAGTGGCCTCTTACAGCAGGATAACGCATCCTGCCACACTGCAAATATTGTTTAGGAATGGTTTGAGGAACATGACAAACAGTGGTGTAGTCCTAAAAAATTTGAGTTTACAATTACCCAGTCGCCCCCCAACCTTTAATATGTATTGGTGTTTTTTTTACCTTTTTTATTGTTGGTTTCTAAGTAATTTATATAGTAATTTAGTAATATCAACACAGGGCACTCTAAAATTGGTCGATAGTTAATTTTTCAAGTAGTCTACAGCATGACTCCCTGCTTGTCCCAGCCCATCTGTTAATCGCATTATTACTGTTCTGTATAATTTCAACATGTTTCTATGGAATTATATTTATTGTGAAAAGTGCTTCACAGATACATCTGAATTTATATATTTTATGCATTTATACACTGCTTGTATTATTTAGGAAGGGAATAATACTTTCTGCAAGGGGATTTTGCATGTAGGCAGAGCTGGACTGGGGTTAGAATTTGGCCCTGGACATATACGAGTTCCCCAATTAACTTTTTTCTGGGTTATAGGGCCTTCAATTGGAGTAAATAAATTAATAAATAAAACAGGACAGAATCAAATAATGATGGATATTACTGAATTCAAAGCAAATGCATTTTTGTCAGGTAGAAATGCACCTGACAATAAAGCAATGATTTTGAGCTAGATTGCAGAAAATGTAGGCCTACTTCTAATAAATTATGTCATCCTTTCCTCACCCTCATGTGTTTCCAAACCTGTATGTCTTACTTTCTTCTGTGGAATACAAAAGAAGGCATTTTGTAGAATGTTACCAAACCATTTTGCTTTCCTTACTGTATGTATCTTGAATTTCTCAAATGTTCTTCTTTTTTTATGTTCCATAGTAGAAAGAAATTCATACAGGTTTGGAATGACATGATGTTGAGTAAATTATCTTTTTTGGGGTGAACTATCTCTTTAAGAACTTTATTTGTAAATAATACACATCTAATTTATGCAAGACACTGATTTGTATCTTTAAACATGCTCTTACTGAATCAACATTTTACTTCTAAAATGAATTAGAACTAAACATCTAAAAAGAGAAGTTATTGCTTATAATTAGTATTAGTAAGATGGTGGTCACAAGAAGAAAAATCATGTTAAATTACTATGGTGCTGAACTGATTGGTGTTTTCCAGTTTACCTCATCATGCCATGTTTTCAGCCAGCATCAATACAGAATCTTTAATGTTCTCATATATCACATGACTATAACAATAATTCTGTGTCACATCTGAATGGATGAAGCAACATTACACTGTTTATCACTTTACAATGCTGGCAGATGGAGCATCTATGGCAGGGATCTTCAACCCTGCTCCTGGAGATCTACCGCCCTGCAGACTTCAGTTCCAATTAAACACCTGTCTGTAATTATTAAGTAACCCTGAACACCTTGATCAGCTGGTTCAGGTGTGTTTGATTGAGGTTGGAGCTGAAATCTGCAGGACTGTTGCTCATCAGGTGGGGTTGGAGACCCTGATCTATGGGATGTGCTGGACCAACGAATCCCATCCATGGAGGTCCCACCAAGCAACTTACATGAACTTAAAGTAGGGGACTCCAACCCTGCTTCTGGAGAACTACCATCCTGCAGATTTCAGTTCCAACCCCAATCAAACACACTTGAACCAGATAATTAAATTATAGGCAGGTGAATTGAAGCAGGGCTGGAATTGAAGTCTGCAGTGTGGTAGGTCTTTACCCTGTTGAATTTGTGTATGTTTTAAAGCATTGCAGCTGGTTTAAGCTCGTCCTTAGTTTGTCCTGAGCAGGAGCTAATTGCTCAAGACCAGCATAAACCCGCTCATGACCAACTACCATACTTCAAAACATGCATAACCAACATATGCTGATTTTTTTATGTTATTTTTTTGACAGTGTAGGAGCAGGGTTAGAGATCCCAGACTTAAAGGATCTTCAGCTAATGAAGGGGTGGGGAACGTTGATCCTGGAGGGCCGGTTTCCCTGCAGAGTTTAGCGCCAACCCTAATCAAACTCACCTGAACCAGCTAATCAAGGTCTTCAGAATGTCGTGAGGTATTTGTTTTCCAGGTTTTTTCAGGGTTGGAGCTAAACTCTGCAGGAGAGTGGCCTTCCAGGATCAACGTTCCCCACCCCTGTGCTAATGCCTTGGTACCAGAAACCACAGGACACTTAGAAGTCTTGTGGAGTCCATTCCTTAATGCATCAGAGCTATTTTGGCAGCATGAAAATGACCCCCACACACACACACACACACACACACACACAAGGAAGCAAGTGCCACTGGAAATCAGCTCAAGGGAGAAAATATTGCCTCTTAATGTAAAAGTTAATTTGTTTCATACTGTAAAACAGATATAAATATATATCAGTGCACCACCTTATTAATGTTAACACTCACTGATTTCATAATTTAGCTGTTATGCTTCAGATTGTTTGCAGATGTAATTTGCAGTGGAGCATGGAACACATCCAAAATAATCACAGCACCCCATAATTTCACACAGCAAAGCTTTTTTTGTGAGTAGATTTATCATAAATCAACCTGACAGTTTGTTATTGTACTGTGCCTTGAAACACACTGTTAGGGATGAGTATCTCAGTAAAGCCTATGATAATTCAACTACATTTATCTAGAGATTAAATATAATTTGGTTCGTAGGTATGTGGCATTAGAAAGCCATATTAGGCACTGGATTCTATTTGTCGCTCTTTGGTCAACATCCAAATAATAATATAACATTTTCAAACTGATTCTCAAATGTAGGTTTACTAAAGCCTGTTATGTATTGTAAGGTGGTTCTATCAGCTCTGCATGTCTGACATAGCAACCTTAATACTCTCTGCCTATGTTACCTTGGAGATGCACTATTTCTTCAGTATATATGCAGAGAATATATAAACCTTCAGGCATGATGTAAATGAAAATGTTACCTAGATATACATACAGTATATGTGTATCTGTATGTTTCCTAAACACTCCTACCATCCTTTTCACAAAACATAAAGTTTACTGAGTTAGTGGCATTGGATCTCTGAAAGATAGTTAGAATCATATCTGTTATTGAACTATTTCCAGCCACTAAAATAACATGTAAAAATACATTCTTGGGCAGAATGGGCTGCAAAATTGGACCAGACATTATGCTGATATTAGTCAAAATTCTGGCTATGGGATACTAAGCTGTTTCAAGTCAGACACAATATATGCAAAAGGGGAAAGTTCAAGGGTCATTTAGACAACTTAAAATGCCTATCAATTTGGGAACTGTAAAGGCCTGATACACAAACACATTAATGACCCAACATAACAATTTATCATCTCAAGAGATTAATTATGAGACAGACATTTCGATTATCATCATCATGACAGGCAGATCTGAGTATCATTCATCAATATGCTAACAGGTTTTTGAATTTGCATTAATGGATTTGCCTCCATATAAAGGATTCATACAGTATGTGCTTTTTGGAAGTTGTGCTGTAAGATTTTGAAATCCAACCATCCAATTAGTTTGTTTGTTTCTTTGTGAAAAATTGAAAATGTGTTTAAAAAAAAGTTACTTCAATCCAAGCACCTTAAGTTCAGCTAAAATATGAATTCAGATATATTATATAAAATATAATGTACAGGTATTAGATATGCTTTTCAGTGCAAGCATCATAACAGTGTATGTATATACATTAATATGGGCCAGGCTTAAAATGCAACCAGACATTTTATATTGTACATAAGATTATACATTATACAACAGTTACTTCTGGTTCTCGAATCTGATTGGCTGATAGGCATGCGATATTGGAGTCCAACAGAGCTCCTCGTCCTCTTCACCGTTTTTATCACTCCGCTTGACGAAGTTGCCATATTTCTCACAGCAAGTGTCATGGCAGACAGCGAAATCCACTATAATAAAAAAAAAGAAATTGTGTCACTTAATGCAATTTTACGAGTTTTTTTATGAGTTTTTTAGGCAAAAAATTTTATGCTTGGACTTCAAATATGTGTTGTAAATAAAGATAATGTCTATTTCAAAATTTGCTTCAATGTTTTCAGAGACGGGAGACCCATCGGTTAAGCGGCCGTTCAGAGCTCATTACACCCACAGAGAGTGACCGTTGCCAGATATTCTGGAATTTACGGCTGGCTCTATAGTGTTTAAACACAAGATATAATTTGTGTTGGGTAAATCTAACGGCCAGTCTTTTGGTCTCATTGAACTATTATGTTCCAGAGCAAATAGTTTTGGCAAAATATTATCATGTTTATTCAATACTGTATATCGCGTTGTCTTTGTATGGTTGGCTGAATTGCCTAGCAACTTTTATGATGGCTGTTGTTGTGGTTGTTTGTTACAGTAAAAATTATTATTCAATAAATTATATTTTGTATTTAATAATAGTGTTTAATACCGAGGCATGGAACGTATTCGTGAGTGTGATTTTAGTTACATTGTTCCGCCATTAGATGGTAACAAGAGACATGCTGTGTCCCAATTCGCATACTATCCATCCTAAATAGTATTTGAAAATATAATTAGTATGTCCAAAATCATAGTATGTTTTAAAAAGTATGCCAAAGATTTCCGCATGGTCTACTACTTCCGGTTAAATTTCGAAGTGCAGATTGATGCACACTCTAATGGCTAATATTGCCCACAACACATTGCGCGGTGGGCAAGGATTTGATTAGAACTACAAACACGCATACTTTTTTTTAAACTACAAACATGGCAGATATGCGCAATCAACAGACAGGTAGAGAAAGGGATTTGAGTGATAAATAATCAATGTCTAACCTGATTAAAAAAATTATAATTTAATGTTATCCACATTATATTTAATCTGCAGCAACACTGTGAACTTTTATAATGATATGTTTGGTCATTAACTTTTAAATGCATCATTATGCAAGCACATGAGCAGAGTTCTCAGCATAAAAGACCAGCGATGTGCCTCTTCATTTCTCTCCAATACGGTAGGAAATCAAATTAAACTAAATGTGGATGATGTTAACTGTGATAAGATGATTGACATGGCAGTTTAAACAGTTACAAGATGCACGTAACTAAGCAACAGAGCGTCCATTAAAAACGCAGTTTTGACGAAGTAGTATGCCTACTATTCTGTTACATACTCAAAAGTATGTACTTTTTCTTCATAAAAAGAGTACATACTTTTTAGGGCATAGTATAAGTAGGCGGATTGGGACGCAGCAACTGTTTTTATGAGTCAGCGCTGCAGTAAAGACTTTTACCTTGAAAAATATAAAATATTTTCAATGTTCCTTTGTTCCTATTTCTAAAGTGACATTTTGGAATTAGTAACGGCGGCTTGGGTTCAGATGTTAAACTGTCAACTTTAAATTTAAATCTGTGGTGGAAGGAAGTAGTTCTGCACAAAAGAGGGCTTTTAAAAACACTTTGTTGTTGTTTCTAATTTATTTACACACTCGTGCCGTCAAACTCGTAGACGTGCGATATGGCTGTATATCGCATGACTGTGATTACCTACTGTAGAATCACAGCCGTGCGATATACATGTGATATTGCTCATACTGTACTGTACACACACACACACACACACACACACACACACACAGGCCACTTTATAAGGTACATCTGTACAATTGCTTGGTAACACAAATTGCTAATCAGCCAATCACATGGTAGTAACTCAATGCATTTAGGCATCTAGATGTGGTGAAGACGACTTGCTGAATTTCAAACCGAGCATCAGAATGGGGAAGAAAGGGGATTTAAGTGACTTTGAACGTGGAATGGTTGTTGATGCCAGACGGGCTTGGTCTGAGTATTTCAAAAACTGCTGATCTACTGGAATTTTCACGCACAACCATCTCTAGGGTTTACATTGAATGGTCTGAAAAAGAGAAAATATCCAGTGAGCGGCAGTTGTGTGGATGAAAATGCCTTGTTGATGTCAGAGGTCAGAGGAGAATGGGCAGAGTGGTTTGAGATGATAGAAAGGTAACAGTAACTCACATAACCATTCGTTACAACCAAGGTATGCAGAATACCATCTCTGAACGCACAACACATCGAACCCTGAAGCAGATGGGCTACAGCAGCAGAAGACCACACCGGGTGCCGCTCCTGTCAGCTAAGAACAGCAAACGGAGGCTACAATTTGCACAGGCTCACCAAAATTGGACAATAGAAGATTGGAAAAATGTTGCCTGGTCTGATGAGTCTTGATTTCTGCTGCAACATTCAGATAGTAGGTTCAGACTTTGGCATAAAGAACATGAGAGCATTGATCCTTCCTTCCTTGTCTCAACGGTTTAGGCTGCTGCTGGTGGTGGTGTAATGGTGTGGGGGATATTTTCTTCACACACCAATTGAGCATTGTTTAAACACCACAGCCTACCTGGGTATTGCTGCTGACCATGTCCATTCCTTTATGACTACAGTGTACCCATCTTCTGATGCTACTTCCAGCAGGATTATGCACCATGTCACAAAGCTCAAATCATCTCAGACTGGTTTCTTGAACATGACAATGAGTTCACTTTACTCATATGGCCTCCACAGTCACCAGATCTCTATCCAATAGAGCACCTTTGGGATGTGGAGCGATTGGGAGATTCGCATTATAAATGTGCAGTTGAGAAATCTGAAGCAACTGCGTGATGCTCTCATGTCAATATGGACCAAAATCTCTGAGTAATATTTCCAACACTTTGTTGAATCTATGCCACGAATAATTGAGGCAGTTCTGAAGGCAAAAGAGGGCCCCACCCAGTACTAACAAGGTGTACCTAATAAAGTGGCCGGTGTGTGTGAGAGAGCGTGTTGTGTTGTGTTGTGTTGTGTGTGTCACGGTGCACACGATTGGAAGGAACACGGAGACAAGGAGTAAACTCAAATATACAGTTTATTTTATATAAACAAGCCAGGGCAAGATAGACATAGACAGGAACACCATGAGAAACAAGTATACTAGACAACACTAACTAAAAAGACAGCAACTTTAACTAACGTTTAGCTAAGATTTGTAGGTTAATAACAAAGCAGTCATTATTGATATTACTGGACCTTAAATGAGTGAAAGCCATTCATGCATCACTTCGATTTTCAGAAACTTTATTACATATTATATTATTACATAATTGTGTTATACATTAAATACATTTATATTATACAGGATAATCAATTCATTAAATAAATAAAAAATCATAGAGAAGAAGGTGTTTCTCCTTACGTTGAAGTGAGTAAGCATATGGTTAAGCTGAACAAATAGTTGGTAATCACCAATCACGAAACAATTTCCGATCAGAAAACGAGATGACGAAAGACGGAACTCACTTCCAACTCGCGCTGACGCTGTAACATATAAAGTTCACGTTCAAAGAGTCTACACTACTTGTACATTTTTATTGTTGTTTAACCCCGCAAACTTTCGGTAAATAAAAGATATCCAAATATTATTATCGCCATTTTTTCTGCACGCCAGCCGCCATTTCTTTACTCTAAGGCAGTGATACTCAAATCTGGCTCGCAAAATCCACTTTACTACAGAGTCTAGCTCCAACCCTGATCAAACTCACCTACATGTGTTTTTCTAATGATCCTGAAGACGTTGATAAGCATCCTCAGGTGTGTTTAATTAGGGAAAGTGTATCTCGCGAGCCAGATTTGAGTATCACAGCTCTAAGGTCATGTTTGTCAGTACGAGATTGAATGTTGAACTAGTGTACACTTTACAATAAGGTTCACAAATTCTCTTAGTAAATACTTTGTTAGTGGTAAGTCATGTTAATAAACAGTATACAAACATGAGAAACATTATCAGTTGTTGTTTAGATGGTTTCCAAGTTTACCAATAGCCCAAATCAGTGCCCAAATGGGGAGTTAGTATTGTTTATCCATTGTGTGTGTTAGCTGCTACATAAATGTATGTGTATAGATCTATACTTTGTGTAGTATAACTAAATAAAGCTTGTTAAATAAAGCTATTTACAGGCATAGTTCATTGTTAGTTGATGTTAACTAATGCATGAACTAACATTAATGAATACAACCTTATTGTAAAGTGTTACCCTGGTGATAATAATTACAAACACAGATTTCAAAACCATGTAGATCAGAAAAACGCACACAGTCCACAGCTCTAAATAAAATGCAGCTACCTACTTTGAAAGGAGTGTTAATTAATGTGTCAAACAAGTATGAAATAGATAATCAAAGTTTTAATCAAAAGCCATTTGTCAAAACTAAATAATATTGTGACTAATAAGCTATCAAACGCCACATCCAAATCATAACACTTTTATCTGAGTCCTGATTAAGATAAATTGGAGTTGTGTAATACTGAGATAAAAGCTTCAAAGATGGGCATGAACTTGGTTTTCATTAGAAGTGCAATCTCTAGAGGTCATGATAGGGAGAGAGTTTGTCCCAGAGACGTTTTTTGTGCGTGCGTGTGTGTGTGCGCATGCGTGCGTGAGTGTGAAGTCCTGTCCTGTGGCATCTTGTTGAGGTTTGATGTCATGAATAGAAAGATAGACAAGACAGACTGTGGGAAAATGAAGTGCATTTGCAGATACACAGTTTATTTGTATGTGCTATCTAGGTTGTTTTATATGAAAGTTTGTTTCTGCCACAGAATATATATATATATATATATATATAAAAGGTAGGGCAAACTGTGAGAGAGTGCAATTCCAAAACAGTGCCAATGGGCATGGAAATTTCTGCAGGGGATTTGCTGATAACATGCAAATTAAAGATCACAGATGCTTCTTTACACTTTTCTTTACGCTTATGCTAATCTTATTTACATATTGATTAAATTGTAAAATTAAGGTGGTCGCACATAAGCAGAGCCAATGCAAAGTGTGCGGTGCGGGTGATCTACTTACAACACAGGCGCAAAATAGTTTAACATACTTTTTTGGAGTGTTAAATAATGGCACAAGTAACAGTTATTTCATGAGCGCAAACAATAGCAAATTACGTTGCGTGATTCATTTTAATACTCCCCTCCCATATATTTTGAAAGGTAAATTCCTACAAATGCATATTCAATAAGGTCAGGCGCAAAATTTACTGTGTCCACGCATTTTCAACAGTAATTCTTCACTGCGCATATTTAGTAAGTCCTGGCAGTACTATTTTAATGCCAAAGACAGTTTCCGCTGGCACAACCGGTTCGTAAATCTTGCCTAGGAAACTGGAATTTTGAGACGAAAAGTCATAATTACCTTTTTTATTCTATGGTGGAAATAAGCTTCCATCGTTTTAGCATAGAATCAACTTAAAAATAGCACACAATTTGCACAGCAACTTGTGTAGTAAGTCGGTTTATTGGAATACATTTTGCAATTTGGCATACTATTTTTAAAAGTGTATCTTGCCAAGCTACAAGGTAATCATTAGTTAAACTACAGTTGACCTACTATTTTGAAAAGTTATTTGCTACATTACAAACTACAGACAAAAAGTAGCTAACCACGTGTGGATCCACGTGCAGTTATATATTTATTTAGACAGAGGCAGAATCAAACAGGCAATGGTCAGCGGGCAATAACAGGAATATCAGAGGCAGAGCAGAGACGTAAACAATGCCAGGCAGGGGTCGAGGTCACAAGCACAGGTTCAGAGTTCCAAGGTAAGGCAGTCCGGGGTCAAACACAGAAGTAGCAATCAGAGGGAATGGTAAACGCTCAGAAATGTCAGCCGGGGCAAGAACAAGACTTCGCAATGTTGAAAGGAAGTGTGCTGCTTAAATGTGTGTGTGAGAATGAGATGCCGGTGTGGTGAAACAATCAGGGTTTATTAGTGATTGGTGACAGCTGTGTGATTGGTGTAATGGTGGATGGGAATGTGTGAGTGCAGTGAATGATGGGAGATGCAGTCCATAGGTGATGTGCAGCTGTAGTGTGGTGCAAGAGATGTAGTGAGTGGCAACCAGATTCATGACAGAATAACATGTATTTGAACATTTTTAATTCATTCTGCCTTATACCAAAACACTAATTTACATAACTTAGAAACAGTAGAAGGACTCCAATCTGTAAACAAACCTCTTTGTTGGAATGATTTACTGTGGACATTTTAAGCCTGCTACTGTAACAGAGCCGACGAGATGTGAGATGTACAGATCCATGTGCAAGATCTATTCAGAAATGTAGTTATAGAATGTAGATGGGAATCAGCTGTGTAATCAGTGTGATCAGCTGTGTGTGTCATCAGTGCCGTGGGTGATGGGAATTGTAGTCCGAGGTCAGATGTAACCGTAGTGTAGTGCAAGAGTACATGTGGTGAACGGGCGCCCTCTGGTGATGAATGAGTGGAAGTTCATAGACCACATTCGTGACAGCTACATTTACGTAGGTGAGTATGTGTTTTGTGAATATTCCCACAGGTTGTTTGTGTGACGGATGTATGCCAGTAAGGGCTGTGTGTAAACCTCACTCCCCTGACCTCAAAAAGAGGCGCTCTAGCGACTGACGCTAGAGGCTGTAGCCTTTAGCCTCCTTGGTAGAGCGCCCGCCTTCTGCCCCGGCATCCCGGGTTCGAGACCCGCTCAGTGTGATGGTGTGGACCCGGGGGTTACATTGGTGCTGTGACCCACAGGAGTGAGGTTTAGGGGGGTGAGTGTAACGGATGTATGCCAGTAAGGGCTGTGTGTAAACCTCACTCCCTGACCTCAAAAAGAGGCGCTCTAGCGACTGACGCTAGAGGCTGTAGCCTTTAGCCTCCTTGGTAGAGCGCCCGCCTCCTGCCCCGGCATCCCGGGTTTGAGACCCGCTCAGTGTGATGGTGTGGACCCGGGGGGGTTACATTGATGCCGTGACCCGCACAGGAGTGAGGTTTAGGGGGGTGAGTGTAACGGATGTATGCCAGTAAGGGCTGTGTGTAAACCTCACTCCCCTGACCTCAAAAAGAGGCGCTCTAGCGACTGACGCTAGAGGCTGTAGCCTTTAGCCTCCTTGGTAGAGCGCCCGCCTCCCGCGCCAGCATCCCAGGTTTGAGACCCGCTTGGTGTGATGGTGCGAACCCGGGAGGTTACATTTGGTTGCACTACTTGTTGGAAAGTGCTTAAATTAGCATGCTAAATGGTGTGCTTCAACTGTTTGCATTGTAAAACCCTGGAAGGGCACTGCCTAAAAGCACTGCTGCCATGCTGTGGAGTCTTTAGTGTCACAAAATTTTTTTGTATGTCATAAGCACTACATTTAGAAAACGCTTTAAAAATGTGTTGCAAAATCCTCCATTGTGTTCTATATTCTATTCTACTGAACTCCACCCAGCTGTTTTTGACATGTCTTATGTAAAGGCCCTGTAAGAAGCATATCTAATCGGGGTCAGGTGAACCTGAAACCAACCTAATGTCTCAGGGATTCAACAAAACTGCTAGTCTATTTTAAAAATATGTAATATTGACCATTTCTAAAATATATATAATGCAAGAGAAGAGACGAGGAAACAGAGAGAGACAGTAAAGGGCAGACAGTCCCTGTGTAAGATTATGTGAGCTTTACAGTTAAATAAAGCGTGTCTTGAGGGAAAAGGAGTGATATCAGAGGAAGGAGCCATGTGTCAACAAAGACAGCTGGCCTCCCAGATAACTACATAGTCCTTTCCAGAACCCATACATATATGAGAGAAGACTCAGAATGATAAATGCAGTGATATGCATATATTACATACTGCAGTCCCAGCATCTGTCACCTATAATAATGATTTTTTTTATAATGCACATAAAATGTAAGTCAAAAAGGCAGGGCCTCTTTTAAATTCACTATACAAAGTATGTTTTACATGCCTTATTGTTCTCATCTGAAGGAAGATGGATTTTAAACAGTTGAATATTACATTTACTAGATAATTCTATGCTTTAATGATTTACATGGTTTGTACGCATTTAAGATCTCGGCAGTCAATTTATTATATTCCCTGAATCTGTCCCCTCTGGTGGTTCAAAGCTTGTTATGCTAATGAGAATGCATCCCTGGACCAGGGTGCTGGTAGAGTTATTTTGATTAAAAAAATCTGACTCCTTTCACATGAACAGTTTTATTAATTATTCAGAGGTATTAATGAAGAGTCAATACTGTAATTAGGTTTGAACCTCCCCTGTTGCCTCCATTTAATGTAATGGATTAAAACAGTGTAGTCCTAATGGTACGGAGGATCGATTGTGGGAAACACATTTAGCTACTGCTAAATGGTATCAGAAAAGTTCATTTCTACTGCACTGTTAATTAAAAACAGTTGGACTGTCAGGTTATGTGAGTGTGAGTCAAGAACCAGAGTAGGATTAGACCTTTCAAGGCCAGATTCAGACCAAGACTAATAACTTGGACTGCCACTGAGATGGCTTTTCCTTTCTGTTGATGTCACTATGGCCATGCAGTGTATTGGCTATTGTTAACCAATGAACATACAACTATTCAGGCATTGTTCAAGAAAACTAGCATTTGACAGTTTTGTTATGCAATGCTCATTTTTATTGATTCAACATTTATCCACTCATGTTGAGGTAGGGATCCTAAATGCAGATTTATTTGATGACTGAAAAAGATACAGAATCCAAAACAAAACATTGGGAATAAATCAAACATGACACTGACTTAAATTGGTACAAGAGATGTACCATACAAAATTCACAGGTTACATTAAAATAAAAAGCCACAAACACACACACACACACACTAACCCTCAAATAAAAACACTTGAAAACAGTCAAGACAGGAAGCAGGAATGTGGGTGACAGGAAACTTCAAAATATAAGATATATGGCAAAATAAAGATATCAAAAACATGAAACTATACCTAAACTGAAAAACACATGACAGATGGATGAATTCCTGCTCTACTTTTTTTCTGTTTAAAATTCTGTTTCCTTCTGAAATATGTCAAAATATGGAAGTCAAATATTATGCAAGCAGCAATTTCCCTTGACTTTAATTCCATTTCAGCATTTACTTAAAATCCTGCCATCATTTACTCACTATTATTTCATTCCAAATGTAAGGGTAATATATAATATATATATATATATATTATAAGGGAAACAGGTCAATTTAGCTCAAAGAGAATCATTAATGATTTTATAGGGAATTTGAACAGACTCACTGTTTCACGGTGATTCACTGAACAACCCGTATAACAAACTCTACACTGGATATTAAAATCCCAAAATATAGTGAAAACTATTAAATAGGACAGTAACAAAATCGACAGATTAAGACATTAACTTGTGAGCACAAAACACAAGATACTTCTCTTTTCAATATAAATAAGACTTTATTTATATAAATCTAAGACATGTAAACTAATCTACACATGAACACAAGCATTCACACATTGCAGAAAGAGAGAAAGTGAGAAAAGGATTAGTTTAAGAGAATGAAAATGTGATATCCCACGTTTGCAGCAATATGTGCAATTGCATAAACCTGAACAACCATCAATCACTTATTTAACCCTCGCATTGAGTTTCTCAATGAGGCTAAAATTTATATTAAAAATACACCAGCTCAGCAAGAATCTGGGGTTTGTACTTGCGTAGCTTTTGCGTTTAAGGGATTCCCTTTTGTCGTCAGTCTTTGCAGAAAAGGGTTTCTCAGAAGTCGCTGATTGGCTTAGATTTCAGGAGTCGTTGAAGTGGGCATTGGCTCTTGGCTGGTTTTGCGGAGTTGTGGGCTGAAGTTTAGACGGGCGCTCGAGGTCGGACTCGGAGTTGGTAAACTTAACTTAGCACACGAAACTCAACGGAAAGAAAACAAACTAAAGTAAAAGAATAAAAGGATGTAAAGAGACTAGGTGACTTTTCTTCTCATCATGGTAGCAGCTGGCGTGTAGGCCAGAGCACATGGCGCTCAAAGAGCCCAAAAGGTGATGACAAAAAGCATGGCTAAAGAGGGTTTCAAGAGCTTGTAAGAGAGTTAGAGAGAGAGATTTCAAGAGAGAGCTATTTCAAGAGGTGTCCTTAGTATTTAAACTCGGCTTTCAGACAAGAACTTTTAGTGCTTTTAACAATACAAATTGTAACAAAGCAACTGCACAATATCAAATAGCAAAGTAATGTGTCAATAATGTAAAGACAAGATTTAACACTCAAATTTCAGTTAAATTTTCAGGCATTTCATTATTGAATTTTGTGATGGAATCATCCAGCTCAGTTCAGTTTAAATAGTATCTGTGCAATCAAGTCGACGATATCGCTGGAAATGAAGTGTCCCCAACTAAGCAAGCCAGAGGCGACAGCGGCAAGGAACCAAAACTCCATCGGTGACAGAACGGAGAAAAAACCTTGGGAGAAACCAAACTCAGTCTGTGGACCAGTTCCCCTCTGGCCAGACGAACCAGTAGTTTGTTCCAACTGCAGTAGAGTCAGAGTGTAAGGGCTCCACTGTTTCCAGTGGTCTTTTCCCGATGGCTGTCTAGGTGACAAGGTTCTCACTGGGTAACTGTCTCTGGGGCTCATCTAGGTGTCCTGGTCTCCGCTGACATTCAGAGCTGTAGAGGTTGTCTCTAGGTTCTGATCCACCATCTGATCTGGATACGGACTGGATCTGGTGACTGCAGTGATCGTCTGGCCTGGATATGGACTGGATCTGGTAACTGCAGTGATCATCTGGGCTGGATAAGTACCGGATCGGGTGGCTACAGTGACCTCGGAATAAGAAAGAAAAATAAAAATATTACCGTAGATGTCAATCTTCTTACGATACAACAAGTGCATCGTGTTTTATAGGAAGTGTTCCCGGTTCCGGTTGACCTAATTAATGCAGCCTAACAATCCTTTAACGGATTTGGATATTAGAAGCGTATTAGTGTGCTATGTGTACGCCAGGTTAAAGAGAAGGGTCTTTAATCTAGATTTAAACTGACAGAGTGTGTCTGCCTCCCGAACAGTGTTAGGTAGATTGTTCCAGAGTTTGGGCGCTAAATAGAAAAAGGATCTGCCGCCCGCAGTTGATTTTGATATTGTAGGTATTATCAAATGGCCAGAGTTTTGAGATCGTAGCGGATGTGGAGGACTATAATGTGATAAGAACTCGCTCAAGTACTGAGGAGCTAAACCATTCAGGGCTTTATAAGTAATTAACGAGATTTTAAAATCTATACGATGTTTAATAGGGAGCCAGTACAGTGTTGACAGAACCGGCTAATGTGGTCATAATTCCTGGTTCTAGTAAGAACTCTAACTGCAGCATTTTGAACCATCTGTAGTTTGTTTATTAAGCGTGCAGAACAACCACCTAATAAAGCATTACAATAATCTAACCTTGAGGTCATAAATGCATTAATTAACATTTCTGCATTTGACATTGAGAGCATATGTGTAGATATATTTTTAAGATTAAAAAATGCAGTTTTACAATTGATAGAAACGTGGATGTCAAAGGAGAGATTACTTTCAAATAGTACACCTAGGTTCCTGACTGATGATGAAGAATCGAGAGAGCAGCCATCAAGTGTTAGACAGTGTTCTAGGTTATTACATGTGGGTGTTTTAGGTCCGATAATTAACACCTTTTTTTCTGAATTTAGCAGTAAGAAGTTACTCGTAATACACTTTTTTATATCAACTATGCATTACATAAGTTTCTCAATTTGGTGCGTTTCACCGGGCCGTGAAGAAATATAGAACTGAGTATCATCAGCATAACAGTGAAAGCTAACCCCGTGTTTCCTGATGATATTTCCCAGTGGTAACATGTAAAGCGTGAAAAGTAATGGCCGTCCATACAATGGAAGTAAAACCAAAACTGTTTGGTTACCAATATTTTTTATTTATTTTATTTTGTGTTCCTCAGAAAAAAAAGAAAGTCATGAAGTAGCATAGGGTGAGTAAATAATGACAGAATTTTACAAAACTTGCTGTCAGCTGGTTTTGGGTATCAGAAAAAACTTTGCTGATTGGTTTTCGATATTACATTATACAGATATCCTCTGAAGGGACCTGAAAACGAGAATAAATACAGTGTTCTTGGTGTGGAGATTTGATCTAATATTGTTGGCACATTCTAACATTTGTCGACAGAATCTAACATTTGTAGACATAACTTTGAGTCAGTTTTTTTATATGTGGAAGAAGACTTTGAACACTGTGTTATGTCATCATCTCTCTGCAGTACTGTGGCAGTGATGAATGGCTAATCACAGAAGGAATTGTGGATAAAAACAGCCCACCTTCTCTCTATCACTGATATCACAAAGTTACAATGTTCGCTAAACATGTCAGTGTTCTGTGGCCAGTCAACCTCTCAACAGCTTGGCAGTATAAACATGAACTTCCGAAAAAAATCTGTAAGATATTTGAAGACCAAATCCAACTGTAGTTTGATTTGATCCAAATGGAGTTGACAACCCCATTTGCTGTGATAAATAACCTTTTCTTAGTACTGCTGACTGTCTGGCAAAGTCATTCGATTAGATCTAAAAAATAGGTGCAGGTCAATATGATCTTACGTTGTTGATGTCAAAGGGCGTACATTCTAAACCTAACTCTACAATATCTGACAATAAATTAGGCAGATGTCCACATGATCAGACTACAGTTGGGAACTGTGTAGGGTAAGCTCTGAAAAAAGGAGCAGAAATGTGTTTTGACTTTGTAGTCAGAATATCCGTCCAACTATGAGTACTGATTATTTTATTGACGTTACTCTGAAAACATTAGTAGGCTTTACAGTTGTGCTGCAGTAGTGTACATATTGTTTATTTACCTCAAACAAAACTCAGTTTATATTTATTGGCAAATCTACTAACTAGTTTCTTCTCAGATGTGTTCATCATAATAACTTTGTATACCTTGTAAGAATTTGTTTCTTTGCACATAAAAACTTTTGTCCCCGACAACGGAAATTCGCATCATACGGGCAGTCAATAGTCTATGGGTCTGAAACTAAGCTATATACTATAATGTATACTAGGCTGTAATTATACAATCTTCCAAAAAATAGTAATTTCTGGGGCCAAATGGCTTATGGAATTGTCCTTCGCACACTGAGAGACTACAAGCACATTAATTGGCACTGGTGTACGGACATAATACACAATTCAGCAATCCATCATTAAAGTGGATGATCAATGACCTCAAATGGCATTGAAGTTTCACTACACCCTATTAATATTTTATTTAATGTAATTTTTCCTACTGCAAGGTGTAAATTACCATATTGTACTTTGGCAGATGTTCAACTATTGTGACTTTGACTTGATGAACCGATAAGACACAAACAGATGTCACAAGAAATGTAGGCGATGATAGACAAGGATGTGTCAAAGTTAAGTTTCAGTAATAAATACATTGTAATATCTGAACAATGTAAAAAAAATGCTAATCCAAAAATAATGGTGTAAATTAACACATTTCAACCACATTATGTGCTGAAAATCTGTGGATCACTGATGTCACTTCTTATTTCCCTTCAGACGATGAGTGGACGTTTTTTCCCTCATCAAGCTATCAAAACTGATGCAGTTCTCAGCCTGGATGAGGACTCGGTTCTGTCCACCAATGAGGTGAGAGATCACACATTCATTCATCATAATAAATGTTACTGCATTTGAAATGGTAAGGAATACCATAGGCCTATAGAAGGATATTATTTGGTTTTATCATTCAAAATCCCTATCTTTTGTCAAGTGACATATTGAAAAGTATTATTACATTTCTAACAAATTGTCATTTTAGCACTTCTCACATAAAGTGCTAAGAAAACACACAACTAATTTCAAAAGAGTTTGATTTTAGCATTTTGCTAAGCTAATATTGCAATACTTCAATGGTCTCATTCTCACTCACAAACAAACTTTCGCTCTCCCAGTCTACTTCCTTTGTCCTGTCCTTTTTTACCTAATTATTTTGTCTCTTTTATTCAGTGGTATTTGAGATGCTGCATGTATTGTCCGTTTCTGGCTTATTTTGTGTTTGTTCTGCACTTTGTTAATGTCAATTCTCTGTCTTCATTTTCCCTGAGAGAAGAGATGATATTTGTACACTGCAGCATCAGCAGCCTGCTGGGCTCATTTTTAATTGCTCTCAGCTGTATAATTTAATCAGACAACAATATATGCTAGACAGAGAGAGAGATGGAGGGAGAAAAAGAAAGGACATCTAATCGGATGTTCTAAATTCACAAAAAGATTTTGGTATCCATATACTGATCCTGGTGAGAGGCAGCTTGTGTCTTTCTCAAAATATGGTGAATTCTGACTTTCTGGCACTTTCTTGCCCTTATTGGCTATTATTCGTTGTAATAGTGCTTTAATTTGCTGCTTTGTATTTTAAATTTGTGTGTGTGTTAAACTTCCTGTTTGAAAACAATGCCGAATAAAGGTTGTATGCCTGAAACGTTGCATTGAAATTTGATTTGTAAGCTATAGCAGTGTGTGGGATTCATATATTTTTGCTTGACTGTTTGCTTTTGTTTATTCCTACACACCTGCTTAGGAGCTGGGATAGCATTTCATTTTTATGTAGAATTTCTGACTTATAAAATGGTGTAAAACGCATCTCAATACAGCTGATTGCATTAAATACATTATAGGCTACCTTGAATTATGTTTTTCAGATACAGCCTCTTTTTCAATTGACCTTGGAAATATTTTCCATGCTTTTCGTATTTTCAAAAAGTAACCTTGATGAGATCAATGACATGACAGAAAGGGAAAAACATTTTTTTTGTCACTTTTTTCTTATAATATACAAAAAAAATAATTGTAATGATTATTCTATGATGATTTTTTTTTCAGGCACCCCTTTTAAAGAAAGAAAATGCAAAAAATATATGCAAATATTTAATGTTATTTATTGATGGTGATTTATAAGGTGTTTCTTGGATATTTAATGTTTGATATTTAAATTTTGACTGTGTCAAAAAGCTCCTCAAACAAAGTTTTACCGTTAACACTTCTTCAGTACATTCTACCATTTATTTTCTTGCAAAATTGAACAACTAATTTTGTAAATATTTTATCAGATATTTTCATGTGACAACACTGAAGAAATGACACTTTGCTACTGTGTAAAGTAGTGAGTGTAGTGTACAGCTTGTATAACAGTGTAAATTTGCTGTCCCCTCAAAATAACTCAACACATAGGCTTTAATGTCTAAACCGCTGGCTACAAAAGTGAGTACACCCCTAAGTGAAAATGTCCAATTTGGGCCCAAAGTGCCAATATTTTGTGTGGCCACCATTATTTTATTTTATTATTTTTAAAATGTATCAAACCTCTTGGGCATGGAGTTCACCAGAGCTTCACAGGTTGCCACTGGAGTCCTCTTCCAAGTAAAGTCACCTTTATTTATATAGCGCTTTTAACAATACAAATTGTGTCAAAGCAACTGCACAATATCAAATAGGAAAATAGTGTGTCGATACTGTAAAATTACAAGATTAAACACTCAGTTTTCAGCTGAAGGCATTTCATTATTGAATTCAGTGATGGCATTGTCCAGCTCAGTTCTGTTTAAATAGTATCTATGCAATCAAGTCGATGATATCGCTGGAATGAAGTGTCCCCAACTAAGCAAGCCAGAGGTGACAGCAGCAAAGAACCAAAACTCCATCGGTGACAGAATGGAAAAAAACCAGGCTCAGTCGGGGGGCCAGTTACCCTCTGGCCAGACGAACCAGCAGTTTGTTCCAACTGCAGCAAAATCAGATTGTAAGGGCTCAACTGGTTCCAGTGGTCTTTTCCCGATGGCTGTCTAGGACCTAGACTCTAGGTGACGGGGTCCTCACTGGGGAACTGTCTCTGGGGCTCATCTAGGTGTCCTGGACTCCGCTGACGTTCAGGGCTGTAGGGGCTGTAGAGGTTGTCTCTAGGTGCTGATCCAACATCTGATCTGAATACGGACTGGATTTGGTGACTGCATTGACCATCTGGGCTGGATACGGAACGGATCGGGTGGCTACGGTGACCTCGGAATAACAAAGAAACAGACTAGCTGGTGGATGTTAAAGACCTTGCACTCCTCCATCTTCTGTTTGAGGATGCCCCACATATACAAGTTCTTGTTTGGCTCTCAATGCTCAATTTAACAGTCGCATTTTTTCACTCCCCGTCCTCCCTTTTTTTCCCTGCTTGCTTCTTTTGTCTCGTCTCATCTATAGAGAGACTCTCTCTGCACGGCTCTCCAAACTAGAAGATTATGGATTTGATCAACTGGTCTCCTAGTGCAATTGACACCATCTTCTCAACAAGAAGTCTGGGTTCTGGGGAACCTGTTTGTCCTGACGGGACGTTCGCAGCCGGCTATACGATGGATGCGTGGGAGAGGTGGCAAATCGTATGTCTGGCGGCTCTTTCCGTGGAGGACATTGAAGATATCTACCTATTCGGTACCATGATAACAGGTATTTTGCTGATTGGATTAGGCTTTGCCCTGGGTTATCGAAAAATTCAGAAGACGGGAACAGCTGTCCAAAGTCTCACAAGGCTGCCCGTTTTGGTTGAAGCTGTGGGAAGAGCAATCAGCATTGAGACTGAGACTATTAACCGGAATATGGATTCTATCACGATGAAGCTCACGGCTTTGCAAGTGAAAATTTATGCTTTCGGAGACCAGAATGGACAAAATGGACAGAAAGAATAGCTGTGAAGGTATGCAGCTGTTCGCCCCAAAGACACAACAATTCAATCTTATCTTTTCTGGCTCCCCCGTACAAGCCGACCTCGGCCAAGGCCATGCTGGATAAACTACCCTGGGAAGAGCGCTGCAGGGGGACTCTCTTGCTCCCTCCCCTATTACAGACATTACTCCCCTTCCCCTTCAACTGCCTCTGACCGCTTTGTACTGCCACGCTGTCGAGCAGGTCTGCGACCGGCGCCGCAATAAATGGCACCGGACCGGATGGCTGCTTGCCAGAGCTGGATATGTTTCCCCCTGTTGCAAAGTCATGTGTTATGGTATATGTGCTTTTGTGCTAAGGTGTTTTTTTCTGTTCTCTCACTGTACTCCCAAATGGAGCATAGTCTGGGGGTACATTTTTTTTTTCTCCTCCCTCTCCTCATGTAATGCTGTATTTTTCTTCCATTCCCTGTCTTCCTGTTCTGTCTACCCCGTTGTCATATGTATGTTGTGTATGTATGGACAGGTTGATGGCTAATTTCGCTGGTACTTGTGACTAGTGACAATAAAGGGCTACTACTATACTCAATAGGGTTTAGGTCTGGAGACATGCTTAGCCAGCCCATCACCTTTAGTCTCAGCTTCTTTAGCAAGGCAGTGGTCGTTATCATGTTGGAATACTGCCCTGCGGCCCAGTCTCCAAAGAGAGGGGATCGTGTTCTGCTTCAGACATGTTGGCATTCATGGTTCCCTCAATGAAGTGTAGCTCCCAAGTGCCGGCTGCACTCATGCAGCCCCAGACCATGACACTCCCACCACCATGCTTGACTGTAGGCAAGACACACTTGTCTTTGTACTCCTCACCTGGTTGCCGACACACACGCTTGACACCATCTGAACCAAATAAGTTTATCTTGGTCTCATCAGATTACTGGACATGGTTCCAGTAATCTATGTCCTTAGTCTGCTTGTCTTCAGCAAACTGTTTGCAGGATTTCTTGTGCATCATCTTTAGAAGAGGCTTCCCTCTGGGATGACAGCCATGCAGACCAATTTGATGCAGTGTATTGCGTATGGTCTGAGCACTGACAGGCTGACCCCCCACCCCTTCAACCTTTGTAGCAATGCTGGCAGCACGCATACATCTATTTCCCAAACACTCTGAACTATGACACTGAGCACGTGCACTCAACGTCTTTGGTCGACTATGGCGAGGCCTGTTCTGAGTGGAACCTGTCCTGTTAAACCACTGTATGGTCTTGGCCACGTGCTGCAGCTCAGTTTCAGGGTCTTGACAATCTTCTTATAGCCTATACCATCTTTATGTAGAGCAGCAATTCTTTTTTTCAGATCCTCAGAGAGTTCTCTGCCATGAGGTGCCATGTTGAACTTCCAGTGACCAGTATGAGAGAGTGAGAGCGATAAGACTAAATTTAACACACCTGCTCCCCATTCACACCTGAGACCTTGTAACACTAACGAGTCACCGGGGAGAGAAAATGGCTGATTGGGTCCAATTTGGGCATTTTCACTTAGGGTTGTACTCATTTTTGTGGTCAGCGGTTTAGACATTAATGGCTGTGTGTTAAGTTATTTTGAGGGGAAAAAACTGCAAATTTACACTGTTATACAAGCTGTACACTTTACTGCTTTACACTTCAGTGTTGTCACATGAAAAGATTAGAGGTGGGCATAGATTAATTTTTTAATCTAGATTAATCTAGATTAATTTTGGAATTAATCTAGATTAATCTAGATTAAAATGGCTCACTTGAATTCTGCGAAGGCATTCAGAATATGTGTGCTACCCAAATAATGACTAAAAGTAAGTCTTTGAGAACGGGTTTCTCAAGCCAGGTGGCGCATGAGACCAGGGCTCATCTCCTGTTTCCAAAATGCATCACAAACTTTAATCTCTTCCCCGTCCCAATCCCACAAAAAACTGGAGGAAAATCCCGTTCCACTCCCGGAAGAATGACTCCCATTCCCTCCCACTCCCGTGTTTTTTGTTTTGCCGATAACTGTCAATTACAGTAAAAATATAGTACAGATCACAGCGTGCCCACCTTATTAGTTGAATAAAAACCCAAAATGTCGTTTTTTGTTATTATATTGAACTGAAAGCCATCTTATTATGCACAGTGTTGCACAGATTAAATTTCATGTAAATCATCCATGCTAACACACACGTCTTCTATTTATTTTTTAGACATTTCACTCTCTATAGATATATTTTTCTATGTACTGTATTTTTAGATATATTCGAGTTTTGAAGTTTCTCGCTCAAGTTCACATGAGACCTAAAGCGCATCCTGTTTGCTTAAAAGCGCAACGTTTCGTTGTTATTCTGAGTGCACACAAATAAACGTAGAGTCTTTACAGATTCGAAAGATGTATTAGGCTACTTTTATCTGTATGACCAAAAATGACGGAGATTTTAAGAGCACGTGAGCGCACCGGAGCCTGTCTTGCAGCAAACGCGCTTCCACACGAACACTTCAATAGCGCACATTTCTCTAGGTTAACCTCATATTGAGCGGCCATGTAAAGTTGCTACTACATAACAGATGAAAAGCCATATTTGAGGTTGATGAATGATGAATGAGCGTTTGGATCAGGGGCGGCGCTAGGGGTGGGCTAAATGTTTTCAGAAAAGCCCCGAATGTTTTTATGACCATGCCCTGTACGCATCATCATCCCTGAGTTTTCATGCGCATTAAAATGATGAACTGCAGTTTACTCCCGTCAGGAACCGCCCACGGAAGCTCGTACGTCTGACTGACATATACACTTGATAATAAACTTCATATAAACTGGCCAATCATCGATATGAAGTAATAGCAGATCTTGGATCTTTGGGCTTAGCGGATATCCACTCACCCTAGAATCGCCTCTGGTTTGGATGTCCTGCTCGATTGTATTACCACACAGACCAGCCGTTAACAATCTGTCCATCACGGACTGCGAGCCTCTAGTTCAAGACTCGCTCGCCCCTACAGTGCAATTCGGCTAGGTATACATCCGCTAAAATATCAGGGTGAAAGTCATCATAGCTTGCGTAGTATAGACCCAGCTCCCAACCCAACTTTGAGAATAGATTAACGGCGATATTTTTTATCGCCGATAAGAGTCTCACGTTAACGCAGCACGTTAACGCCGATAACGGCCCACCACTAGAAAAGATATAATAAAATATTTACAAAAATGTAAGGGGTGTACTCACTTCTATGAGATACTGTGTATATATATATATATATTGTATACGTGTGTGTGTGTGTGTGTGTGTGTGTGTGTGTGTGTGTGTGTGTGTGTGTGTGTGTGTGTGTGTGTGTGTGTGTGTGTGTGTGTGTGTGTGTGTGTGTGTACGTACTCAGCTTTGTTAGATATTGATAATAATAATAAAAAAAATTGTTGAACAGCAAATCAGCATATTAGAATGAAAGATCAAGTGACACTGAAGACTGGATAGAAAGCAGTTATTTTAAATAGTTAAAATATTGTACAATATTTCAAATTTTGCTGTATTTTGGATCAAATTAATGCAGGCTTGGTAAGCAGAAGAGAATTCTTAGAAAAAATATTAAAAAAAATAACAAGTCTTACTGTTCAAAAACTTTTGACTGGTAGTGTACCATGATAGCAGTTACATATTGCCATGATAGCTTGATAGTGTATTCACACCTAGCTTAGTCTAATTATTTGTTGGTAATAGCGCAATGTGAACTTCATCAGCCACTTTTTTGTAAAAGAAACATAGTCTATAATGAACCTAATTTACATTCAAAGTAGCTGATCACAGAGACCACACTCACCAGAGATTCCTGATTTCCCATCCATACTGCAAACACACACACCCACACCCTAAACCTTCTCACCTGTCAATCAACCACTATGACCAATATCAGGAACACATCTAACGCTATCATCACAGCATGTGAAACTCAGCGAGAGGCTCAGTTTAGCGTATGCTGAGGATGACACACCCACTAAACTAAATTGCAACGGTTAATGAATAAGATGCAGGTATTCGCACTGACATAAAGTAACATCCACAAAAGTGGTGCAATGTTTAGTGAACTACGTCCTTAGAATTTTAGATGAATAGTTAATGTTCCAAAGGCCTGAATGAAATTCCAGTTTCCCAGCAAATTGGACAAATCTGGAGTAATTATTATTTAAAAGGATTATGAATGTGTAGTGATCAACTATCTTTCCTCGAGCTGCGATATGCAAATCTGTGTGTCTGCAGTGCCAATTCACAAAACATGGCTGCACCATCTGGCAAAGATGTTTCAGGCAATGTGAAGAATTCTGGGATTTATTTATTCTCCAAACAGAGAGGGGCTTTGATGATTAGGGTGTCACAGGTCTAAGTTTGATTAAGGCAGAGATGATCCAAGTGCCAGGAAGGATTTGCTGCCAATGCAATTCTCCAACAGTTTACAGGGTAAAGGGTGTTAAAAACAAAAGAAACACATTTTCGGCAGCTTTCCTGGCCGAGCCTATTGGACTATGAAGCTTGTTTGTAAATACCCTGGAAGGGTGGGACAAAAAAACAATGTGGGAATTAATCTGGTTATGGAATGTACTGCTAACTCCTTTGCAGTCGGATCTTGAAAGATTTAGTTGATCCTCTTTGATGATGCAAGTTTTAAAAAGCCACACCATTCAGCAGTATAAGTAAGCAAAACCAATTAAATCCCAAAGACTGATCTCTTTCCTCCTACATTTGTCTGACGCTATCATAATTCCATAAAGTTTGAGTAAAGAAAAATACACCTCAGTCTTGTTGGAGTATTGCCAGTGTGTAAAAACATAAGATGTTTTTCTAAGAAAATATGATTTTAGGTTTTCTACTTCACAATTTAATGTTTAATTCAATGTTACATGTAATTCTGTGTAATTGCTTGTGAAATTTACTAGCATGTTTAAAGTGCACTGGCTGTACTGCGATGTACGTTGTAAATTATAATCTGGTTAAGAATAATATTTAAAATGTCACAAGCAGTGAGAGTACGTCCAATCAGATGGCTGGAATGCTTCTAATTTCTCAAGTTCATTATGTATGGCATAGCTCAGTATGTGTTTGAAACCTGCTATTCATAATTCATCATACTGATGTTTTATTAACTGCACCCAGTACATCTTTACCTCTGCCTGGCCAGAATATCCACTTAACTTTTATAGCGCTACAAAATTACAGAGCCCGTATTACAAAAGTTTAATAAGTCTCAGTTTCGGTGAGAAAGCTCTTGTGGCTTTAAACAAATCCAGCACAGTAATCTGCCCCAGTAATTGCCCTTTAAGCATTTGAGAGGGTTTTAATTGAAAAGTCATGAGAATGTGAGAATATGGCATTTTTAGAAGTAGTTTCCATTTTGTTAAGTCTGTACGGTGCTATGGCTCCACAGAATTGATAATTGCATTGTTTTGACTCATTAACTGGCTTATTAAAATGGGAAATGTAATATAGGGGTTGAGTTTTTTTTCTGTGCGCCAAGCATCATTAGACTGTAGGCACATGTGTGGCATAACAGCAGCACAGCAGAGCCCATGGGTTATGATGTTTGTGCTGCAGTTAATGGCCTGAAGAATTGACCAGAAAGGGTAATAATTGTTATAGTAAATTACAGCATTAATCTAGTGTTTGTGCATATTTCTGCAGGTTCATTTGTATCTTCATCTATCGTGTGTTTGTTTTCCCATTTATCTTTATCGCACATCTTACCCTATAAACTTGTGCTTGCCAAGGAGGTTATCATTCCCATTCATCTTAATGGCAGTTGCTTGGCTGGTGCATGATCCCCACAATGGAATTCTGCCGTCCTATCCGTGTTTTTTTGTTTGTTTCTTAATCCAATGATCTGAACCTTGAATGCCATGTGACTAATTGCACAGATAATTTCCTTTAATCAGTTAGTCTGCTTACGATAAATTTATACCTTGGCTTTTATGCATACACTAAGCTATGTATGCAGTGTGCATAAAAAAAAAATCGTAATCAGCACAATTGTTTGTTTGTCTTTAGTTTTTTTTTGCACTAAATAATTTTTCTTCTGGAGAGAAAAAGCGCAGACACTGGACAAGGATGAATCTTTCTAGTACGCATTTGTCAAGCACCTGTGTTTGCCCATCAGGCTATCATACTATGAAAAGCTGAGAGTTTGATTGTGCAACAAAGTAAAAAAAGTAGCTTGTATTTTAGAAAGCCATAGTTTCATAGTCCCAAAAATCCATGTCCCAGTGTTGGGATATTTCACTACAGTCGTAAAAGTATATACCTCCTCAACACTGTCAAATACATAATTTTAATGCTTTAATGCTTAAATCGAAGTATGTTTTTGATTTAAGAAAACATTCTATTTTTGTCGCATCATATTGTGTTGCCATCCTACAGTCTAGACGCTATGTGTTTTTTTTTATATCTCTTCATTGTAAATTCATATAAACATATTACCACAACGTACTGAGAATTTCAGAGACAGATTTTGTGTCATCTTCAAATTGGTCATGCAAACTTACAGCGACAACCAACATAAATCTACAGAGCCTCACTCATGACATGCAGTAAAAACAGATATTGTGGCTATTAATTAAGAATTACTTCCAATGAATTCATGAATTCACAGTATTGCCAATGGACATTTTTTACCTTCGACATTCCACCAAACTGTCATGGACTGCACTGTAACTTTGCACAGTGAACACTTCAGATTCTCTTTTTAATACACTGCTAATAAAAAGAGCTAGATAATTAGTTAAACTCATTTGTGAGCCATTTGTGAGTTCTGTTCATCTCAGACCAAGCATTCGTGACTCCTCTTGCCATTCATCATTCCTACTCACTCAGATCCATAATCAAGGTCCGGTACACATAATGAATGGAGCGAATTTCAATGTGTCACCCACAATGCATTGCTAGAGTGATGCGCCTTAAAGCTATAATTCCTTAAGGCCACGTTATTTGCATGATGTTATAAATCTGGCTCTGAGACCGCTGCTAACACAGTGATTAATCTATTGTAACATTAAGGGGGACGCTTGCAACCTTTTCCTCTGATTTGCGGGTTCATTTTTTTATGTGCGCACGCTAACTTTGACAGATCAAGAACTGCTCTCATCCCCCATGCATGCAGACAAGTCAGTTGTGTTGGCGCTGAGGCATGTCTGAAGGCATTAGAAAATCCAAGGCTAAATAAAGAGCCGAGCTAGAAAAGGCTTGTTCTCTTTTAGCTCTCATTGGCTCCTTTGATAATTTATCTCAGTGAAAGTCAGCCCATGTCAGTTCTTTTAACAGACTATCAAAAGAGCTAATGTTGCTTTTGTTAATTCTACTTCTTTAATCCCCTCTGGTGAGTTTCTTAAGCAGGGTGTTCACTTTGGTTTTATCTGCAGTCTGAAGAGATAATGAAAATGAGCAAAATGTATTTGTTCTTAAAGAAATAGTTTAGCCAAAAATAATTATCTGTCTTTTATTGTACACACCTTCTGAAATAGTTATGTAATCAAAATCTTCTCTGGGTTTGCAGGTGGATTTCGCCTTCATCGTTTGGCAAAGTTTTCCAGATCGGATTGTTGGCTACCCAGCACGCAGCCATTACTGGGACAGTGGGAAGGGGAAATGGGGTTATACCTCTAAATGGACCAATGAATACTCCATGGTGCTCACAGGAGCTGCGTTCTACCACAGGTAATCTCCAGACAACACAAAACTAACCTGAAGAGCATTTGTTTTTCTTTTGCTGCATTTTTTCTTTTCTACCTATTTTTCTTTTATCAACAAAACATTGCCGGCTAACAATTAGCATGTGCTAACAGTAAGCATTAAATTCCATGCCTAGCCACAGGGTGGCAGAATATCTGTGCGCTTAATTGTTATAAATTGATTTTTAATTAAATACAAAGTTCTGTCATGAAACCCTAAATGGCTCAAGCTGGTAGGTTCCAACTCAATCTGATATAATCACATCATTATTCATATGGTGCAGCTTTCTTATCACATCAGCAGCCTATGAGCTTGCTTCTCAATATTCAAATGCTCGGCTGGTTCTTGCTGTAGCAGTTGCAGTGTGCTTCAGAAACCCTCCACCTTCCCCAGCTCCACCTGTATAGATCTGCTATGAGGTGATTTCATGCATGTTATACATGGGGGTTATTTAATATATGTACAACTGCAGCAGCAGTATTTCCTACATGCTGACAAAATCATGCCTGTGGATGTACTGACATAAGTAAATGAAAATAGTACAATCAAGGCACCTTTCCACTATCTCCGACATTCACATAGGTTTGTTGCATTTCACCTTTTAATGGCAGTCGCACAGAACTTAGATTGGTCCTGCATGAGGGCCTTGCACTTATTCATGAATGAATGAATAATGAATGTATGAATATATCCACACAAAACAAATGACTGTCAATATTTCTAAGAGAAAATCATAGAAGGTTCCGTAGGGCTAAGCAACGTAAATAGTTACGCAATGAATTATTCATATGGACGGAATTCCATGCACTTCCCATAAAACTCTCCATGAATGATTTCCAGTCTGTCATTTATTGGTGACAGAGGAAAGGCAGTTAAAGCTTCACTGTTGTCATTTCATGAAACTCACAATACTTACATTATTTTTTCTTAAACAAAAATATTAATGAAGTGTAGTTTTAATGAACGTATTCATATAAATGTAAAAAAATTTTTACTTGAAGTTCATGGTTTCCATAAAATCAGCAAGTGAGGAAAGAATGAAAGAAAGGCAGAAATAAATGTATGAAAGTTTTTGCAAAGAACTTTAGTTCTTGTTTCATTTGGTGCCATTGTTTCAGAGACCCAGGAACAGTTGTGGATTAAAGTGTGTGTCATCTGAAAATATCCGTAGTCAGTTTGCCATAGCTAATACAACCTGATTAGCTGAGTTACTAATCCTTTACAAAAATAAGCTAAATCCTTTGCTTATTTTAATCTGCTTACTTGCTTAGCTTCTTCATAGGGCATTACATACACAATAACCAAAAAATAACAATAACTGAATATTCAACTATTGGTGAAGAGCCATAGAGCAAGGTCTGACTTCAAATGCTATTAATGCTTGAAGGGCACATGACATTTAAGAGGAACGATAAAGACTTTTTAGTGAATAATACAACGAGGGATGGTGTTGTCATCTCACATCAACATTTTTAACTGAAGGGAAGTGGATTATGGACTATTTTGGCCAGAAGTGATTGTTAAAATGGCTATGATGATGGATTTGTTTCTTACAATCATAAAACTTTCCACTTCATAAGAAGTTAATCGATGAATGGGAGTCACGTCAATTAGTCATGGATTATTATGTTTGGACTCACAATGTTTGGACTCTCATTCTGACGGCACCCATTCACTGCAAAGGATCCATTAGTGAGTAATTATAAATGTATCCGAATCTGTTCCAATATAGTTAGTCAAGTCAAGTCAAGTTGAGCTTTATTGTCATTCCACTACATGTGTGGACATATAGTGGGACGAGATGTCGTGCCTCACAGGACCACGGTGCTACATAAATACAAATATACAACACGAAGTAAAACAGTATAAACCTATACACAAACTAACCTACTGTCAGCTTTGACTATACATATGCTATATATAAAGTGGTTACCTATACATAAACTAAAAACAAGAAACAAAAATACAAACTGTACAAAAATACAAACTGTACAACTGTGCAGATGACTTCAAATACAATACTGTACATGTGCAAAAGAGAGACATTCAAGCAGCTGGCTGGGGAACAGTGTAAGGTGATTTGTGGTGCATGAGCCAGTAAACATACATACATTACAGTCATATATTACAGTCAGTCTTTTGTGGGATTATGGACACACAATGGTGTGTGAAAGTGTCTAGTGCATGCAGAGGAGAGTGTGTTGCTACAGGTGGCTTGTGCAGGCCCGCTCACCTGAATTCCACAGAGATAAAAGTTTAACAGTTTTTTCCTGAGATGTGGTAAGGTGGGGGGTGTTGTTTGGGGTTTCAGAGAGGGGCTGTGTGATGTGAGTTCAGGGCTCTCACAGCCTGGGGGAAAAAGCTGTTGAGCAGTCTGGCGGAGCGGGCTCTGATACTCCGGTACCGTCTACCTGAGGGTAGGAGCTGGAAGAGACTGTGGGAGGGTGGGTGGGGTCCTCCACGATACTTTTGCTTTGCTGGAGCATCGTGTAAGGAAAATGTCCAGGATGGAGGGGAGAGGGGCACCAATGATTTTTGCAGCGGTGTTCACTGTCCGCTGGAGGGTCTTGCGGTCTGCTGCACAGCAGTTTCCGTACCAGACAGTGATGCAGCTGGTCAGCACGCTCTCAATGGTACCCCTGTAGAAGGTGGTGAGGATGGGTGGAGGGAGGCTTGCTCTTTTCAGCCGGCGGAGAAAGTGTAGGCGCTGTTGTGCCTTCTTGGAGATAGACTTGGTGTTGGTAGTCCAGGTGAGGTCCTCTGTGATGTGCACCCCAGGAATTTAGTGCTGCTGACTCTCTCCACAGTCGAGGTGTCGATGGTCAGTGGGGGTGGTCAACAGAGTTTCTCCTGAAGTCCATCACAACCTCCTTTGTCTTCTCCACATTGAGGGACAGGTTGTTAGCGCCACACCATTCAGCCAGCTGTGCCACTTCCTCCTCTCTGTGGTTGTTGCTGATGAGACCTACCACTGATGTGTCATCGGCAAACTTGATGATGTGGTTGGAGCTGAACTTGGCAGTGCAGTCGTGGGTCAGCAGCGTGAAGAGCAGCGGGCTGAGCACACAGCCCTGTGGGGCCCCTGTGCTCAGTGTGGTAGTGCTCAGTGTTGTGGCCGACCCGAACTGACTGAGGTCTTCCGGTTAAAAGTCCAGGATCAATTGCAGAGGGAGTTGTTGAGGCCCAGCAGGCTTAATTTATTGATGAGCTGTTGTGGGATTATTGTGTTGAATGCTGAGCTGAAGTCGATGAACAGCATTCTAACATATGAGTCTTTATTTTCTAGGTGGGTAAGAGCCAGGTGGAGGGTGGAGAAATTGCATCATCCGTGAGCGGTTTGGGCGGTATGCAAACTGAGCGGATCGAGTGTGTTGGGGATGCTGGTTTTGATGTTGTGCATGACTAGCCTCTCAAAGCACTTCATTATGATTGAGTCAGTGCTATGGGACGGTAGTCATTTAGACAGGACACAGGTGATTTTTTGGTACCGGTATGATTGTCGTGGATTTGAGACATGTGGGATGACTGCCTGGCTCAGCGAGATGTTGAAGATATCTGTTAGGACATCTGTCAGCTGTTCAGCACAGTCTTTCAGTGCGCGGCCAGGTATATTGTCAGGACCCGCAGCCTTGCGTGGGTTAATCCTAGATAGGGTCTTCCTTCGTCGGCTGGAGACAGACAGAGTGCCTGGTCGTTGGGAGGTGTGGGCAGTTTTGTGCAGATGTGTTGTTCTGCATTTCAAACCGTGAATAAAAGTGGTTGAGTGCATCTGGGAGGGATGTGTCGTCACAGGCCTGTGGCGGGGCTTGTAGTCAGTGATGGTCTGAATGCCTTGCCACAGGCTCCGTGTATCTCTGCTGTTTGTGAAATGATTATTTATTTTACTGCCATATAACCGTTTTGCATTTTTGATGCCACGGGACAGATTAGCTCTTGCTGTTTTGAGGGCCGCTTTATCTCCTGATCTGAACGCTTCATCTCTGGTTTTAGCAGCCCACGAACCTCTGCTGTCATCCATGGCTTCCGGTTTGCACGTGTGGTGATGGTCTTGGTGACTGTCACATCATCAATGCAGTATTTGATGTAAGCAGTCACAGTTTCAGTGTACTCCTGCAGGTCTGTATGGTTATTATAGGTGGCCGCCTCTTTAAACATGTTCCAGTCTGTGTCCTGGAAGCAGTCCTGCAGTGCTGAGGTAAGCATTGTCTGGCCATACCGTGATCTGCTTTTGAACCGGTTTGGCCAGTTTGAGAAGCGGTCTGTATGCTGGGATTAGCATAACAGAGATGTGGTCCAGTATCCGAGGTGGGCGGGGTTCGGCTTTGTATGCGTGTTTCACTGTTGTGTAAACAAAGTCCAGTGTGTTATTTCCCTTGTTGCAAAGTTCACATGTTGGTAGAACTTTGGTAAAACTGTCTTTAAGTTAGCGTGGTTGAAGTCGCCGGCTATGATGAAAAAGCCGTCGGGGTTATTTGTTTGTTGTTCGCTGATGGCGCTGTACAGTTCACGCGTCCTTAGCATTTGCACACGGGGAATGTACACGCGACAATAACAATGGCCGTGAACTCCCGCGGCAGATAGAACGGTCGGCATTTCACAACCATAAACTCCACCAGCGATGAACAGTGTGTTGATAATACCGCTGCATTGTTACACCATTCAATATAGAAACAATTAACCTCATATACTATTTGTGTGAAATATTCTGTTAATGTAAGTCTGTTCTCACAAAAAGCTTGTATTATCTTACTATTTCCCTCTTCCTTTGCAATTGTTAAAGCAATCATCGGTGAGTTATGTTGAAGGAATAATATCAAAAAGTCAGACATGCCATAAACACATGCTCAGGCCCAGAACATAACATGTTTACTTGTAAAAAATAAATAACTTTATAACATTGTTCATAGCTGGACCATCTTGTAGAGGCATGAACCAAAGTCCCTCTAAAAATATCTCAAAAGACTGATTTGTTTTGCAGCTTGTTAAATATAACTCAATATTATTAATCAAGAATAGCCAAGTTCCACATAAAGCTAGACTGAGTAAAATTATCTGAAACCTAGCTCATAAATATGTATCTGTTGTCTGTCTCTAGTGATCTCAGTGTGAATTCAGCTTTCATCATGAAGAGATACACTTGGCTCTGGTACGGTCTGGTTATTCATTCCCACCTTTAGGGTCACCGTGGTAAAAGTTAGCTTTTGCTTCATATTTAAATAAACTTTTGGTCTAATAAACAATTATTTGTGACAATACTGCCAGTTTCTGCTCATAAAAAGTTGGTAAACATTAGATTTGCAAAAGCCGCACTGGAAGTATATCTGGAAGTATATTACCTTATATTGGTGGGCCTTTAAATATTGTGCTGGACAATACGTCAAATAGATTGAGAACCATTATTTTTTCATTTTGAATCATCCTGCGGGCCCCTTGGATGATGTCTGAGCCCCCTAGTGGGCCCCTACGCCCTGGCTGAGAACCACTAGACTACAGTATATGGGATAAGTTATTTTAGCAGTAGAGAATATGTACGCAGAGCTGGGTAATAACTGATTACATGTAATCTGGATTACGAAATCAGATTCCAAAAAAATATATTTGTAATGAGACTATACTGTATTACATTTAAAAATATTCAGAATCAGAGTAAAGTTACTTTTTATTGCTTACATGATTACAATATTATTCAGACAATAGCAATAATGTTTTAATAATGTATTGATTCTCCCTAATTCTTCTTTTTTTCTTATTTGCATATAACACAGGCATTCCCAAACTTGTTTGTCTTTCACCTAATATATTTATTTGAAGTACTGTACCCTGAAATATTCAAATAAATATTTTAACAATTAAGTATCACATGTTCACGGTTCACATTGGTTAATGGCCACATGACAAGGTAAAGAAATACAATATTTAATTTTTTTAGTAAGTTTTTATTTACATTGATTATAATAAAATGACTTATTTAAATTTTCAATTTTTGATTTAATTCATTATTAAATTTTCATTAAACTTACGAAGCCCCTGCAGTTACATTTACAAACCCCAGTTTGGGAAACCTTTGGGAAAAGTGACGTAATGTTTAATGCACTTCATGTTATTAATTAAAATGAATGGAATATATGATCTTACTCGTTTTATTTATATATCAATATGGTATGAGAGTATCCTATTTAAATCAATGTGATAAACTTACGTTAAAATAAAAATCTAAAATGAATCAAATAGTAGTCTGATTACATTACCTAAAATGTGTAATGTAATGGATTACATTACTAACAACATTTTTGTCATTTGTAATCAATTTCTAAGTAATCTAGCTGTGTGTGTACATAAAGCAAAAGTATGTTAATACCTACCTTATAATTCTGTAAAATTGGTTAAATAGTGTTAAATAAATACACTTGTTCAGCTGATAAGTGAAGTACAGGTTAGATACTTTAATTAAATACCATTTATTAAACATTTTAAATATTTAAAAGTCATAACATTTTTATTTCATTATAATGTATGACTCATAGCATGATAAAACCTAGCAAGTTAGCTGGCAGTTAAAATGTAAGAATCTGTAATGTTAGTTATGCTACATCTTTAACCAACATCCTAGAGATGACATTGTTTGAATTTTTGAAAGAAAAAAAGAAAGACATTCAAAACAAAAGAACACAAAAACACAATGCTACCATTTAGAGCACCTTAGCAACACTCTAAAAACACTTATAGTGCACCTTAGCAACCACACAGAAACACCATCCACAACACCCTAACAACAACACAGCAGGGATTCACAGCTTGTTGAATCTTCAGTCACAGGTTTTTTTCAGCTCTCACAGAATTTGGGCAAGAGGCTGGTACGAGGTCAGTGTCAGCTGCTTGTAAAAGCCGAATGTGAGACCTACTACGATAGAGATCGCTCAGAGACAGGCTGATATTAAATCAGGTAATAAATGTTCAGTCTGACAGCTTCACTGGCCATATTTTAACGATAAATGGCACAGGTGAGATGGAGTTCACAGTTTGTTTTAGCTGAAGGTCTCTGAACTCATCAGTCAAAACACACACACACACACAGAGAGAGAGCGACCTTCAGACTGACACATCACACACCCGACACACAGATTAACTGCTTTGCTACTGGTCAGCGAGCTGACACACCACCTGCAAAGTGACCCCAGCTTAAAGTGTGTGGGAGAAAAGGACATAAATAAACGTGTGAAGAGAGATAAGCCACCTGCAGGGCTGAGAGGAACGCTCTGACGGCTGTCCCTCAAAGAGAGAGGGGAAAAAAGAGAGGGAAGGAAAGAGAATGACAGAAAAGACGTCTGCAGGCAGGAAAGGAGATTTGGTTTAATAAGGACGGCGAGAGAGAGAGAGAGAGAGAGTAGGTGTCACTCACAGAAATTAAAACATCTGTCTTTTTGAGGTTCTCACTGCAGGGTGGCCTCTCTGTCTGTGCTGGATATCGTGACTATAGTCTCAGTCTCACCTAGAGGAGCATTGTATTACTCGTAGATTGCTCTTGGAGCACTCGTTTAAGTTGGTTCTCCTAAAAGAATATATAAAAAATATGAGATAATTACAAGATTGTTAAAGGGATAGTTCACCCAAAAATTCCATTGTGTAATCATTCACTCACAATCATGTCGTTCCAAACTCATAAGACTTACGCTCATCTTCAACACACAAATGCACATATTTTTTATGAAACCTGGAAAAGAAATCCATGTGAAATGAGCAAGTCTTCTGAGGCAACTTGATCGCTTTATTAGATTAACAGTTTCAATAAATGCTTTTATTCACATATCAACATTGATGAATGCACATACAACAAGTCTCTTCAGAAAACTTAGAATAAAACACTTTATTTGGATGCATAAGGATCACTTTTACAAAGTTTGCATGACTTTTTTAAGTTAAATGTTTTGAGGGGAATGGACTTTCAATGGAGGTACAGAAATGTGTTTCATAGATGAACAGAGGTCTTATGAGGTTTTAATTTTTAGGTGAACTGTCCCTTTAATGGCAGGGTTTCTTAACTGCATTCAGAATGAAACAGTAAAATACATTGTCAGTTTTAACTTGCAGAAAAATTGCCTTGTTTTTTTTATTAATATCTTTATGCATTCCTTTTTGGTCAGGTATTATCATCACCTGTATACATACTACCTGCCAACGTCTCTGCTGTCAATGGTGGACCAGCTGGCCAACTGTGAGGACATCCTCATGAATTTCCTCATCTCCGCAGTGACCAAACTCCCGCCAATCAAAGTCACACAGAAGAAACAGTACAAGGAGACCATGATGCAGCAGGTATCAGTCTGTGTGTGTATGGGTTGTAAATAGGCGAGTGTGTATCCAGAGTGATTCTCTGTTGAGGTCAGAAACGTCAGTGTAGTGTGTGATGGATAGAGCGCCCCAGGGCTGTGAGTGTGTGTGGATCTGATTCAGCAGTATTGTCCTGTTTGATGAATGTCTTCATGGTAAGGCGAGATTAATGATTGACAGCAAGGTTGCAGTACTATCCTTCTCTCTGTCTGTCTCCCCTGTTTCTGCCCACTGTCCCTCTCCTTCCCTCTCAATACTTTATTGGTAAATTCTTACTTTATTTCCAATAGTTTCTCATTTCCACGAGTCTAATAGATGCTTATTAGTGAGTAATACATTTACATTTACATTTAGTCATTTAGCAGACGCTTTTATCCAAAGCGACTTACAATTGGGGAGTACATAAAGCGATTAATCTTGAAGAGGCAAACATACAGAGGAATTGCCAATAACACCAAGTCTCAGGCATTGTTCAAATAAGTACAAGCTAGCAAGGGAAGGAGAGAAAGAGAAAGATGAAGATTTTGAAAAAGTGAAATAAATTATTATTATTATTATTTCTTTTTAAGTAGTCAAGTAGAGTTGAAAGAGATGAGTTTTCAGTTGTTGCTTGAAATTTGACAGGGATCCAGCATTCCGGATGGGGGTGGGAAGATCATTCCACCAGCCAGGAACGGTGAACGAGAATGTTCTGGAGAGTGATTTTGAGCCTCTCTGTGATGGAACCACGAGGCGTCGCTCACTAGCAGATCTCAGACTTCTGGAGGGGATGTAAATTCGTAATAGTGAGTGGAAGTAGGTGGCTGCTGAGCCTGTGGTTGTTCTATATGCAAGCATCAGTGTCTTGAACTGGATGCGAGCTGCAACTGGTAGCCAGTGCAAGGACACCAAGAGAGGTGTAACATGGGCTCTTTTGGGCTCGTTGAAGACCAGTCGTGTCGCTGCATTCTGAATCATTTGTAGAGGTTTGATTGTGTTTGATGGAAGTCCAGCTAGAAGAGCATTGCAGTAGTCCAGTCTAGAAATGACAAGGGCCTGGACAAGAAGTTGTGCAGCATGCTCTGTCAGAAAGGGCCTGATCTTTCTGATGTTGTGCAATGCAAACCTGCAAGATCGAGCAGTCTTTGCAATGTGCTCTTTGAAGGTCAGCTGGCCATCGAAGATTACACCAAGATTTCTTACCGAAGCTGATGGGGTAATTGTTGATGAACCTTACTGAATCGTGAAATCATGCTGTAGAGTTGGAGTTGCAGGGAAGACAAGAAGCTCAGTCTTTGCCAGGTTGAGCTGTAGGTGATGTTCTGTCATCCATGCCGAGATGTCCGCCAGGCAGCCTGAGATCCGTGCAGCTACCATTGGATCATCTGGTCGAAATGAGAGATAGAGCTGTGTGTCATCAGCATAGAAATGGTAGGAGAAGCCATGTGCCTGTATGATGGGAGCCAGTGATGTAGTGTATGTGGAGAAGAGGAGGGTCCAAGAACCGATCCTGGGAACCCCAGTTACCAATTTATGTGCTTTGGATACCTCCTCCCAGGCCACCCTGAAAGACCGACCAGTGAGATAGGATTCAAACCAGCGAAGTGGAATCCCAGTGATGTCCAGTGATGAGAGGGTGGACAGGAGGATCTGATGATTGACAGTGTCAAAAGCGGCAGACAGATCCAGCAGAATGAGGACTGATGATTTGGAATCGGCTTTTGCAATTCGCAGGGCTTCAGTGACCGAGAGTAGCGCAGTCTCAGTTGAATGGCCACTCCTGAAACCTGACTGTTTAGCATAATAGGGGTGAAAATCATAAGGAACCTGTTAATATATTATATTATATTATATATCTGGGTGGTCGTGAGATGTTATGATAAGTATATTGATATTATAGTTCTTTAAGTTTAAATTATTCAAAACTGTGACATATTCTGATCTTTTACTCAATTGTTTCTTATTCATTTACTTCAAGCATTATATTATTCTTCCATTTAAAAAAAAAAAAAAAATACATAATTCTACATGTTTTGGTCCCACTTTATATTAGGTGGCCTTAAGTGCTATGTACTTGCATTTAAATTAATAATTTGGTCAAATGCACTAATTATGTACATACATGTTTTTACATCATACTTATATTTTTAAAAAATGCCTATATGTAGTTACATCTGTAATTCATTTCTGTAATTACATTTATAAATGCACTGTTGAGCCATCCGTTACACCTTAACCGACCCTTAAACCTACCCATACCACCAAACCTGTCCCATATCCCAACTCAACAGAAGCAAAAGTGTTTTACAATACAATATGAACACAATAAGTACATTGCACATATTTTTTGATGTAAGTACATAGTAGTTAAGGCCACCTAAAATAAAGTGTGTCCCATTTTATTCTTCCAAAGTATTCATAAAAAATGTAACAAAAAAATGATTCTTGACATGAGCTTATTAATGCAGTGTTGAGAAAAAGTAATGATTTGAAATATTGATTTCCCCCACCTCTGCTTACTTCCAGAAATGGCTTTACGCAGTATTGTACAATATTGGTTTAGTAACTTTAAATTTTTCAGAAGTTTGACAACAAACTACCGTTTCCAACAAGTAGTACCACGAAACGCTACATATTTTTGTCACATTATTAAATTTAACATTGTCAGCCTTACTGAAGCTGTTTTGTGGCAGAAATGTACTGCTATGGTTTTACAAATAAGCTGTTAACCTCTTAAATACTGTAAGTACAATGTAGTTATTTTTAAGTTTTTTTTGTTATGAGCTTATAACATAGGCTAGCTCATATATATATATATATTTATATAGACATCACAGTTTGGGAAGATGCAGGTTCAAAATTACACCTGTTTTACTCAATATTACAAAAAAATGTATTACTTTCTGTCAAATTTCTCATATTTAATAGCCTTATCAAAACATTGTTTACACATTGTTTATGATTGTCTGTTATGGAATAGTCTTTTTTTAAACGTTACTGCTTATCACTTTTTTCAGATCGTTCCCTTCGCCGGGAGTTTGATTGACAGGCGATCTTGACCAATCATAATATCGAATCTGCCATTTTGTCCGACAAACAAACCAGAGTAATTAACATCAGTGGATTTAAAATAAAAAAATGTTGTGTGATTGACGTCTTTCCGCGATTAAAAAAATATACCTACTGATGTTCATTCATGTTTATTTTGTTTTATAATTAGTAAAGAGTACGAGATGATTGATTCAGGTGCCACTTAAACTGAGGCGTTACAGTGATCAGTCATGCTACCTTAAAGTTTACAAAATGTGAAAGCTGAGACATTGTTGCATACCAAAATTATGCCAAGTCTTGTTTGGTGCGTAAAATATTTTTCACTGCATGATAACATGATATGTGGCGTGAGAGCGACATGGCTTGTTGGACGTACCAACTGTAACGAAAGGGGGCGGGTCTTTGCGAAGGGCCAATTAGCTGATTAGAATCTGAGATTGGTCAAATTTTGGTCTGGGATTTCTCAGTTTCTCTACAGTTATGTAATGAAATAGTATTCATGAATGTTACAAAATGTCTTTGAAATATGTCTGTGTTCATCTGCATGTCCAAGGGATTGGATGCGTGTAGGCCTGCATTAGCACATTGTAAGCTTCTTTAACAAGCAGCTAGACGTCCTTCCGCAGTGTTTCTCATGAAAGGAAGGCCAAACTGCCGTCTGTTCTCTGAGTCGTGAAATGAACGTGTTCGCTCTGATTGTCAGAGTGTCTTTTAAAGTGCTGCCCAATTCCAGTAACATGCTCCTGCTTTCATTTATAATCTGCCTGGTGAACCATACACAGACCTCTCTCTCCCTCTCTCTCTCAGGGCTCCAAGGCGTCTCGATGGGCCGACCCGGACCACTTTGCACAGCGTCAGTCCTGCATGAACTCTTTCACGAGCTGGTTTGGCTTCATGCCTCTCCTTCATTCTCAGTTGCGTCTGGATCCCATCCTCTTCAAAGACCAGGTCTCTATCCTACGCAAGAAATACAGAGACATTGAGAGGTTGTGAGGGGAGAATCTCTCCGAAACACCGCTGAACTCATCCGAACATCCCCTAAGAGACCTGCAGTGTTCAGTTCGCCTGGACTCATTAGAGACCAGATACAAATACAATATATTCCATCTACAGAATACATTATAACAGAATATGCAACACTGAATGATTTTATCAGCGGCTGAAGGTTTTGTGGCAAGCATTTGCTCAAAATAGGACCGGCTCCTTGCGTGTTTGAATTTGTTGTTGTCGTCGGTGTTGTCTGTGAGGACTGTAGCCGCTGCACATGTATGAACAGGAGGCAAGAGGCGTGTGAATGAATGAAAACAAGCTCAATGATTCACCTTTGCCTGCAATATGTATTTTAATTTCCTTTTTTTTTAAGTTTAAAAAAATAAAATCTATGAATGCAAAGTGGGTTTGCACCCTAAAATATTCATTTTTGTATCATTTTATTGTGTGTTTGTCCTTTAATACACCATTTGTTCCCTTCACAACAGATCCTTCAATAAGAATAATATTTGTACTTGATATTTTGCGAATATCAGCAGTCGGTTTCTGCTGTTCAGAATTAAAAGCTAGCATTGAGCTAGCATTGATAATAATTTGTGAGCATGGTGTGAATTATGGGGACGGGTGTTAATTTAGGTTTGAACCTCCTTAAAGTTCAAACTATAGGTGGTCTTTCAAATTCATAATCTTTTTACATATATGTTGACACCTGACAAGATGTGTTGTGTTGCACATCTGAGAGATGCAACCCACATTAGAAGCTAGCGGATCATTTCACACATTTCGTATCTTGTTATGCAAATCAAATTGTGTAAATCAAGTCATAGGCTGTATACCCTAATGTAATGCACTATTTGAGGAGAAAACATAGGCCTATACCAATACCCACACTTCTTTGCTCTTGACAACGTGGCCTAAGTATTCAAGTGAGCTTCATCTCTTGATTACCCGATGGGACACACTTACAACATAGTGCTGTAAAGCTACTCTCTCGTGAACACGTGTTAAACAGTTAGCGGAAGCTAGAGATTACGGTTTATAAAGTTTTAAATATAGATCTTTTTCTTACACAAATGCTTCACTTCAGACCTTTATTAACCACCCAGAGTCGTGTGGAGCACTTTTTAAGATGGATGAACGCACTTTTTTGGAAATCTCAACCACCATTCACTGCCATCATAAAGCCTGGAAGAGCCATGACATTCTTTTCATATAACTAAAGTAGATTTCATCTTAAAGAAGAAAGTAATGTACACCTAGGATGCTGAATGGGGCAACAAAAAATGAATTCCTTCATCTTGCCAAAAGCTTGTGTCCACAGCCAAATCATTCACTTACAATTAATGTACTATTAAATTGTGTAATTACAATAATTACAATTTTGTGTTTTGTTTCGCTTAGTCCCAAATGAATGCTTGCAAACATAAATTTACCTGAAGTGTAAAATACAGTAGTAATACTTTACTATTATCAATATCATGTAGTAGGTGCAGTGGGCAGAATAAGCAAGCACCATCATTTTTACAATTTATTTTAGGCAAATATATGACAAAAACTAGATACATTAATAAAAACTTTGTAGACATTGGAACATATTGCCAGTCCACATTTAGGCTGTAGAAGTTGTAAACTGATTGTGAATCCCAAATGGATTTAATATGAATCTACAATAGTAACAATAGCTGTAGAGAAAACAATTGTTTTGTGGAAACATTTTGTAAGAGAATCCTTATATTTTGTCATGTTCCTATTTTATTTATATTCATTTTTAGGCTACACTGTCAAAACAAGTTCTTGCTTAAAACAAGTCTGAACTTCATCCAGTCACAGCTCATGTCTTCTGAATTCATGCGGACATGATACTGGATCTGACCTCTCCACGTAATCCCGTACCATCTGTATATCAGCATATTAGCATATGTTAGCTGGGCTGATGTAACTCACACACTCACTCTTGAAGTTTTTGTCTCACAGGTGATGTCTTTATTAGAGTTCCAGCGATGTGTGTGCATGTATTGACAGGCTTTGATATCTGTCTGAAGTTTAAACTCTTTCATCTTTATGACAAACAGACAGAACAAAAAAAGAATGGCGATAGGTGGAGATCTTTCACGGTACCTCCTTTCCAGCTCGCTCTCTCTCTCTCTCTCTCTCTCTCGTTAGTCTGTGTTCTCTTCTCATTCACCTCTTCCTGTCGGCTCTCATCAGGATGATGTCTTCACTCCACAACCACAGAGACTGCAGAAATGATGCTCCTCTCACTGTTGAACACGGCATAGATTTCACTAGGCTTAAAGCTAAACATAACTGGTCCAACACACACTCCCAGCCTCTCCAAGTCTTAAGGGTCATTCACACTGAACACGAATTAACAATTAATTGATGAATTAACAAGTACAACTTATTTTAACTCAAACATCATTCATGTAAGACACAAGAGCAATGGACACATCCACCTAGCTCGTTTAGACTGAAAATCAGCAAAGTAGAATGCAACAACATGTCTGCATGATAAAACTGCCTCAGAGAAGCTGAATCTCTGAATTCATTCCCTTTAAAGTCTACTACTATAGCCATCAAAATACTACTCTAACGAATCCACCACCTTCAACAATTCATTTCAAAACAATTACTGTCTATCCTCAAACTACTTGCTGTGAGCAACATTTCTGTTATCATGCATAGTTTGTAGATCTCTGTGTTTTGTGAGAACTATAATAGTTCATTTTTTGAGATATGTAGCCTATTTGATGTTATATATCTGTCAGAACCTATATAACTTTTATTGTTTGGGAAGGTTTGAAACAAACAAGATGCCTGCAGATATAACTTCTGTTGTAGAAGCAACGATCATTGGACAAGTATCGTTTAATGTACTGTGTTAACATGCAAGAATTCATTAAAATATGTAGCAACCCTAAAGGTGAAATAGATGCATTGATACAATATTTTAAATTGTTCTCTGATTTCTACACAGAAGGTGCGTGGCTTAGGTAAGGGCAAACATTCTCCAGAAACGGTTTTGTATGTACATTTTTAACCATGGGATTTGTCCCTTGATTTTAATGGTCTGCTATTACCTTATTTGCAAGGGTCATGAATAATAATGTTGAGCTCTGCTCTGATTGGCTGTTTCACAGCGTGGCTCATTTCAGTAGTTCAAACAGTAAACAGATCTCTACTCTCCGGCGTGAACGATGGAGAGATTAGGCATCCAACCTTATATGTTTGAGCCTGTATCAGACGAAGATTTGGAGAGATTTTGCAAGAATATTTAGCATCCGTGGTATAAACATGATCGCTGCAAGACGCTGGTGGAGTGAGCGAGAGCGCAGCCGTGGATGCAGCCACTGTGTTGCCAAATCCAGCTCTTATAAGAGTTTTTGGACTTGTCTTTTCACTCTTTTTGACACTTTAGAAAGTTGATAATGTAGGACGTTGCAGTTTAGGGTCAACGATATATTTGTCTTATCTTAATTGCAAAAGATTTCAAATAATTTCGGTTTATTTTTATTTATTTATCATTTTTGTTTGTTTTAATAATAATATGTTGGCAACACTGCATCAATGATTTGGCTGTGCCTGTCCGGCTGGCCTAGAACATGTTATGCAAATGTTGGGGGTGTAAGCATTAATGATCCTGACTGTAACATCACAGTCAGTGATATGTTGGGTTTCGCCTCTTTTTCAGTGGTCTTTTGCACGCAAGAGATTTACATAAGAAGGAGGAAACTATGGTGTTTGAGGCTCACGGTATGTAATTTCCATGTACAGAACTCTTATTATTCAACTATGCCAAGGTAAATAAAGTTTTACATTCTATGGCACCTTTAATGTTAGCAATGGTTAATGCATTAACTAATATAAATATCAATACATGTGTTGCAGTATTTATTAATCTTAATTGATTAGTTTATAAAAATACAACTATGTATTATTAGTTCATGTTAGCGCAGTTCCATTAAATAATACTGTAATAATGATGTTTGTTTCTTATTGTGTTTTTCATAATATTTGTATTCTGTTGGATGTTTTCTTTGAGTTTCAGATCACCACTGATTTGCTATGTCTTGCTGCTTATTAACAGTAATTGGGTGATCAGATGACAGTTCTCTATAAAATGGATCCTCCGTTCTTCAGAAGCGGGCGGGTGTGACTTGGCGATGCTTTTCTCCAGGCTTCCGTTGGCTGCCAGACCAAACTGTCTTTAGTGCTTTTGAATATTTCGTTTGATTATTGGTTTAGTTAAAATGTGGTAGAAATGTAGGAGAGACCTGCTTTCTTTTGTTTAAAACCCTCATTTGTATGATGTTTATGTTAAAAGCAGTTAGGTTAGATTGATTGTATTTATTTTCCTTTCCTTTCTTTGTGGTAGGTTAGTTATATTGCTGATTTATTTTAGATTGGTTTTGTTTGTTATTTGGCCTTGGGTCTCTCTGACGAAAGATGCCACTAGATTAAGCTAGTTTTTTTTCCTCTTTATATTTCTTTGCCAACAAATTTGTATTGCTTTAATATTATTTTTGGTTGGACCGTGGATCCCTTAAGAGATCTGTTCAACTATTGGTGGTTTCCTAATTTATTTACAATAAATGTACTGTATAAGTGATTGTGATTTTGTTTGGGTCCTTTTTGATCTGACTGCCTGCCGAAAGTCTTGTCCTTTTAATTTATTGCGTCTTACCCCTAGCGGACGTAATATAACAAATGCAACTTTTTACCAAAAATTGTTAAAGAATATATGACAGATTTGTAATATATAGTTCTGGTTATCAAATTTGACTGGCTGAGCGGAGAGCCAGATGGGCTGTTGGGTTTTTTTAGTGACTCTGCAGGTTATGCCAGAAGATGAGCACAAATGACTTTGTCTTTATGAGTGAGTCACTGAATCATTCCTTCAAAAATATTGATTCTGACATGATTTTGTGTGGGTAAATATGAAGTAAAATAGCCAAAATAACTGGTAGTATTTTGTCTACAATCTAGGTACTCATTCATTTGTTTACTGTATTGTTGAATATAAAGAAATATCACACTTGCGATTATGCTGCTGTTCTCAATTTCAGCATGCTTGCTCGTTTGACAGTAATTAAGTTATTCATGCCAATATATTATTTACTGTTCTGCTCAAAGCCAAAATGTGAGTACGGCTATGACACTGATAAACACAAGCCTATTTACCTCAGTTTTTTCCTCTATTTAGCAGACACTTGTATTTCCTGGCAGTGGCATCCCACAAACTTCCTCTTGCTGAATGACTTCTGACTGACAGGCGCTATCAGGGATAGAGGGGATGAAGGGTGTGTGTATGTGTGTGTGGCCTGTCCCTGAATGGAAAACAGGTAGCTGTCTGAAAAGTGAATAGTCAATAACTACAGACATCAGAGAGCCCATCTCTGGGTGTGCATGTGTGTGACATATCTCCCCTGCTCAATCCACACAGGACTGCACATCAAAATCAGTTCAGTTCTCCACACATCAAACAGTGCAGCATACTTACACACCTCCAGAGAACCCACCGCTGCAGTTCAGTTTACTCCAGCCCTCTCTTTCCCTCGACAAACACCTGTTCAGACGGCCGCAGCATCTCTGGAGACTCTAATCCGCTTCCCCGGTCCTCTCTTCCTTTCACCCTCCATCCATATCTCTCTGGCTTTCTTTCTCTGCATGCTTTCAGTTCAGTGGAATTAGATTTGACTCAATTCAATGGAGTTCAGCTCCATCAAAGGATGTTTGTTGGCAGGATCAGTTTGTTCTCTTTTCAATAGCGAGCATCATAAAGCCTATTCCTTTCTCTCTTTCCTTCCCCAGGGTCTCATTCCCTGTATCACTGTAGTATTTGCCCACCGTTGCATATATGTGGAAACCTAATAACAGAGTGTTATAAAATGCTGTGTCATAAAGTGTATAATGCTCCAGGGCTTTTGACTCCTCTGTGCCATATAATAATGATAACAATCACTAGATAAGAACATTTTGTGAACAAAATGTGATACTTTCCGGTTTAAAACTCAATGCCAGGATGAGTTATGAACACTGCCACATGGAAAAAAAGAGCCCACGTTTCTACAACGTTCTACTGCAGAGATATGATTGTGGCCCTTAGGACTGCATATGATCTTACGGGGGGCCTCAGTTCACTGCACCAGGGCACAAGAGTCCACCTCTTGTTTCTATGAGATTCCCATGCAGGGATATAGCTGGGGTCCCCAAGGGCATTTGTGGGCCCAAATAGGATTGTATACAAAATCCCAAGATAAAAAGAGGTGTCTCCAATATATCTATGATATTCTGGTGCAGAGATATGACTGGGGCCCTCATGGGCTGCTGGGAGTCCTACATGGAGCCTTAATGCACTGCACCAGGGTGCAAGAGCCCACCTCCTATTTCTATGATATTCCCATGCAGAAATATGACTGGGGTCCACAGCAACATTTGTGGGCCCACATAGGATCTCTGTATAAAGTAAATCGCTGTTTTTCATGTCTCTGTGATATACTGGTACATATATGGGCCTATTTACACCTGGTCACTTCATGCCTTTTCTCTGATCAAATATCGATTCGTTAAAACGTTACCATTAACACTTGGCCACATAAATGTGCCTTCACAAAACGGATATAAATCCGTTCTTCAATTCCCCCACAGTATGCAGATTTAACGGAGTTCACATCAATAAAATCAATAGATATGCGCTGTATTTTATTCATTATCAGATCATTTCAATATCAGAGACCACAACTGGAGAGATCACGGCATCAGTACTGGAAAGATAGGTTAGTCTCACAACTTTTAATAAGGATTGAGTGTTGAGCGTTTGTGACTTTCAGTTTCATTCGCAGCAGTTTGCGTGTCGGCTTGCTGAAGAGATACTCAGCTACTCATCCGCGGTGACGCTTGTTGCATTAGCGCTGTCATATCTGACTGTAACATGCCATATAGCCTATAAAACGCTCTCACACATTTATTACTTAAATATTTTGGGAGGAGTAAAATGAGAATTATATGGTTTCAACAACCAGATGCATATTTACACTTGTCCAGTTTCATCTGGTATGCGGCCCAGACCACCTCCTGAAGTGGTTTGAGCGATCGGATTTATATCCGTCTCGAAAGCTTTTCAGAGGGCATTTACACCTGGTCTTTTCAGGATCGGATAGCTATCCGATCAGAAAACAATGCATGAAGTGACCAGGTGTAAACAGCCCCTTTATGACTGGGGCCCCCAAGGGCTGCTGGGAGTCACACATAAAGCCCAATACACTGCACAAGGTTGCAAGAACCCACCTCCTGTCTGTATGATATTCCCCTGCAGAGATATAACTGGGGTCCCCAGGGGCATTTGGGGGCCCACACAGGGACTCTATAGGGAAAAATAGCTGGCCCTAAGTGTCTATGATATTATGGTGCAGATATATGACCTTATGGGTACATATTGCTACTCTAAGGTATTAATATGCACCTTTGCAGGGGAATGAAGAAGGCACAGAAGGTGTCCCTTTGAGCGTACTGCCCCAGTGACAAGCTGCTGTACCCCTAAAGGTACAAATTTATAATGATAATATATATAAATTATATATAATTTATAATCATAGCGATATGACTGGGGGACCCCGGGTCCCCTTGGGATTCACCGGTGGGTCTTAGTACACTGCAACAAAGTATAAATAGTCCACTCAAATAACTATACATGAATGGTTTTATAGTGATAAGACATGCTCTGGGAGCCTTCAAGGGAGCTAGGAGTCCCACACAGGCCTCAGCACTGTGTACTAGGTCAAAAGAGCTCACTCCATGTGTCTTTGATATTGTGATGGCTCAGTATACTATCCCAAAGAAAACAAGTCAGTCTGAATGATTCTTTTACTGTTGACAATGTTTGACTTATGCAGAAGTATGAATGGGCCCAAGGGCCACTGGGGGCCCACATGAGTAATCTGTACACTACCACAAGGAAAAAGAGCTGGCCCAGATGTCTGTGTGATAATCTGGTGCGGAGATAGGATTGGAGCTCCTAACAGTCCTTGGGGGCCCCAGTCCTGTCTATGTACTAAAATATCATAGAACAGGTGTGTCCAAAACTGCTCCTGCAGATTTTAGCTCCAACACTCTTGCCTGGAAGTTTCTAGCGAGTCAGAAGTATGTGATTAGCTGTTTCAGGTGTGTTTGGCTTGGGTTGGAGCAAAACTTTCCAGGACACCTCTATACCAGCGGTTCTCAATTCCAACCCCCCTGCATATTTTGCATGACTCTCCTAGTTAACACACCTGATTCAGATAATCTGCTCGTTAGAAGTGTGCTTCGTGCATGAACTGTGTTACGATTGACATGGTCCCTACACAGTGTCCATTGCTCCCTACTCCCTGAGCAGGGGAAATCTGTTGAAGTTTTCTTCACTTCGAAACATTCATTCATGGATTTGCGCTGCGCAACATCTTCACACATGGACGTGTGTGACAATATACCTCTGTAAATATACACAATTTAAATTCACGTCTCGCACACTTCAATGCACTTTGCATGGAACATATACATTCGCTTCGAACTGGAATCATGGCGGAATATCCTGTGATGTCCACTTCGCAGGGCACTTACGTTCGACTAGAACAAACATCTGAAGCGATAAGAGAAACATTAAAAATGTGCATAGCCGGGAGGGGGATGGGGCGAGGACTAGAATTGAGAACCGCTGCTCTATAGGAATAGGTTTTGGACACCCAAGATACATGGGGCCTCAGTATAGCCTACTGTACCAGGGCAAGAGAGCCCACTCCTGTCTTGATGATAAAATGCAGAGATATAGGGCCATTAGGGGTCCACATGGGGTCTCAGTACACTGTACCTCAAGTCTAAAGAGCCCAATCTTGTGTCTTAATAATATTCTGTTGCATAAATGTGACTAGGGCGGCTAGAGCCTACTGGGGCCAACATGGAGTCTTAGTACAAAATAATAAGTATGACGAATAGAACTACTATTACTACTAATAATAATAATAAAAAATGCAAGTGACAAATTAAATAAATTGTATTTAATACTTTTTTAATTGTGCTAATATTAATAGTCACATTGTGTATTTAAATAAATGTGCATGTATTGGTGTTAGAATTAGATATGTTCTGCTGGTTCAACAAAAGGCACTTAAATAGATTTATAATTCACTTTTTTCAAGCATGTTTGTTTGAGTTTTATAAATACCAAATTGAGTTTAGCCTCTGAAATTACTATATAACTTGAAATATCTCTCATGTCTCCAATATGCTTTGGTCATGTCCACAATCATTGTTTTGAAAGACTAGAAATAAATTAACTTTATGCGTGATGCGATTTCCAACAGTGTCATGTAATTTCACTCTTAGAGGGTCTGAAAAGGAGAGATGTGATTTTTTTTCTGTTCTTCATTTTAGATGTCATTAATCATTCTATAATAAACAGCTCAACTGCGTTACGCTTGCAGGCATGGGAGAGAGCTTCCATACTCAGATGAAATTTATTAAGGCTGATTTTCAGAAAGATGAGAGAGTCGACAGGACTCTTTATCGCTTTGATTAGATTATAAATGAACATTAGCACTGAATTCTCTCACTTTCAATCAATATCAATAAACAGGAGCATATATAGTAGCCCAAGCTTGTTGAAAATACCCTGAAATTTTAAAGTTGCTAAAATGTATACAAACAAGGTATTTTTCTATAATCATGATCCCTTAATGTAGCTACAGTAGTACTTTTGAGAGGGTACCAGCGCAAATCTGGTCTTTTTTTTTTTAGGGGCATTTAGATAATTTTATGTTTGATGAGGAAAATGTCATAAAGATTGTGAGCTACAGGAAGGTGAGCAGATGACGACAGAATTGTTTTGATAAAAAGAAATTGTGTGACTTGGTTTAAATTTATACATTTGAATGTGTGACTTCTGCCACAGTCTTTTAGATAAGCTCCTTTTAACTACATATACTTCATTAAATAAAACAATTAATTATCAGTTGCATTCAAAATTCACTTCTGAGGAAGCATCTGCTTGTGTAAATCTCCTTTGTTTAGTTGCATGAGATTGCAAACCACAAGATTCACACAGAGAGTCTCATGAGAGACAGACAACAGCTGAAAGTACTATGTTCAATCTGCTCCTTCTTGATCTTAGTTGTGTGGTAACAAGTCTTGCTAATAACCATCCTTAGGCTAACTAATTTGCATGTGAGCTAATCTAGAATCATCAGTGCTTTTGCTGCATTCAATGTGAACAGATGGCAAAAATACCAGCCACCAGTCAAATAAGTGCCAATTAAATTAAATGAATTACACTTTACAATAAGGATTCATTTGTTAACATTAGTTCTCATGAATTAACAATGTATAATAGTTCTAAAGCTTAGTTAATGCTACTTTCAACATTTACTAATACATTGTTAAAATCAAAACTTGTATCTGTTAATATTATTTCATGGACCTGAGTTAAGAATGAACAGTATATTTATTAGCTAACTAATACTGTAACAACTTTACTGCTCATTGATAGATAATGTTAGCTAACTATCACAATATTCATAATAATAAAATGCCCGATTCTGAAGTTGCCCAACTTAATTTGAATGCAGCAATATTAAATAGAACATACATGATTGTGTGTATGTGTTATGTTTTTTTTAAGCCAATCTTTATTACACTCATCAAATCCTGGGAGGTTTAGTCAGTGTAAATTTGTGCTTACATGTTTTATGTTTTTGAGCAGCTGTAGCAGTGTAGCTTCTTGGCTGGTAATGGAAGCATGTAAAAACAGTCCCTGTTGATAAAAATTTAAAATCGGTCAATTCCTAAAAGCTCCATCATGTCCATAATTGAGACACTTTAGCCCATGATGCCCTGGGGAGCTGTCCCAGCATGCAGTGTGCTCTACGTGCTTTGGATGAAATGTCTCTGCAAATAGACAGGTAACATGGGCTTGTTTTACCTTCAGGTCAGTTCAACAAGTTCACTCTTAATAAGTGTTTTTCAATAATTTTTTTGAGCTAATATGTTCAAGAAGAACCATTTTTCATTTGGGGGTTGAGGGTTTTAAACTACTGTATGGAAGGGCTCCTCATATCCCGGCCTAGATGGTCATTTCCCAGCAGATTTGATCTCAAAGCCTTATTAAATTCACCTGCCTGTAATTTTCCTTGATTAGCTTGCTCAGGAGTCTTGATTAGAGTTGGAGCTAAACTGTGCAGAGTCTGATTGTAAGCCCAAAACACACTGCACAAATTTAGCAATCCTACAAGATCACTGCATGTCACACTGTGCAACATGGATCTAATAAACTTGGCTATGACGTGTGTGTAGACTGTATGATGATGACACCTATTCACTTGTACGTTACGACACATGTTTCTATAGAAAAATAAAACATCATCAGCCTGCGCTAGTGGTAAACAAAAAGAGCACGATAAATCACACTTTCAACACATTTTTATGTGTGTTGAAAAAAGTAGAAGCGGCAAAAAGGGAAGGGATAAGAGATTGAGGTTAGCAGTTTGATGTTGCGTTGATTTCTTTTCGCATTTTTATTGGTTGGTCAGTAAACGTGGATCGTACCAGCAAACTCACTGTACAATGATCATGCTGTATCGTAGGCTATCTTTGGTCACAGGACCGTGACAATGGCCATCTTTGAACCTCTCTCACTGTACAACATAAGAGCACTGATTAGGAACCACGGTCACAGAAATCGCCATGACTGTTTTAGGATGCCTTATGTGTTTTGTTTTCAATAGTTTTGGATGTTAATTCATACAAATTTGCTTTATTTCAATAGTTGCTTTATTTGAGTTAAAAAAAAGTGATCTTGATTAGCATATGGTTTATCTAGGTACTATACATAGATAGGTGACCGACCAATCATTCTCATGGAAGATCAACATTCTGCAGAATGTAGCTTCTGCCTGCGGCCCCAATTCTCATCTGAGCAGATTCGATCACTCTTAAAACACCCCACGCCACAGGAAATCTTCTGAGATAATGTGAAGAATCATCAACATAATCCAATAATCCAACATAATCCACAATTCCAATTATGTAGAGAATGGCCCGCTTTAGCCAATTCCTCTCAAAGACACTTGTGCAGACTGAATAATTTGCTTCAGTTTTAAAAAGCTCTGTTTCTCACCACTATTAAACACTGAATCAGCAAGCCAAAGTAACTTCTAGGCAGACAAACTAATAAGAGGCACCCTATATGATAATTAGCACAGTAATGAGAACAGGAACAATTACCAATAAATAAAAAACATTCTACCATCTAGTTATACAGCATTGTGAAACTGCTCATAAAATGTATTTTATGAGAAAGTCAACTCACCCTTTATGCTATACACATTCACACAAAGCTTCAAACATGCTAGTAAATAAACATAAATTCAAAGAAAGCCACATTTCTTTCCTCCGTTCAGATTTTCCACTGCTATTCTGGCCATGATCCTTCAGACGGTATTGTACTGAATCAATATCTCTCTCAGTCCGGGACCTTTTGAGTATGTAGAGCACTTTTGTTTGCGTCTTATCTATAGATACCTGTCTCCCTCATGCAGAGAACATCTGCATACCCTGCCGCAGACAGACTGTCTCTCTCTATCTGGACTAATGATTATAACACCTCCACAACAATTCACCATCTGAGGGACACAAACAGCCGTGCTACATTCCCCTGGCAGAAATACGTTTGAAAACTCATTTTCTTTCAGCTTTTCAATTTTGCTGCACTTTCTCCCCTTCTCCTTTTCTCTTTTTCTTGTTCTTTTCTTTTTGTTTATCCAGACAGGAGTTCTAAACAGAGAGCGATGCTGAGGAGCCTGTAAGCATCGATGTTTGAAACAGAACCTGAGATGACCTCAAGAGGCGACACTCAATCAAGTAGGCAGAGAACCTGTCGAAGTGTGAAACCATTAACAGTGAATTAACATCTTTGAAAAGTGATAACAAGCATCTTCATCACTGACAGATGGTGAGACTTGTTTGAGACCTGATCTGTTCTGAAGGTCCTAGTAATATGTGAGTTAGAATATGATGAATTAGGCCTCACCGTTCTAAGAAACAACAACCTGATTGGTCTAATTTGGGCTGCTTAAAGAAGATTTTATCATCCAAATTTCTAACCGCACCCACATATTGAGGTGCAAATTTTAAGAAAATGTAACATTTACCATGTTACTTCTTGAGGAGATGGGGCAAATTACATCCATTACACTCACTCCTCTAAATCCGGGTCACGGCACCAAATATAACTGGTCCACTGTTCCAAACAGGATTCAAACCAGCTTCTAACACAGTGGTATCCATGCTCCTGGAGGGTCAACCTCCAACCAGCTCCAACACACTTGCCTGGCAGTTTCTAGGTTTAGGTGTGTTTTATTAGAGTTGAAGGTAAACTCTGCAGGACAGTGGCCCTATAGGAAAACATTTTGGACACCTCTTGAAGCCAGGGGAGTGTGGTTTACCTGCACATATCTTTTAGCTGGCCTACGTTACAGAATGTGATAAAACCCCACAAAGTATATCTACACCGAATGCACTATATGTGACAGATAATCAGAATGGTTATACACAAACACACTGCAGCTAAAGTGCATACAATTTAAATGGCTTGTGTTTTCTTACCTCCTGGAATGATTCACAAGTAATGCTGTTTTAAATGAATTATTTATTGTACTTTGTCATATAATATCAAATTCTGAACTTCCATAGTGAGTCCTTGACCATGATGGAGTTTATACATTTTTTCAGAGTTAACCAAGTTGTTGACAAAGACACAGGCTAAATTCCATAGGCATAGGCTAAATATAATACAGTTAGTAAAATTAGTAGTAGTATACTATTATGAAATTAACCAAAGAAACCAAGTTACCAAGTTGCTGGTTAGAACAAAAAAACAATAATTAGCATGCTGTATCACTTGTCACATCTGGACAGGACACGGCAAGCGGCAAGACTCAGAGTCTGACTATTACATAGTCAGTTACATCATAGGAAGTCAGTAAAAACATGGCTTGTGTAGCTCTGAAACAGGTACATGTATTTGTATTGTTTATGTTTTATCAGTCCAACAGGAAACATCTATCGCAAGTTTCCAGCCTCCTATAATATGCACTTCTGAAGAAGAACTAATCTCTGGATTTGTGGCATCAAATCTTGGAAAGCTATTCAAGATGTTTCTTTGTAAACTCTTTCTTCAGTAGCAAGTAAAAAGGATATTTTTGAGCACCTTTATAAGCTGGTATGAGCTGCAATGTGCACCAGTAAAGACTCTCTACACAATAATACTACACTGCTATCGCAATGTCTTAAACGCAACACTGAAATTGTTAGACATAGTCTGGCTGTACCCAGCAACCCAGAGACTTGTTCAAACACAGATTCCACCTTAGGAAGGGAATATATGCTCCACGACAACATTTAAAATGAACGTGTTTGTCACTGGTGTAATTCAAATGGAAATTTCCCTCTGATGGCATTAAAGTCAGATGCTCACGCAGAGGAAGTGGTTGAGGGTGTATTGTTGTAATTCACAGTTCAATTTAAGAGTCATCTGTTTAAATTAGAGCATAGAGACAGAGTATGTGTGCGCACAGGGCGACGCCGCTGGAAGTATTCATCACTGTCGAGCTGTGTGTGTGCAGATGTGTGTGAGATAGAACAGGATGGTGTGTGAGTTCATCTGTTTGTCCTTTGTTTAATGTGTCTGATACAGCTGCCACATCTTTAAGATAAAACATGACGTTCAGAGCATTTAATATATCAGATGACATTGAGGATCCTGTCACACCCATATGTCTTCCTGCGTTAGCTGATCTTTTAGCCTGACCAAATTGGTTATACTGGTCTGTTTAGTGGATTTAGACAGATTATTTTGGCAATTGGGACCAGCTGGCCAACCAGCTAAATCAGTTCTACACCAACTTGATCAGGCTGGGTGACCATTTTAAACCAGCTATGACAATCAAATCATTTTATGCATATTTAAATGTAATTTTAGATTTTGTTATAATGGATCAGTTATCTTGAACTTATACTGACACCTAGTGTTGTGGATGTAGTGTCAAATAAAATAAATTGAGTTATAAATGCCATTGTAGAAATGCAAAATTTGTCACATATAATGCATTTATTCTCTGAGCAAAAATACCCAAAAGCAGAGGGAGATAAGTAGTACTATACAAATAGAATTCAGCCAGTCATGTGATATCAACCAAGCTGCAACTCTCTCGTGAAACCAACACGGAAGTGACTTAAACTGTAATTCGTCAACTTAAACATTTTCATTTTTGGGTGAACTGACTGTTTATACGTTATATAATTCATAATAACAGGAAGGTTACAAAGATAAAAAGTATTTGATCAAATGATCAATGTCATGTGATCTTGAGATGTCTGAACCTCTGAGGCAACCCTCTTAATTTATTTAAGGGAAAACATATTGGAGGTTCTCTTAACAATTTTTTTCCTTTATTTCAGTTCACCAGCTAAATCTAGACACCAGCTTTTCTTAACCCACATTTACCTACATACACTCACTAACGTTATGCACACCCCTGACCCGTTGCCTGTTGTTCTGTCTGTGCTGTGAGATTGATCAGAGGTCTGTAAACAGGAAATGAGTTGGCATTTCTCTGTAATGAAAAATACAGTTTCCAGCCCACATTCACTGAGATTGACATTTTCCATTATGGCCTAAAAATGTACATATGTTTCTCCATCAGAATGTCGTGTGGCTGTTCTGGCATCAGTTTTTTTGGTCAGGTCATCAATCTTAGCCTCTCTCTCTCTCTCTCTCTGGCTCTCTCGCTCTCGCTCTCTCGCTCTCTCGCTCTCTCTCTCTCTCTCTCTCTCTCTCTCTCTCTCTCTCTCTCTCTCTCTCTCTCCCAGCGTGATTTATTGAAACAGAGGTGGCGGAACCCAATAGTACTAGGGGCCAGTAAATCCTGATAAAAACTTGGATAAAAGCAATTTAATATTATCAGTCATGTAATACTGGCCTCTGTCATGAAGTGTATGCACTGGAGAGGGTGTATGTGTGTGAATATGCTCACACATCACTTTAAAAAAAAAGAAAAATACGGCAACATTGCAAAGAAACCGAAGTTCTCCATTTCACCATGACATTGTCTGTCTTAATGTAGAGAAATGTTGCTCTGAGGATCATAAAAAAAATATGTATAGATACTTATTTGTTCTCATAAGAATTACAAGCACAACAAATATTCAAATAATTGATTGTGGGGTGTTTAACACAGAAGTAAGCTATAGCTGGAATAAGTTTATGTGGAAGTCAATGTTTGTGTTTCCATTTGTTTTAGCAGCAAAATAAAAAATAATTATTATTGAATGAGGGAAGAAAAGACATTGATAATGGTCATCATAAGAAAGAAAGATTACCAATTTACTTTCATTCCCTCAGCAGCCTTATTAGAAACACCATTGCACCCGTGTTAACTAGTTCTGTTTAATGCCAAGGTAAAATAACTCAGCATCAAAAACTATATAACTTTTTAGCCTGTAGTTTGAATAAAATAAGCAAGAAGACTGCTGTTAATGCAGATAATTCAGCGTTTAGAGGTGCTTGAGTCACACATCTAGACATACACTATATTGCCAAAAGTATTGGGCCACCCCCTTCAAATGAAAGGTTTGACTACTTTAGTAATTTCCATGAGTACAAATCTTAATGTTTAAGTATATAATGATATTCTAGGGAATTGTGTGCTTCTAATTTTATAGCAACAGTTTGGACAAGACCCAAATTCTGTAACAATCTACCTAAAACTGTTCAGGAGGCAGACACACTCTGTCAGTTTAAATTTAGATTAAAGACCCATCTCTTTAGAAAACGTCAGCGGAGACCAGGACATCTAGATGAGCTCCAGAGACAGATCTCCAGTGAGGACCTCGTCACCTAGACAGCCATCGGGAAAAGACCACTGGAACCAGTTGAACACTTACAATCTGACTTTGCTGCAGTTGGAACAAACTACTGGTTCGTCTGGCCAGAGGGGAACTGGTTCCCCGACTGAGCCTGGTTTCTCCCAAGGTTTTCTCTCCGTTCTGTCACTGATGGAGTTTTGGTTCCTTGCCGCTGTCTCCTTTAGCTTGCTTAGTTGGGGACACTTCATTCCAGCGATATCACAGACTTGATTGCACAGATACTATTGAAACTGAACTGAGCTGGACAATGCCATCACTGAATTCAATAATGAAAAATTTAAATCTTATCATTTTACATTATTGACATATCCTATTTTGATACTGTGCAGTTGCTTTGACACCATTTGTATTGTTAAAAGCATTATATAAATAAAGGTGGCTTGACTTGACTTGACTGTATGAATATGAATACATACATAAATCCCATAGCAGATCTAGACAGGTGGAGCCGGGGAGGTGGAGGGGTTCAAAGGAACTCTAATAACATGCTGCATGATCAGCTTAAAGAATAACCCAACCTATTTAAATGTTGAGCAAGCATCTCATCAGCTGAAGATTCAACAGAGGCCAATAAGCTTCAATGTGATTTCTAGCAGATTGCATGCAAAGGACTTATCAGTCTGTGCCTCCTAGAGTTTCATGGCTGAACTACATATATATTATACATTTAGAAAAGGTCAGACTATTGACAGGTATTCTAAGGGTAAAATCAGTTGTTGTGGGTGTGTGCCTTGGCAGGCCTCATTCAGCATGTAGACATTAAATCCGAACATGCATTGCATGACCATTGGAAAGCTAGCTGTGGTATCATGTTTATGTTCTGCCCTATAGTAGAATTCACACAAGAAGAGAAACCTAAATATGCTGCGCACAAACACACACACACACACACACACACACACAACAAACAAGCACTTGTTCCTCTCACACTGCATTATCAGTCATACTGCCTGAGCCCTTTAACAACATTTCCACAACCTAATTTCAGCATTCCAATAACATTATCTCCATTCCTCCATTCCTGGCATATCCTCTGATTGTGATTAATCCTAATAAATGCTCTCTGATATTAATGATTAAACTTGTTCATTTAAGCTGTGCAGGGCATTTGTGTCTTCCTGCAATTTATGCGCATATGAAAGATGTACTTAATTTGATTCTCAATCCACTGTCATTCATATTCGCTTTAAAACACATGATCATTTAAGAGATTGAATATCATGATTAATCCGATACATACATACATACATACTGTTTTCAAACAATTCTTTCTACAAATGATCTAAATGAACAGAAGACACAACCACAGCATTTTTCTTGTCACTTTGTTAGATGTGGCATGCCATCTGGCCACCTGTTATCAGTGTGATCGCACAAAATCACACCAGCGGTAACACCAAGATCATAAGCATTAAAAACAACACTGTTTTTCCCAAGAAGGTGAAGTGTGTGGTTGCCACATCAGCCTCACTGACTCCTAAAAACTTGGCTGTGATGCTAAAAATGAATGGGTGAGGGGTTTTGTAAGCCTATATTTGTTGTTAAAGGTCTATTAATGCGTCCTTCAAGAACAGAGACATAAATTAACTTGACTGTTTGAAGAAATTCTTGTTTAAACTTTAATTTCTTTCAAACAAGTGCAAAAGGATTAATTTGCCTATCTGTCCTAAATACATTTGACAAACTTTCTGCTTGATTGGAATTGATTCAAAATGCAAATAATCTGTTAACAAGTGCAATGATTTTTAACAATAGATATGATTTTTCACACATCACATGTCTTGTAATTAATTCTTCAATAACACTGTTGCTTTCTCAGTAAGCAATTATCTTTTATCCCTGTTTTAAACATCATAATTTATATTTTAATTATAGATTTAAATAGTTTAAGAAAGTAAGTAAGCTAAGGATGTTCATATAACAAAAAGCTGGCATCTGTTTTTGTAAAAATCAACTGACATTAACGAACAAACGTACAATAACTACTCACAACCCTGAAGCTGAAGATTCACTCTGTGTGAACAATAAGAATAGTGCCAAAGCAAGTACCACTAACTAATAATATATAACTAGTTATATTAAAATGTAAAACAAAACAAAAACTTATAGACTTGTTGGCCAGCATCAAAGTTCATCTTGACAAACTTTTTATATAGATGATATTAGTTATAAATCTTGGAATTGCCATCATTGACAGTTTTGTTTGTACACATTTGTGTACTGACCATGAAGAATATCCAACACAGTTCCACGACAATTTGTAACTAATTTTATTTATTGCAAATTCATACACTCTCAGAAATAAAGGTAAAAAAGCTGTCACTGGGGTGATACCTTTTTAAAAGGTACATGTTCGTACCTAAAGGGTCAATTTTGGTACCTTAAAGGTACATATTAGTAGTTAAAGTGTACATATTTGCACCTAATAGGTACAAAAGTGTACCTTTTGAAAAGGTACCACCCCAGTGACAGCTTTTGTACCTTTATTTCTGAGAGTGTCAGCCTTCATGATGTCGTTCGCAGTTGTTTTTATGTTTTGTTAGTTTGTACTGTCTTTAGTCATATCCCTGCAATCAGTTTCACCAGAGACGAATTGCTGGACATTCGAAAGTACACACCACCCGATATTTCATCGGTTTTCGTCTATTCAGATGTTTTTCTGGACATTGTAGTTGGCGGAGCAGCAGTGCTGTTTAGACGCTACAGGACGCTCAGACAGGGGGAAGCGAGCCGGAGCGCTCGTGAAGCTCAGACAGCATGGATTCCGGACAGCACTGCCTAACATCCATCTAGCGAATCTCCGCTCTCTACCCAACAAAACGGACAAACTCCTTCTTCTCTCCTAGACTAATAAGGATTTTTTAAACTCTGCTGCTCTGATCAGAGCAGATTGTGACGTAGAATCAATGGGGAAATTGCGCGGTGACAGGCGACTTCTACATCAATGAGAGATGGTGTACAGATGTAACTGTGTTAAAAAAGATGTGCTGTCCTGATCTGGAAACGCTCTTCATTCACTGCAAGCCATTCTATTCGCCGCGGGACAAACTCTGCTCATGGACATACCAGCTGAGCCCTGCCCACAGAGCTCATCACATCCAGACTGTGACATATTACAACAGCTCCAAGACTCAGCACTCAAAGACAACTTTCTGGAAAACAGCCAGGGAATTCAGGACAACATATCACAGCCACCGGAAACAAAAGAGCCAGAGCTCATCTCATATGGAGACACACTATCCTTCTCTCCAGTATCTCCACTTCTAAGCTTCTCACAAAAAAATGGATCAACTGGTGTATGCCGGGACCAAACTAGCCCACTCTTTCGATGCAAGCCCCCATAAATCAACTAAAAAACGGTGGGCCCCACAATCACCAAAGACTGCTGGCCCAGCCCAAACCCTCCTTCATCGGCTGTAGGCATACCAAAAACAACTGATAGCTACTCTCAGTGATGTGTGTCGGGTCCCCACTATGTTAGCAGCAACTTACACAAATGTTTACAGAACAAGCGGGAACCCAGTGTGCTTGTAGCCTCCTCTATTTCTGTTTTATCACGTGATAGAAAGTCTAAGGCCTTCTCAAGCCATACGGTTGACCCATCAAATCTGTGGCCTGTAATGCATCAGTCTAATATTGCTGTAGAGACTAAATGTAATTCCATCAAGTTTGCATTTTTAAACATTTGCTCACTAAAAAATGTATCATTTCTGATTAATGATTTAATAACCACAAACAACCTGGATTTTATGTTTCTTAATGAAACATGGCTAGAAGATAGCTGCAGTGCAACGTCCTCAATGAAACAGCCCCTAACTTTAATTTTATAAGTGTCTGCAGAGCTGTTAGGAGAGGTGGAGGTGTAGCTGCTCTATTTAAAGATGTTTATCAATGGAAGCAAGTGTCATTTGGTCAGTATTTGTCTTTTGAATACCTAGGTATTGTGCTGAAAGGTGCTCCATGCATTCTGTTTATCATTATTTACAGGCTTCCAAAATACTCTTCAGCCTTTGTTGAAGAGTTGACAGAACTGTTATCAATGATTTCCTCAAAGTTTGACTGTTTTGCAATTGCAGGGTATTTTAATATTCACATAGATAATGCAGAAATAAAAACTACAAAATAAATTATAACTGTTTTAAACACTTTTGACCTGAGTTAGCATGTGCATGGACCCACACACAATCGTGGACACACCCTAGATTTACTCATCAGTAGAGATCTAAACATTTCATCCATTGTTATTAAGGATGTAGCATTATCTGATCACTTCTGTATTTTCTTTGATGTATTGATCTCTGTAACCACTGAATCTATATCTGTCTCTGTCAGAAAGAGATGCATTAACGAGTACACTGGTGCGCTATTTATGAAATCCATATCTTTAACATCAAGCATTTCTACAGACTCTGTTGATCTTCTCCTGGATTCATTTAACTCAAAATTTAAGAATGTTATTGATGATATTGCTCCAATTAAGGTCAGCAAGAAGACTGGCAGACAAAAATCATCCTGGAGAAAATAAACAGCAGTTCAAAATATGAAAAGACAATGCAGAGAAGCTGAGTGGATGTGGGGGAAGACGAAACTTGAAATTCACTATAGCATCTATAAAGACAGCCTTCATGCTTTCAATGTGGAACTAGCAACAGCTAGACAGACCTTCTTCTCAAACCTTATAAACAGTAACTTAAACAACACTCGCACTCTTTTTGTTACTGTTGAGAGACTGCCAAACCCCTCAAGTCAGATTCCCAGTGAAATGCTCTCCAATAGCAAATGCAATGAGTTTGCTTCCTTCTTTTCTGAGAAGATCAATAATAACAGAAAGGAGATTGGCAAATCCCCAAGTTATGCAGAGGTCACACAGATTCGACCGCACTGTTTTTAAAAGTCAGTTTTTAAGCAATTGATAGCAATATTTTGGAAGAAATAGTACAGCACCTTAAATCTTCATCCTGCTATCTTGACACACTTTTTTCAAAAGTGTGCTTAACTTTTTAGAAGCAGATCTCTTGGGAGTGGTAAATGCCTCACTTCTCTCTGGGACTTTTCCTAACTCCCTGAAAACTGCATTTGTTAAGCCCCTTCTGAAAAAGTGACATCTTGATAACACCATGTTGAGCAACTATAGACCAATATAAAATCTTCCTTTCATAGGTAAGATTATTGAAAAGGTAGTTTTTAATCAGCTGAACAACTACTTAAACTCAAATGATACCTGGACAATTTTCAATCTGGTTTCCGATCGCATGGCAACACTCATTAAGATGATACATTATATTTGCTTTAATTCTGATTCTGGCAAAATGTCAATGCTGGTACTACTATATCTTAGTGCTGCTTTTGACACTTTCGATCATAACATACTTCTAGAGTGACTGGAAAACTGTGTCAGGTTTTCTGGGATGGTACTCAAATGGTTCAGGTCATACTTAGAAGGAAGAGGTTATCATGTGAGTATAGGAGAGCATAAGTCTATGTGGACATCCATGACATGTGGAATCCCACAAGGCTCAATTCTTGCACCACTCTTGTTTAGCCTGTATATGCTCCCAATAAGTCAAATTATGAGAAAGATCACATCTATGCTGATGATATCCAGGTTTACCTAGCCTTATCTCCAAATAACTACGGCCCAATTGACTCCCTCTGCCAATGCATTGATGAAATTAACAGTTGGATGTTGCAGAACTTTCTTCAGTTAAACAAGGAGAAAACCGTTGACCGTTCCAAAAGCCATTGCATTTGGAAACAAATTTCTCAAGGTGAATGCATACCTTGACTCTAGGGGTCAAACAACTAAAAATCTAGTCAAAAAACTTGGGGTGATTCTGGAGACCGTTTTAGTTTTATAGTCATGTCAAAGCAGTAACTAAATCAGCATTCTATCATCTCAAAAACATTGCAACAATTGGATATTTTGTTTCCAGTCAAGACTTGGAGAAACTTGTTAATGCATTTATCACCAGTCCGCTTTTAGCTATTATGCCGCCCACAATTGGAACCAGCTTCCAGAAGATATCAGATGTGCTAAAACTAGAGGTGGGTATAGATTAATTTTTTTAATCTAGATTAATCTAGATTAATCTAGATTAATTTCTCAAGCCAGGTGGCGCATTAGACCAGGGGCTCATCTCCTGTTTCCAAAATGCATCACAAACTTTAATCTCTTCCCGTCCCAATCCCACCACGAAAAACTGGAGGAAAATCCTGCGTTCCACTCCCGGAAGAATGACTCCCATTCCCTCCCACTCCCGTGTTGTTGTTTTTTTTTTTTTTGCCGATAACTGTCAATTACAGTAAAAATATAGTACAGATCACAGCGTGCCCACCTTATTAGTTGAATAAAAACCCAAAATTTAGTTTTTTGTTATTATATTGAACTGAAAGCCATCTTATGCACAGTGTTGCACAGATTCAATTTCATGTAAATCATCCATGCTAACACACACGTCTTCTTTTTTAGACATTTTACTCTCTATAGATATATTTTTCAAAGACGGAGTTTCTAAGTTTCTCGCTCAAGTTCACATGAGACCTAAAGCGCATCCTGTTTGCTTAAAAGCAAAGCGTTTCGTTGTTATTCTGAGTGCACACAAATAACGTAGAGTCTTTACAGATTCGAAAGATGTATTAGGCTACTTTTATCTGTATGACCAAGAATGACGGAGATTTTAAGAGCAAGTGAACGCACCGGAGCCTGTCTTGCAGCAAACGCGCTTCCACACAAACACTTCAATAGCGCACATTTCTCTAGGTTAACATCATATTGAGCGGCCATGTAAAGTTGCTACTACATACATCTTTCAGATGAAAAGCCATATTTGAGGTTGATGAATGATAGGTGAGCGTTTGGATGTCCTGCCCGATTGTATTACCACACAGACCAGCCGTTAACAATCTGTCCATCACGGACTGTGAGCCTCTAGTTCGAAGACTCGTTCTCGCCCTCTACAGTGCAATTCGGCTAGGTATACATCCGCGCTAAAATATCAGGGTGAAAGTCATCATAGCTTGCGTAGTATAGACCCAGCTCCCAACCCAACTTTGAGAATAGATTAACGGCGATATTTTTTTTATCGACGATAAGAGTCTCACGTTAACGCAGCACGTTAACGCCGATAACGGCCCACCTCTAGCTAAAACATTTATTTATATTTATATCCAGACTCAAATCTCATCTGTTTAGCTGTGCATTTACTGAATGAGCACTGTGCTATGTCCAAACTGATATTTTATGCACTGTATTTTATGTATAATCATTTTCTACTCTTAACTGTTTTAAATTCATTTTAAATAAATTTGTATTACTATTATTTGTTTTTAATTCCTTGTCATTATTGTTGTGAATGACTATTTCACTTCCTTTTATGTAAAGCACTTTGAATTACCACTGTGTATGAAATGTGCTATATAAATAAACTAGCCTTGCCTTGCCTTGAAAGAGATAACCAACTTCAAGACACCATCCCCAGCACTGTGGAGAATCAATAACTGACAGACTATTTGAATGAGTTATATTGCAGGTTTGAAAAAACACCCCATAACCGCCCTGAACACCTCTCCACACAACCATTAACACCTATAGCAACTCCCCCACACCTGCAATTCAGATCACCGAAGACGAGGTGCGCCAGGTCTTCCGAAAGCAGAAAAGTAAAAAAGCACCAGGCTCAGACTGTGTTACACCAGTCTGTCTGAAATCCTGTGCTGACCAGCTGGCCCCCATCTTCACAAAGATTTTCAACAGATCACTGGAACTATGCGAAGTCCCCTCATGCTTCAAACGCTCCACCATCCTCCCCATACCAAATAAATCCAAAATTACAGGACTAAATGACTACTGGCCTATGGCTCTAATGTTTGTGGTCATGTAGTCATTTGAAAAATTGGTGCTGGCCAACCTGAAGGACATCACTGAACCCTTGCTGGATCCTCTTCAGTTTGCCCACAGAGCAAACAGGTCTGTGGATGATGCAGTCAACATGGGACTGCATTATATTCTGCAACATCTAGACAGACCAAGGAACTTATGTGAGGATCCTGTTTGTGGACCTGAAGTCCCGTTCTGAATCAAATGATTTGCGATACGCGCTTTGAAGTCCCGTTCTAAATCAAATCCATCTTTTAACCATCTGGGCGACGCTACAGAGCTCTGAGCACCAGAAAGGCCAGACACAGAAACAGTTTCTTCCCTCAGGCAATCTATCTCATGAACACTTGACAATAATTATGGTACACACACTATTTATACACTTATACACTTATTTATCTAACACACATACTTAGTCTACACTTAAATTGCACATAATACACCTGTACATACAAAACTGTCCATCGTTATATACCTGTACATACAATTGTCAATTTGTATATTGTTATACCTTATTTACTTGTTCTTTTTAATTCTTCTTTTTTATTATTTTTGTTGACCCCTATCATTCTGTTGCACTGTGGTAGCTTCTGCCCTGAAAACAAATTCCCTGCATGTGTAAACATACCTGGCAATAAAGCTCATTCTGATTCTGATTCTTGTCAGAAAACACTATTCATTTATGAGAGGACAAGCTTATGACAAAAGTACTTAAATGACATCTTAAATATAACCACTGTTTGATTGGATGAACAAACTAATGCTGAATGAAAAATAACCTTGAGCCTAAACCTTGAAAAATAATGTGTTGACTATTACAACCATGCATAATCAAATGCATGAACAAACACATTATGATTATTTGAGCGTAAACTCTGTCCTCAACAACAGACACCCTGCTCTCCTCCCACTTACAGTCATGAACAGCACTGTGACTGCAGTGGATTCATTCAGGTTCCTGGGCACCACCATCTCCCAGTTTATTTTAGTTTAGCTCAACTACTAAATCTGACCACATGAGACTACGGAGGGTAGACCAGACTGCTGAGCGAATCGTTGGTACAACCCTCCCCACTCTCCAAGAACTGTACTTATCCAGAGTGAGCAAAAGGGCTGGCAAAATCGCTCTGGATCCCTCACATCCATCTTTGAACCATCTGGGCGACGCTACAGAGCTCTGAGCACCAGAAAGGCCAGACACAGAAACAGTTTCTTCTCTCAGGCAATCTATCTCATGAACACTTGACAATAATTATGGTACACACACTATTTATGCACTTATACACCTATTTATCTAACACACATACTCAGTCTACACTTAAATTGCACATAATACACCTGTACATACAAAACTGTCCATCGTTATATACCTGTACATACAATTGTCAATTTGTATATTGTTATACCTTATTTACTTGTTCTTTTTAATTCTTCTTTTTTATTATTTGTGTTGACCACATCATTCTGTTGCACTGTGGTAGCTTCTGCCCTGAAAACAAATTCCCCGCATGTGTAAACATACCTGGCAATAAAGCTCATTCTGATTCTGATTCTTGTCAGAAAACAGTATTCATTTATGAGAGGACAAGCTTGTGACAAAAGTACTTAAATGACACCTTAAAGACAACCAGTGTTTGATTGGATGAACAAACTAATGCTGAATGAAAAATAACCTTGAGCCTAAACCTTGAAAAATAATGTGTTGACCACACAACTATGCATAATCAAATGCATGAACAAACACATTATGATTATTTGAGCGTAAACTCTGTCCTCAACAACAAACACACACACACATACAGATGTGCTTCTCATCAAAGCTGCAGGTATTGACAGATCCCTTCAACACCTGTCACACACATCACTCCACACTCCCTGTGGACAAAAATCCACCAATGTCAAAGTCCCCCTGCTGATACACACACGCCTTCAAGAAAAAACATTTGTTTACAGGTGTCTCTGCTTAAAGGAATCTCAGAGGAAAGATAAAAATGGTGGCCCTTCATAAAAATAAAAAGCAAACAAGTTTGGTGACAAGTAAACAAGAGCTAACAAAATTCAAACAGGAAAATTGTAACTAGTTCTAATACATATCTGCCATCAGAGGTGGAAAGTAATGAATTACATTTACTAGCGTTACTGTAATTGAGTAGCTTTTTTGTGTACTTCTACTTTTTAGAGCATTTTTTAATCTGTCAATGACTCTATTAATAATAGTGATTTGCTGACACCTACTGGCGGTTTTAATTTCACATTTATAGTATCTTTTCATTTAGTAATTTTTAAATAATTTTAAATGAGTATTCAACATTTTATGTCTTATATATTAAAACATTATTTCTGCATTTTTCACTGCAGGTTAAATGAATTCATGTCCTGCATTAAACAGTGCGTAAATATATCATATGCCACTTCAGATGAAGCTTCTGTGTTTCCTCTGCATTGCAAAGATGAATTTTGTTGATACTGATTTAATTTGCCTGGTAATAACTCAAATGTTTTATTATTTAAATGACTGATTCCTTTAATTAAAAACAACTAGTTTGAGATTTATAGGCCTATCCCAGGGATCTCAAACTCAGTTCCTGGAGGGCCGCTGCCCTGCAGAGTTTAGTTCAACCCTGCTCCAACACACACACCATGTAGTTTTCAAATAATCCTAAATGATTAGTTTAGCTGGATCAGATGTGTTTAATTAGGGTTATAAAAAGTGCAGGGCTGTGGCCCGCAGGAACTGAGTTTAACACCCTTGGCCTATCCAAGTTTTGCCTCCCTCCCATTGTTAAAATGTAACTAAGTAATCTTTACTCTGATTACATCTTAAATTAGATACTTTTTACTTTTACTTAAGTAGATTTTTAGACTTGTACTTTTACTTGTACTTAAGTAAAGTACAGCATATTTTCCTACTCTTTCCACCTCTGACTGCCATTTACACCACACCAGTGTTGATTCTGATTGGCTGGCATGGAGCTGTTCGTTTTTAATATATATATATATTTGCATGAAGGAACTTTATTGGTGCCATAATGAATGATTTGTCTTTGAAATTACTTTTTTTAAGTTAGTCAAACAAGTTGAGGAAAGGATGACATAATTATAATTTCTGGATGTACTGTTGCTTTAAATAAAAACAAATGAAATACAATTAATACTAATAACATCTTGGATTTCCATGAATACCTCCTAAAGTTTTCCAGTTAAGAACAAACTAGAGAATGTAATATAGGGTTCTTGTGTTGTGTAGGTTGTAATGAAAAAAGGGAATGAGGGGATAGTTATGTGGGGGCTGACCACCTCTGCAGTAACACCAGCCAAATTCTTATGAGCTGACCTCCCCGCTCTCCTCCGAGGCAAGAGATGCTCATAGATTCCATCTGTCTTCTCTCCCTCTTCGCATTTCTTTCGCCTGACATGCTGTACATCTCATTTCCGTGTGCCGCTCTTCCCCAGGGCTGTGGCAGGACTTGCCCTCTGCACTCAGTAGGCGTTGACTGACCAGATTCAAACCGATAACCTCCGACCCGTTCCCTTTTTATATCTTCTCACTCCTCACTCCTCTCCCTCGCTCGCTCTCCTATAGACATTTTAGGTGTAAATACGTTGCTATTCCAGAGAGACTACAACAGACACGTAAACAAGGACATATGCAGTAACACACAGACACGCTGAATAATGTTTTAGTTTCATAATTACCAGCTGGTTGTATCATACTCCATTCCATGCCTACTTACGTAAACTAAATGAAATATTGATTTTTGTCTTTTTATTTCATTAAGTCCACATGAAATAAAAATGGACTCTTTGTTAGCACAATCCATTCTTCAAAAAATCCACAGAAAATAATTGTTTTTGTATTCTATAATCAAAATTTGACAATTTCAATTGGAAATTGACAATCGGATGCCCATTTTCCACAAGTTGGTATGATTCTTTGGGTCTTCAAGAAAAGTCTGTTTTGGTTAACAATTCTCAATGGTGTAAAACAACACCCTTTTATCTTGTCCAAAACAGCTCTGTACACAGCGACCCGTTTCGCTGCATGTCCCTTTAATGATAATGAGCTACTGCTCACCCTTCTCTTCAGCTAAAGTCCCCATTCTCATGCTTGCAGTTATAACAACTCAAACATTATTTAAAATACATTTGTAAATCACTTATTAGTCATTAAAGGGGTGGTTGACTGATTTTGTTTATGGGGTGCAGTGTAACATGTCTTTATGCTTCGTTTTTAAAAATCTGCCTTGGTTTCATATATTTTACCTTTATTCTACACTGCTGTCTCCATTGTCATTTGAACGGCCGATTGACTTCCTGTTTCTATGATACCATACCCTCCTAAATATGTAATGGCCTCAGATTGGTTAGCTGGCCCAGTGTATTGTGATTTGTTAACTGCATATTGCACGTTGTCCTGAAATGTCACGCCATTACTGGCAATAGTTGCATTTGCTCCGGTGGAAAAGCTGTGCAACCTGGTCTCACTGCCTTTGTTGTGTGTTCCTGGAGGCAGGGTTTATGTTAATTGCAGGGTTTGTGATGTCACCAATCCAGGAAGTAGCTCATTGTAGTCCCTACCAGCTGTATTTGTATTACACAGACTTTTCTTTTAAAGACAACATCTCCGTTTCCATTGAACTTCCAGGGCCGTAACTTTACAGACATCGTTTATGCTCAAACAGTAACATTACATACTAACTATAGTAAAAAATGTGAAATCACATTCAACCACCCCTTTAACAAGCACATTTATAAACCCTCTACAGATGCAACCTTTAGTGTACTGGATGCGAGAAAGCAACCATTGCAGATCATTTTAAATTTGTGTCAATACGTCATAAATAGAACAAGTCAGCAGTTTACTGTCGGAGATTGCTAACTAGCACATTGTTAGGAAAGGTGCAAAGATTCAAAAAAAATATTTACGTTTTTAGCAAAACCTGCTTTGTACTGACCCTCGTTTATAAAGCAGTCTGGTGTTAACTCGCTAAAGTGTGAAACTGAGAAAAATTACTTTAAAGTTTTTTATTGAAAATTATCTACATTATAAATTGTTTGCTCAAACTTGATTTTTACCCCTATTTTGAAGTTATTGTAATCTGCCTTTGTGCTGGTTTGACTTTTCACTTTTTGCAGACAATGCAAAGGCAGTAACTTCCACATTATCAATATTTGGTTGCATTTACAAAATCGTTATAGTAATACCTGTATAAAATCTAGTCATCATGGACTGTCTCATAGGCTATTACATACAGTAATGTGACTCTATTATTATTATTATTATTTACCGTAACAAGCAGACCGTTTTGAAACCAATTTATTTGCTAAGCTCAGTAATGTAAAATGATGCTAGACATGGTGGCGTAATTGCTTTTATATCGACTTGAATGAAAATAGCCTAACCTAAAAGAATGACTTGTGAATTGAAGATTCAATGCTTCAGTGACAGATCAGAGGTATGAAAGTTACACCGTAATTAAAACGCGGCAGACTTTAATGGACAGTACAACAAAGGCAGAACATCGTATAGCTCCAAGCCGGCACCATAACTTTATATTGATGCGCGGCTAAAACAAAGGCAGAATGCCATAACTCATTTTGAGCGTTCCAAACAAAGTGAAAGAGCCGTACCAGGTGTTATACGTTGTTTTGCCTTGGTTTCTCCTGAGCTTTTCGGAGTTACAGTTAAGACAACCCATTATTTTCTCGGAAAAGCAATGAAATTGACTCATGACATAGGATGTCTTGAATGTCCCAAAAATATAAATAACTAATTTCCGATCAAAATCGATTACCGTCTTTTGCCTTTCCACAGCAGTACATCTCACTCAGGGCAGATCTATGCTGAAATGGCAGTGTTCGTTAGCAGTCAAGGGAGGGGCCTGGGCAAAGTTACGTCCCTTTACCAAGAATCTATGAAAGGCTTGATCTGAGACAGTGCTTATAATTTGAGGGGATTAAAAAAATACTGGGAGGATTTTTATTATTATAGGGTGGTTGTGTACACAGAATGCCAAGACACATTTAAGCTCAAACACCATGTAAAAGTACATTTTAAAGGGTACAAAAATGTTTCCTACACCGTTCTACTCCTAGTGGGAGCTTGTATAAGGCTGGGGAAGGCTTATAGTCTTCCCCTGGCTATAGGGACTTGGAGCCAAAATGCCACCAAATTGGACAAAAATGCTCCTACACAAATAAATTAAATCTATAAAATATGTTGCTAACAAAGTTAAAATGAATGGAAAGTGACGATTGCAGCATTAAATTAAGATCTGCTCATGTTGCACCATTTTTTTTAAGCATCTTTACAGTGTTGTGCATTATAACCAATAACACACGATTCAGTTGAGATTAGGAATGCAATAGCCAATCAGAGGCATTCAGATGAAAATACAATACAACTTTATTTGAACATTTATTTGTAATATTCAAAGGACGTTAAAATGTCCAGATTTCTTGTTTTGATTAGAATGTTATTTGAAGATTACAAAAACATTTCTTAGAATGTTTGTACTGATTTATTTATAATGGTATTTGAATGTTTATTATCAATATTCTAAGAACGCTGACATTTTTAGTTTTCCTATCATCATTAGAACATCATTTAAAGATGACTAAGATGTTTCTAAAGACATTCTACTAATTACGTTTTTACCCGAAATGTAACTTTATTTGAATGTTCTAAAAATGTGTTCTCTCGACATTCTGAGAACATTCATCAAGTACAAAAAGGTCATTCAGAGGATTTTGATCTAAAAATGTTTTCTCTCATTGTTATGAGAATGTATATTAATAAAGTTATTTATAAGAAAATTCCATAAACATTGCCTTAAGAATGTTTTGTCCTTACATGTATATAAATGGTCATACTTTATTTAAGGGACCAATTCTCAATATTAACTACAACTTTTGCCTCAAAAACTCCCAATTTGTTGTTAATTGATAGCTTGTAAAGTTTAGGTGTGGATACGGATAAGTTTAGGTGTGGGGTTGATTAAGGGATCTAGAATAGGGTCATGCAGAATAAGGCATTAATGTGTGCTTTACAAGTACTAATGAACAGCCAAAATGCTAGTAATATGCATGCTAATAAGCCACTAAATAATAGTGAGAATTGGTCCTTAAAATAAGGTGTTACCATATAACTTAAAAAAAAAATGTAAACGTGAAAGTTGTGAGAGTGTTAATTACCTAAACCTGTCTAATCTGTTCTTTTAATGGGCAAAGTCATGCACTGCTTGTTGAAAAGATTAAAGCCAGCACTCTAAATGCTCCTGTTGGGAAGAGTAATACTTACACTGTACTTGTGCAAGTGTGCCACTTAAGGACCAGGAAATAACCTAGATTAATAGAAACCGTCTGCTCATTTTGTGTAATTGCTTTAAAATGACCTCTCTTATTCTCTTATAAGCCTATATCAGAATGCCTTAATCACTTCTGGTCCTCAGGAAGGAGAGATGGGAAGATGTTGTTATTATAAAAGCCACCGTGGCAGCACCGTGCTGATGCTCAGGTATGTGTTTATCAATACTTTTTAAATTATACACGGCTCACCACTCACATAATGAAATGTTAAAACCTAGCATACGTGATTTGGTGATTCTAATTGCCTCGTGCTGCTTTCAGTGAGGTTAATGTTGAACAGTAAAACACAGGAAACGAGTTGCTGCAGAGAGTCTCATTTAAATACTGCAGCTCTAATTTCCTAATTTAATTTCCTGGGCGGTACAACCACATTACCCACGGGGCCGAGAGGTGATGTTTCATGACTAAACCCTGATGAAATGCACCCCTTCATACAAATCATACAGGGTAAAAATATCAATATAGTCTTGGGTTTTCAGAACCATGGTTTCTCTGTATGAAAGCATTATGCTCCAGTCCTGTTACTCAATCTGACTGAGATATCACAAGCTTCATTATGAATCAATGAGCTCTGCTTTGATTCAGTGCATCCTGCTTTTCTCATAAGATGACACAATCTGTAGTTCTCCTCCCTCTGGGGAATTAGGAAATGCTTAGAAATGCTTTCTTGTAAATGTGCTCAATTAGCAGTTAAAACAGGCACATAGATATGATGGAAATGGTGAGTGAGGAGTAATGGAAGTTATTTCAGTACATCCCATTGATTAGGGTTCATTCCGTGGCTGTGAAATGACCTTCACATGCACATCCTGACCTACAAACAACACTACAATATGAAGTCAGTTCGTATCATAAGTTCAGGTGTCCTAACAGAGTAACCACGGGTTGAGTTCCACAGCTCATTAACTATAAATGTTCTACTAATGTTTGACAACCAAAGTGTCCAAATGCAATTTTTAAAGGGTTAGTTCACCTAGAAATGACAATTCTGTCATTACATACTCACCTCATTGTTGTTCCAAACCCCTAAGACCTTTGTTCATCTTCAGAACACAAATTAAGATATTTTTGATGAAATCTGAGAGCTTTCTGTCCCTGCATAGACAGCAACAGAACTACCATGTTCAAGGCCCAGAAACATAGTAAATACATTTTTAAAACACTGTAATTTCCTGAAGCTACAACAATACTTTTGTCCACAAAGAAAACAAAATGCCATGCATTCACAAGATTACCATGACGCATGCGTGTGCAGGAGCCTATGTGATATGTTCATTTTTTATTGAATACAATGACATTAAACATTTTAAAGGCTAGAATACACTATACAACTGTTGCCAAGAGTTTAGCCCCAATTTGTAGTCTGGAGAAGTTGATGCTAGTTGCCTAAAGTCAAGCCAGTCAGCAGATTTTGGGCAGTGGGAGCCAACCAATTTCAATAACGGTGTATGATGAGCAATGATTCTGATTTTGGTTTTTTTTTCATTAGTCTATGATTCCATCTAGTCAGAGAACATAAAACACGTTTGAGATTTCGCTCATTTATTTAAATATGTGCTTCTAGCAGCAAGGCAAAGGTTTCTGTGTGAGTTTAATGTGTTTAATGTGTGTTTAGTGTGTGAACCTCAGTGGTATAATGCCTGTCATGTGTAGTTCAGCCTTATGTGACTAATACTTAATGGATCTTGGATCTAAAAGTCATATTTGACTTATTGTTTGTTAACCAAGGCACTTCAGATAATTCACTGGTATTATCAGTATGCTGCTGTCCGAAATCCATGGTTCTCCCATTACATATGTCAAGGGAGCATTGAGGTTCAGGGTAATTTGTCCACAGAGAGATCATATATGCTGAGGACAAGCATATAGTGTGTGAACCCAGTTTAAGTTCAGTAACCACCAGCTGTGCGGTTTATCCATGTGTTTCTCCCACAGTGATGAGGTTGTGACAAATCCAAAAAGGGATTGCTCTCAAGAGGCTTTCGCTCACAACTTCAATTAGATTGTATTGAACTTTATTAAATCATCTCCAGGCTGTCACTTCGTTGCGGTTGCCATGTGAGAATCATTATTTATTTCACTGTCAGTAGTGCACTGATGGAGATTCCCACGGCGCTGACTCTCCTGAACACTCATCTGATGGAGCCGCTTCCCGGTGGAAGAGGAAACAGCGCATCCAACGAGTCGAGCACTGGTGGAGGGTGAATTATCCCCTGAAGATTCGGTGAATGATTGTGCCGACCGCAGGAGGCTGCTTTAACAAATCCTCTCACTTCCTGAGTGTTCAAATGGAAAGCAATTTTAATTTCAAATTTAAGCTGTGAATATGACACTGAGTGATGTAAAGGCCAATACATTGAAATGACGAGTTCCTATCTATTAACACCTATTCAAACCATGGAGAAGTGCGTATGGTCTAATATACAGAACAGGCTTAGATGACATATTTGATTTGACGCGGATGAAAACTATGTTGTGATGGATATCAATGCACTGTGCTTAATGTTTGCACTCATTTGTCAGTCCGTCAAAATTATGTTCCCCTTATTTTAAAATAAGGTAATGCCAAGGTAATATTATTTAACTTCGACACTGCAATTATATATAATGGCTAGGCCATTATGTCAATCAATCCATCAAAAATCATGGTTACATCTTTACAACACTAAAACAATGGTTCATTTCTGGATTTCTGAAAGGAATTAAATTAATATTGCCAAATTAATGGATGACCTGGCAGAAATTTTCAGTATACAGTATTTTAGTCTTTACTTCAGTATAATCATATGCTACAGTTACACAAATATCCTTAAATGTAAAATATCCCTAAAATAACTTGTCACAGTTATAAACACGACAGATTTCTTCTTGCATGAGGGGGTTTGGCATCGCAACATCTTTGTTTCCAGGCAAAACATTAAAGTTCCTGTATAAATTAACCAATCCAATGTGGACTTCGAAGTGTTGAAGTGTTTTCAATTGTGAGTGCAAATTGCAATATGCATCAGACGTTCAGCCAGCGGTCTGTGGGCATGACATCTGGAGCTGAGACTATACGTCTTACTTGCACTGTCGAGTCACGAATTCTTTAATACCCCATTTTGTCCCACTTTTGGGTTGTTTGGATTCCCATATAAATGCTTCTGATTGGCCATTGCATTCATGAGCTCAACAGAAACGTTTGACTGGTTATAACTGTCAAATCTCCACAAAAAAAAGATGCAACATGCACAGATCTAAATGTAATTTGAATCATGATAATACATTTAATTTGAAATTGTGTAGGGGTCATTTTTCCCCCGTTATCTGGAATTTGTGAGGCATTTCTGTTCATTTTGGTGTCCCCATTCTGACCCTGGAGAGAGAGAGAGAGAGAGAGAGAGAGAGAGAGAGAGAGAGAGAGAGAGACTTGTGATAATGGTCACATTTGGCAACAATATAAGCAATAATGCAGCCATGATTTGCAAATATGTTTCGTATGTAACATATTTCTTTACATGCATGCCTACAATGCATATTTCTCTGTAGGAATTATTTTGCTTCTATTTGACAGCATTTTTACTCCAGCAAATGCCGTTATACACATGATTGTGGTAAAATACTTTATACAGACCTAATTAAAATATATCACATATTTACAAAGCAATACATTATTTTCACTAAACTTCACCTTTTTATTATTCATGAGCTTAGGCAGTGCCATTCCCCGACATCGCACCCAGCATGTGTGTGCAACCCTGTATGCGACATGTGTTGTGTTTTAGACTCAGCCAATGTGTTTGATGCCATCAGATGATGAAACACTGAAAATGTGTGCAGCGGGCAAAAAGTCTGGGCTGTGACAATTAGATGTGACCCTAAGGCAGTATGACACTGAACAGACCTCACAGTCTCGGTTTCATCAGAGATCTTCTGGAAGAGGTGGAAATGGCAAACTCAGTGTGTCACTGAAAAACAAAAAAATTACCTTTGTCAAAATGAATGAGCCTTGGGAGTCAATCGTATACCAGGTATGAAGCCATTTCAGCATTGAACAAAAGCCTGTTAATTGACCATAGAAATGAATATAAACAAATCTCTCCTGCAAAATTCTGATTTCAATTATAAAACAAAAATAATAATTTGTAGCAAATTCCAAATAGCTCACTCCCAATATGACATGCAGATCATGTTGAAGATTAGCTGCAAGACACAAAATGTATTACGAGGCAAGCTTTTTCCACAAAAAATCAGTTCATTCAGCTTACTGAAGAATCTCCTCCATTGACTTCCATTCAAAGTAATACATTTTGGGTGGATTTTTGATGGCTCCCCATGGAGAAGGGCTCTGGTTGTGTTTGCGTCCAATTAAAATACAGTGTGTACTCAGATTAAGGTACATTGTTTGCATTTGCTATGTCATTTTACTGCCAATACTCCCAGTTCCACATGGCAGAATAAACAACTGGACTTCGCTGCTTATTGTTCATTTGTTGAAAGCATTCTGCTAAATGAGCCTAATTACTCAAATAAAACTATGGATATATGAACAAGAAAAGAAGTACAGGATATTTAAACAGATATGCTGAAGTGTAGCTACAGAATGAGCACTGGAAATGTCTAGAACAGCCGTAGACATGTCCTGTGCTCAGTGGAAGAGATTTCTGGCATATTTATTGAGATCCTGTAGACAAGATGAATGAAATGGGAAGGAAACGAGTAAAAGGTTTTGCTTGGATGCACAAATTTGGTGAAAGGACCAAACTGGCCAAACTATACTGGCTGCTTAATGTGAGCTGGTGAAATCTCATCCAAGTCTGCCATCTAGAGGACAACACTGATAAAACAACAACATCAAGGATGAGGGTGGAATGAAGAATATGTTTTTATTAGACTTGCAGATTATTTAGACTTAATTCGGAAGATTTAAAATAGTGTGTCTATTTTAAAACAAAAGCATTAATTATTTTAGCAAAGAAGACTCCTGTGTGAATGGAAACTCTTAATAGTTTGCAATGTTATTTTTTAAATTAAATTATTGTATTACATAAAGACAAATTAAACTGATAATCGATAAGACATAAGTGACAGTAAAGACTGTTTCAAAAGATTTCTATTTCAAATAAATATTGTTGTTGTTTCTGTTCATCGAAGATTCCTGAAAAACAAATGTTTCATGGTCACCATAAAAAAAGATAAAACATAAAACACAAAAGCTTTCAACAAATGTTTCATGAGCAATAAATCAGCATATTAGAATGATTTCTGAAGGATCTTATGACAGTGAAGACTGGAGTAATGATGCTGAAAATTCAGCTTTGCATCACAGCGTTAACTAAATGCTGGTAAAAAGTATTTTAAACAATCAAAAAGACTGATCATAAACAGTACATATTACAAAAACACAAAGTATGGTCAGCATTTGTTATTCACTTGGCTTTAATGCATATTTAATCTTTATTTTTAGTGCCATTTCTACAAAAAAAATTATCAGACAAAAGTGCTGTTCAATCACAATATTAGCATTATTAGAAAACACTCAATCATAGATAGAAAAAAAACTATGTTCAAAAGTCGAAAGGAGTGATTTCCAAATATGTTTTCAAAACCATTTCAAGATGAATTAATCTAATTATGTAAAAAGCTGCTTGTCAATGTAGACATAAATATAGTTTCAGCTTTTTTACTTAATTCGGTTAACTGTGCAAGAATCGACCCGAACCCAGAATGGATGAATGCGCTGGCTTTACTTATGGCTCGCGTTTATTAGTTGCATCATCCATTTCAGTGATTACAAACAATGTCTGATGATCAGTCCAAAATATGGGATAAAAGTATACCCAAGTTCCCATTCAAATCCAGCACATAAATGTATCTAAACTTTGTAGTTAAGTTTTAGAAACTGAATACGACACGCATCAAAAACTTAAAAACTTTATTTTGTCTAATATTGAAATCTGGGTCAGTGTGACTATTCTCAGTTGACTAAATCTAAAAAATGGATATAATGCTTTGAAATAACATTTCAGGGGCATTTAACAGAACAGAGATTCAGCAATTCCGTGTGACATGCCTCTGTATCGTCAAAAAAATGTTTAATATTACAACTATTTCATCGTATTTATTATTTCATCTAATATAATTACCTGACATTTTACCCACCATCAGGCTATCCATGATGTAGATGAATTAGTTTTTCCATCAGATTTGGAGAAATGTAGCATAACATCACTTGCTCACCAATGGATCCTCTGCAGTGAATGGGTGCCGTCAGAATGAGTCCAAACAGCTGATAAAACATAATAATCCACACCATTCCAGTCCACCAGTTAACTCCTGAGAAGTGAAAAGCTGCTTGTTTATAAGAAACAAATCCATCATTAAGGCGTATAACTTTGAACAGTCACTTTTGGCCAAAATACAAGTCCATGTCCACTAGACAAAACAATATTATGGATTATGGACTCGTATTTAGCTGGAAGCAAAGGTTTGAAGTTAAAAACATCTTAATTATGGATTTGTTTATTAAACATTCAGATTCTTAGTTTATAAGATGTCAATTGATGTGTGGATTATTGGGACGTATTTATCAGCTGTTTGGACTCATTCTGACGGCACCCATTCACTGCAGAGCATCCATTGGTGAACAAGTGATGTACTGCAATGCTAAATTTCTCCAAATCTGGTCTGCATCTTTGATGACTGGAGATTTTTTCAGAAAATGTTATTCTTGAGTAAACTGTTCCTTTAACTACAAGTTAACACAGTTAACACACTTTCGAGTGACCTATTTTTGTAACATGATCCCTAAAACCTTCATCCGTAGTAAACGCAACACCTAGAGAGCAAAAGCAAACAGTTCAATTCAGACAAGGCACGAAGAAAAGATAACAGGCCCAACACAAATCCAGTGAGAACAAACAGTAACAGTGTTTCAAATCAAATCAAAGTCTCTTTAGGGCAGACATAGATAAAACACATGCAAACGGTGGTAACAGGATGATCAAACACAAACAAAAATAAAAATAAAAAGTGTCACTGTCTTCATATACTTGGCAACATCAGAGCGGTTTAAAACTCGTCGGATAAAGACACGGTGAAGATCGAAGGCCGATCATAGACACGGCAACCTGCTGTCAAGTTTGTCAGAGAGGAGAGATAAAAAGAGTGCTTCTAGCATAGCGTGGGCGTCCCAGATGGCAAACCCGTGACGTCCCTTTAAAGCTCGATGACAGGTAACCTTTGTAGTCAGCGAAGCCATGCCACCTTGCAAAATTTGCCATTATGTTAATGAAGGCAGTTAAGTTTGGTTTGGCCCTCCAGAGACTCCATGTGCGAATGCGACTACAGTCGAGCGAGGATGGGCTTCTGGGTAGGAATTTTACCTCCTGTGTGACAGAGGAAAATAAAAGTAAACAAGCATAGCTGTAAGATAGAAGGAAGATGCAGGAGGTCATGGCAGTACGGCACAGCGAGACAAGAACTGGGTCAAAGTGGAAAATCAAGCAAACAAACAAATTCTCTGAGAGGAAACTCTGAAGACTTGACTTCTCCAAGAGAACATTTTTGTGTTCTAAAAGCAAGCAATAAAATCTGGGCCAATTAAAAAATGCAGAATTACTATACTTTATTGTTTATTTTTTTAATATTTGTAATTATAAGTATGTGTGTGCATTGACTAGTTTACGCTTTACCTATTATATATTTAGATCTTGTTGCATTCACTCGATACAAACAATACAGCAAATGCAAACATTTCATATACTGTAACAATTCAACTTTCAAATTCAGCTAAAAAAAACTATATTGTTTATACTCTATAACTGATTCATTAATAGTACTTATTGTAAAATAATGTTGTTTTTGGGACCATCTTATTAAACAAGTCCTTCAAAGTTTACCTGACATACATTTATTTTTATCTAAAAAAAGTTAAATAAATTGTATGATGTTTCTTATGTTGACTAATTTAAATCATCTTTTATTTCTGAGCACACATCAGCTGTAATCTAAACTATAGGCTACTAAAGGTATTAAACATGATTACATAAACTTTTGTCAAGCTATTCACATTCATAAGTATAAATGGAAGTCTTTTGCATGTGATTTAATTTTTTATATTTTATTTCTTCCAATCTAATGGTTTATAATGCTCTTTGCTCCAGCAAAATTGTGCTTTTGCTAAACATTTTAGTAATTAAATACTTGTAAATCTAACATTATATTACACAATAAACAAGGGTTGATTTACTGTTACTTTGAACAGTTTACACTGAATATTGCCTACCATTAATACAAAATAGTATGTGACAGGATATCTTTGTATTATTTATATACTATTGTAGTAAAGCAATTATATTTTTTTCTTATTTGCTTATGTCCTTTTTTTTTCTACTTCTGTTTACAGCAGCTTTAATCCAGTTTTAGTCATTGCAATACTTCAACTTTTCATTTAGGCAACATTTCTCATTTTTAAGCTTTTCATCCAATATTTATATTTCATTTCATTTCAGCTTTATTTAAATTATCAAACCATATTTCAAATAGTTTTTCTTAACAATAACAACATTGGTGACACAGAAGGTATTCCATTAAAATATTTCACATGGATTTTTAAGCACAGTAACAGCTTAAAAATGCTAAATAACTGCTTTTCATTTTAATTTGGTGTAAAAAATGATGTAATACTTTAAAATAAAATAACCCCAAACAAGATAGTCAGATCAACTTAGAATGCACATATTATATACTGCAGAAATGATTAGACTAATATGTTAGAAGATTGCTATTTCAACACTGTCATACTTGAACATCAGCTATTTAGATTTGACGTTACTCTTACCCAGCGTATCCTCCAATAGGTTCACTGCAATCTTGTTTACCTTCAACGTCACCTGATCTCCTCTGTGAGAGAGTTCACGTCAGTTAAACAACCATAACACTTCAAAAGCCCATAAGACGTCTAATGAAAGGGAGACTGTATGTAGATGGACTTACACTTTGACCTTCCTCACAGCTTTGAGCCTCAGAAGGGCTGCTAGAGCGTTCTTCTGCAGGTCTGAGGATAAAGCTTCATAACACTTCAGGCGACCTGATGCCATGGTTACAAACACACATATAACAGAAGATTGAAACTTCAAACCAAAGTCAAATCTGCTTTTTGTGGTCTGAGACAATTCCAACACCTCTAGCAGATCTAATCGCAAGCGGACACAGTGCAGGACCCAGGACATGCATAATCAGATCAGTGTAAACAGGACCCAGGACATGCATATTCAGATCAAGTGTAAACAGGACCCAGGACATGCATATTCAGATCAGGTGTAAACAGGACCTGGTGTGCATAAAATAAACCCTTCTCTGTCAGCTTCTCATCAGTCTCCTCACACAGATAGCGACACACCACCTGCACAAAGACACACACTAACTTAATATGACCATAGTTATTAAACCTAAGAATGTGGAATATGTGAAAACCAGTTAAAGGGGTCATCAGATGCCCATTTTCCACAAGTTGATATGATTCTTTAGGGTCTTAATGAAGAGTCTGTAACATAGTTTGGTTAAAATGTATCAGTGGTAGTTTGATGTTTTATTTTCCTTTATATATTCTATCTTTGTGACATTGTATGTGAGTTGTTTCAAAAAAAAAAAAAGTATCAGTGGTAGTGAAAAAACGTTTTTAAACCTGTCAAAAACAAGCAAGCGGTAGCATTTTCCTTTAAATGTTAATGAGCTCTGCGGACCCTGCCCCATTCCAAGCTGAGGAATGTTTACTTTAGCCTCATTCATCATGAAACTTGCTAATTAGCACATTATTAGGAAAGGCGATTTGCAAAGATTCATTAAAAACCCGTTCTCACTTCTTCTGTAGGTGAAGCTGGATCACGAATGATTTGCGTGAACAAACGCATTTAGGCAGATCAGGGGGCGCATTCCCTTCAAAAACAAACGTCTTCAGCGGCTCAGATGTCGGGAGTAGACTGCTATATTCATTATTACATCCAACAACAGAACACCTCAATTGAAGGGCTGTGACGGTCGCCATGAAAACCATGTCACAGGGTTGTCTATTGCCACCGGCAGTAGTGCACGTGATGTCACACACTCTATAACAAGCATAATACAAAGTTTTGTATACAAGTGTAATAATAATAACAGTTGCAAACTGTACTTATAGTCTGATTTATTTAGACTATAAATCGATGCTCACGTAATCGCAAATGCCCGGCTGGTCAGGTTTGTATTGGTGAGGCTTTTTCCAAAATGGCCAAATACGAACGAGACAGTGGTAAATGGAAGATGCCAACAAGATATGTGGCAACAAATGCCGCGATTCCTATTCCACAGAGAGCGCGTGCAAACGAGGAGTTAACGCGCTTGTTTGCTTGGTGGAGGAACAGTGAACCGTGTCTAAACCGGACGCCGCGTCACAATACAACAGGTTGAGTCTGTCTACACAGGACTTTAAACTTTGTGTTAGTATGTCATAAAAAGGACGAGGCAGTTTACTGTGAGTGATTTGTCGTGTTGTATCACGCATCTGGTGTAAACAGCATCACTGATTATAATGGGTTCTCTCCGTGCCGCTTACATGAGGTAGACAGGGTGTATTTAACTTTCTTATTTAAGGCTAATTTCCTATTTAACTGTATTATTTATTTGATATTAATTAAATTTTTTTTTGCAGGCTGAGTGTTCACTGACGGAAGTGCTAAAATAAACATGCACGTTTGTAAACAGATGATTGAGCCTCATTCATTTATTTTTGCGTTTCAGAATTATATATATATATACAGTGGGGCAAAAAAGTATTTAGTCAGCCACCAATTGTGCAAGTTCTCCCACTTAAAAAGACGAGAGAGGCCTGTCATTTTCATCATAGGTATACCTCAACTATGAGAGACAAAATAAGAAAAAGAAAATCCAGAAAATCACATTGTAGCATTTTTTAAAGAATTATTTGGAAAATATGTATTAAATAAATAAACAAAATTTAATCTCAATACTTTGTTATATACCCTTTGTTGGCAATGACAGAGGTCAAACATTTCTCTGTAAGTCTTCACAAGGTTTTCACACACTGTTGCTGGTATTTTGGCCCATTCCTCCATGCAGAGCTCCTCTAGAGCAGTGATGTTTTGGGGCTGTCGCTGGGCAACACGGATTTTCAACTCCCTCCAAAGATTTTCTATGGGGTTGAGATCTGGAGACTGGCTAGGCCACTCCAGGACCTTGAAATGCTTCTTACAAAACCACTCCTTCGTTGCCTGGGCGGTGTGTTTGGGATCATTGTCATGCTGAAAGACCCAGCCACGTTTCATCTTCAATGCCCTTGCTAATGGAAAGAGGTTTTCACTCAAAATATCACGATACATGGCCCCATTCATTCTTTCCTTTACACAGATCAGTCGTCCTGGTCCCTTTGCAGAAAAACAGCCCCAAAGCATGATGTTTCCACCCCCATGCTGCACAGTAGGTATGGTGTTCTTTGGATGCAACTCAGCATTCTTTCTCCTCCAAACACAGTTGAGTTTTTACCAAAAGTTCTATTTTGGTTTCATCTGACCATATGACATTCTCCCAATCCTCTTCTGGATCATCCAAATGCTCTCTAGCAAACTTCAGACGGCCTGGACATGTACTGGCTTAAGCAGGGGACACGCCTGGCACTGCAGGATTTGAGTCCCTGGCGGCGCAGTGTGTTACTGATGGTAGCCTTTGTTACTTTGGTCCCAACTCTTTGGTCCCAACTCTGCAGGTCATTCACTAGGTCCCCGTGTGGTTCTGGGATTTTGCTCACAGTTCTTGTGATCACCCCACAGGGTGAGATCAGCGTGGAGCCCCAGATCAAGGGAGATTATCAGTGGTCTTGTATGTCTTCCATTTTCTAATAATTGCTCCCACAGTTGACAGTTTCACACCAAGCTGCTTACCTATTGCAGATTCAGTCTTCCCAGCCTGGTGCAGGTCTACAATTTTGTTTCTGGTGTCCTTTGACAGCTCTTGGTCTTGGCCATAGTGGAGTTTGGAGTGTGACTGTCTGAGGTTGTGGACAGGTGTCTTTTATACTGATATGAGGATTAATACAGATGCCATTAATACAGGTAGGACAGAGGAGCCTCTTAAAGAAGAAGATACAGGTCTGTGAGAGCCAGCAATCTTGCTTGTTTGTAGGTGACCAAATACTTATTTTCCACCATAATTTGCAAATAAATTATTTAAAAATCCTACAATGTGATTTTCTGGATTTTTTTTTCTTATTTTGTCTCTCATAGTTGAGGTATACCTATGATGAAAATTACAGGCCTCTCTCATCTTTTTAAGTGGGAGAACTTGCACAATTGGTGGCTGACTAAATACTTTTTTGCCCCACTGTATATAAAAATAAATACACACAACACCGCGTCACCGGCGGTAGTTGGTCCATTACCACCGCAGTGGTAAAAATCTGCCACCGTCAACAGCCCTACTCAATTGTTTAATTGGAGACATTCTTGTTTTCCCCTGCACCGGAGGCGGACAGCTCTCAGCTCACTCAGGACGGGTCTAAGGTAAGACGGTCTTGTCAATCAACTATCGTGGGAGAGGTCTGTCCAGAACTACGTCATTCTGACAGGAATCTCAGAACAGACAGATTTGAGAGAGGATTTTAAAATAGGATTTAAAAAAAAAAAACACTGGGTGGATTTGTATCATTATTGGATGGATGTGTAGACACTTGCAACACACATTTATGTTCAAACAACATGTAAAGTGAATTTTGCATCCGATGACCACTTTAAGAATTAAACAGGTTTGTACAGTTAAAGGTGCAGTAAGTGAAACACTATTAAAATTGAAATCAACAACTAATGTTGTAGTCAGACTACTTAAACCGAGACCAAGTTGAGAGCTGTTTGAAACTATATTCGTTGGTGAAACAGAGCAAAAACTGTTGTGCTAAACTGTTTAACTTTGATCTAAAAGGCAAGTCACTTAATATTAATTTCTTGTTTATAGATCATTTGTATAAAATCAATATCACGTTTGCAAAAAAACAGCTGCTTAAAACGGCACTCTTGCAGGGTGATATTGATTAATTATATCAAATGTTACAATATAAAACAAGATCTATACAATAATATCTCATTTTTATGCAATAATATTTTGGTGACATTTTTGACATTTCCATTTCTGACTACAAAGAAAACAAATCAAAAACAAGTTATTCATTCAATCACATAAAGTGTCCTGGCTGTGTAATTAGGGGAAAACACAAAGTGGATCAGATGGATCCGACTGAGCACTACAACACCCTTGTAGCAAATTAGCAATAGGGGGCATTTAGGGGGAGGAGAGAAAGTGATCAAGCGGGAGATTTGTAGAAAGACTGTACAAAGAGAGATAAAGAGGAAAGTGTTATGAATGAGGCAAGAGCTAGAACCCATGTTAATATTGGAAAAGCTTTCCAGAGCTGGAGCGATGTTAGAATGGGAAGATTTGAAAACAGATGCAGATGTAACATTGGTTTTGCAATGTTTTACAGAACCAATATATGGTGTTGTTGTAGTATTAGCTATAGTATCAGGAAAGTTTTGAAAGTAATTTTTTGTCTGGAGCTATTAGTCGTTGCTTGTGTTGCATAGCGTGGATTAGGGGGTGGAGCAATGAAGAGAGGGTGTGTTTGTTTGAACAACAGTGTTTCTCAGAAATAGTTTACTACGCCTTTAACTATTCCTGTAGATAATATAAAAACATGTATACTAAAAATCAAAATTTTAAGGTCAGTACGGTTTTTGAAACCTCACAGAGACTGCTCAGAGAGATGTACAGTAAAAATAGTAATATTGTGATATATATATATTTTTTTTAATGTAATTTATTCCTGTGATGAAAAGCTGAATTTTCAGCATCATTACTCCAGTCTTCAGTGTTAGGACACATGATCATTCTAATATGCTGATTTGTTGCTCAAGAAATATTTCCTCTTATTATCAATTATTAAAACAATGTGCTGATTCTGTGGAAATTATGCTGAGCATATAAACAGATTGAACTTGATAATAGAGATTGAGAAAGAAAATAGAAAGAAGAAAGAAAGAGAAAGAAAGAGAAAGATAAAAGAAAGAAAGAAAGAAAGAAAGAAAGAAAGAAAGAAAGAAAGAAAGAAAGAAAGAAAGAAAGAAAGAAAGAAAGAAAGAAAGAAAGATCCTACTGACCCCCAAACCTTTGCACAGTAGTGAACATTTGCACATTGTGTTTAAGGTGTCACCTGGTATCCCTGCAGGAAGGGGTCCAGAACCGAACACAGGAAAGCGAGGGTGCTGTGACCGCTCGCTGACATCACAATCTCATGCTCCAATACCTGCAACACGCCACGCTTCATGAGCAAATAACACGCTTCTTCAAAGTCCTACAAAAAAGAAAACACATATACACAAAGTAACACGTCATGAAATCTTTTATTGACTGGTGATTTGATTAAGTTTCAACTGAAAGAGTGAAACGGTCTAGTTTTCAAATGAATTTGTTTAAATTTTCAGCAACAAATTTTGGTGGTAAAAACAGTTTGTGAACGTGGTCTAACCTGAACCGAGTCCCCAGGGCAAAGAATAAATTCATTGGAGAACATGTTCCTCAGGAAGTTGAAACAGTTGTAGATGTCATCTAGAACACAAATTACTTTGTGATTGGTAAAATATACTAATCCAGAGTAAAACAAATAACATTTAGAAAACATATTTCTCTCACACCTTTTCTATTGGAGTTTGTGCTTTGCATGGCCAGCGCTAACAGAGCAGGTCTCAGAAACACATGTAAGATCTGGTTCCTGTAGGAGGCACAAGAGAGCACAACGACCGCTCGGTGAAAGACGGCTTCCTCTGGTGTCGTCTCGACCTGCGGCGCATCCGTGACGCTCAGCTGAACGTGACCTGCAGACACACTCAACAGGTGTCTGTGCAGAGCTAAACTACAGCTGACGACTTCACTGCAGGCCTCAAGATCTAGAGAGAGAGAGATCATATTATTGGGGATTGTTCAAATTAAGGTCAAGTAAGCTTAGATTGAGCTATTAGATTTCTCTGCAATGAATTATTCATCAAGCGCCTTTCATTTATCGAAGCAGATTTAGCATATCCTGGAGATATGCATGATCATTTTTGCCATACTGAGAAAATTTGAAGAACAAGATATATGATAATAGGAAACAATTTCATGTCTCTTGTTGCTAAGATTTCCAATTTAGAGATATGGATACAAACCTGAATGTTATTACATTTGATATGATTTTCATATAGTACTTTTGATGAACACTTATTTTATGGTGTTGTCAACTCTTAATTCGTGTTTATTTATGATGCAATAACTAATAATCATTTATACAACTTCTAATGTTAAAAAATGTATTAGTATATGAAGAAATTAGAGAGATAAATGGTATAAATGTATACTAATGTTTAAAAGTTTGGGGTCAGTGATATTTTTTATGACTTTTATTCAGGATGGAATCACAGCATAAAAACATTTACATTTCAATAAATGCTGTATTTTATTTGTTAGTTTCTTTTTCTTTAATCATCAAAGATTCCTGAAAAAAATGTATCACGGTTTTCACAATATTAAGCAGCACAAATGCAATAAGATTTAATAATATTAATGTTTTACTGTATTTTTAAATCAAATTCTTACTGACCGCAAACTTTTGAAATATATAATGCATGACAGCTAATAGCATAAACTATTGCTGTCAAATGATTACTCGTGAATAATCACATCCAAAATAAAAGTTTTTGTTTACATACTATAAGTACAATATACATAATAAATATACACAGCACACACACACATATAGCATGTAAACTAGTGATGTCAAACGATTACTCGTGAATAATCGCATCCAAAATAAAAATTTGTTAGCATACTATTTGTGTTCTGTCTATATTTATGATGTATATATAAATACATACACATACAGTATATATTTTGAAAATATTTACATGTCTATATTTATATTCATATAATTTATATTATAAATAAATGTAATATATAAAAATAACCTATTTTTCTGAAGTATATACATACATACATGTGTGTGTATTTACATATACATAAAAAATATACACAGCACACACACATATATTATATAAACAAAAACTTGAATCGTTTCACAGCACTAATGTAAACATAAACCTTTAGGTAAACTGCATGAAAGTTTACATTATTTTAACGCGCCTCTCACGTGGGACAGTGCGAGACGCTGCAAAAGACACGGGCGCACTTTTAAGGAAAAAAATAAAACACATGGAAAAATGATGTCGGTTGGAGGTTCTGAATCCCGTTTCGATTTTTCCACAAACCAGGCTTTGTTTGCTGGTAGACTGATTTAAAGCGGTGCATCCTGACTTCCAGAGGTTTAAACAGATTGAACTGGTGATTCGAGTGGTCAGTCTGAGATTGAGATAATGTGATCTCTCACCCGGCCAGTCCAAGAACGCTCCAAACGCCAGAGCCAGGTGTCTGAGCCAGTCTGTCTGTGCTGTGAGGGAGGAAAGGTCCAGGCCGTCAGGGTTCTGTAGCAGCAGTGTGGCGATGAGAACCCAGGGCTTCAGAACCATGTTCTCCTCCTGGATGCGCACCAGACGGAACGCAGCGTCGTTCAGAAACTCAAGAGTGTCCACTCTGGGTTTCTGAGGAATGTACCTGATAAAAACAACACTCAAGTCAGGACAGTTTGTACAGACTGAACCCAAATCAAAATCAAAATCAGCAATAAACTAGATAAATATTCATCTACTATAAATAAACATAATATATCAATATAAAAGTTTACAAATATTTTTGAAAGAAGATATTATTTGAAAAATATTTTTTAATTATGCTCACCAAGGCTGCATTTATTTTTTTATTTTTTTTAATACAATACAACAAACAGTCCCACTTATTAGGTGGCCTTAACTACTATGTGCTTATATTTAAATCAAGAATTTGGTACAATGCACTCATTATATACATACTAGTGCTGTCAATCGAATTAATTAATTAATCACACATTTTTCTAAAATTAATCGCGATTAATCCCACCTAACATTAAAGTTTTTAAATATATATATTAAATGGCCTATATTAAATAATTTCGCATTCAATCTTCAAATGTACGAAGTAATAATTTGTTACATTTATATAACGCTTTTCTAAACACTCAAAGTGCTTTACATAAAAGGGGAATCTCCTCATCCTCCACCAGTGTGCAGCATCCACCTGGATGATGCGACGGCAGCCATAGTGCACCAGAACACCCACCACACACCAGCTACAGGTGGAGAGGAGACAGTGATGAAGCCAAGCAGTGTGTGGGGATGATTAGGAGGCCATGATGGTCAGAGGCCAATGGGCGAATTGGGCCAGGATGCCGAGGTTACACCCATACTATTTTTCGAAGGACATCTTGGGATTTTTAATGACCACAGAGAGTCAGGACCTCGGTTTAACGTCTCATCCAAAGGACGGAGACCTTGCGGAGAATATGCTTAATTGAAGCTAAAGAAACAATTAATATTATTTAATGTTAAAAATAGCTGTGTTGCTTAATATTTTTGTGGAAACCATGATATATTGCATTTAGGGTTATCTGATGAATAGAAAGTTCAAACAAACAAAACAACATTTAAAATAGAATTAAAAAAGTAATTTTTTGTAACATAAATAAATGAACATTACAAAGATAAGAAAACTTTGCATGCCATGATGTAAGTGAATCAAGTTATGTGTTGCTAGCATGCTGATAGGTGAAGGGATCAACAGTAGTGCATTAAGATTTTAAAAGCTTGTGGTGACAATAATGCATGTTTTGTGGCTTTTAGAGCAAAACATTCGGAGCGTGGCTGATTGCAGCTGTCATACCTGGGCACCAGGTTGTACTGAGAGCGGTTTATTTTTCCCTCTGCCAGACTGCGCAGAGATACAGGGTGACCAAAATACACATGCATACTGCCATAGTCCTCACTCAAGACCCGCCGGGCCTTCAGCAGACCCTGAGAGAAAGAAACAGAGTTGAGAAATGAATGTCAAGAAAAGAAAGAATAATCAATACCCTTTGGACTGTCTGTCCTGGATGTTCCATAAAAAAATGCAAATACCTATGCATAATTTACAAACATTAAGTGAGGTTTATGCCTGAAATGAAAATAAACAATTCAGGAGACAGCTGCAAAATTATCTTGTACAATTTTGCTTCACGATATACAGCTATTTTTGAGATTATTTTGAGTATTTAACTCATATTTATTCATAAGTATATCCACTGTCCATTACATGGACTCATAACATGAAAAATATTAAAATGATTTATTTATTCATATTTACACAGTTCAAATATTTGGGGTCAGTGAGTTTTTGTTTAAGAAATTCAACAAGGATGCATTAAATTGATTATAAGTGACAGTAAAGACTTTTCTTTTCACTGAAGAATCCTGAAAAATCAAACATGCTTTTCCATAAAAATATTAAGCAGCTCAACTGATAATACTGACAACACTGATAATAATAAGAAATGTTCAGAGCCAAATCAGCATATTAGAATGATTGATTAAAGGATCATGTGACACTTGAATACTAGAGTAATAATGCTGAAAATTCAGCTTTGCATCACAGGAATTAAATACATTTAAAAATATACTAACATAGAAAACATTATTTAAAACTTGAATATTATTATTTCACCACATTTCTGCTTTTACTGAATTTTACAACAATAAATGAAGCCTTGGTGAGCATAAGAGTCTTCTTTCAAAAACATAAAACATCTTACTGACCCCAAACATTTAAACAGTCATGTATGTGTTGTTGTTGATTGTTTTTTTTTTTAGGAAAACAGGACACTGATTAAGAAAAAAGTTTAGTTGTTATATATCTGCTAAAAATAGTGATGGAATTAGAAGGCAATGCATACGGAGGTTGATTCTTTGGGCTTCGGGACTCCGAGCAGCTCTCGGGCGTACAGAGACTCTTCCAGAATTCTCTCGTAGCTGATGCTGACAGGAACCAGGTTCACATCAAATAGCTCTCCTTTAAAAAACGGCTCCATCACAATATTCAACAACCCTGAGGGAGAGAGAAAGAAGGAAAGCGGGAGATGAAGCTGACACAAAACGAACAGTGTTCAAAGAGGCGGACCGTTTTGTTTCTCTCATTCATCTAAATTTGCTTTTGTTCGGTTTGATTGATGATCTGCCACCGTCGGGCTTTCCAGGTTTCAAGCTGTCGTTTTGAACCTCTGTGCCATAAATTAGTCAGGGGCTCTATATCACACTGGGACTGAGATTCAATTGTCAAAATCCTGTGAAATTTCATTTAGCTGGCATCCCACTTCCTGTGTGCAAGCAATGCTGACCAAAAAAAGTGTTTCCTGTCACCTTGAATTTATTTGTGCAGCAATAAAAAAGGCAGAAAAGTGGGGAAAAGTCTTGACGCTGCACAATACGTGCAGAAGTCAGCAAAGACCTTTTATCAAAATTAAACACCAAAAAAAAAGTCACAGCAGCACAAACTGTTACAAACGTATAGTTGATGTACACATACCCGTCTTTGGTGTGAGAGATTTGCACGTCCTGCTTCTCGTTCCTTCCAAGAAGAACTCAATTGGGGCATATCCATTCTGAATAAACAACATACAACAGGTTAATAATTTTTTCAACAATGCATATTTTCAACAATTAAAGAGTGGTAGGATATACAGTAAATAGTCATTTAGCAGATACTTGTATACAAAAATGACTCATAGTCCCTTTATTACTGGTAAAATCCCACTGGATCAACGCGTTTGAACTCTGACCTCTGTCTTGATCAGTGTTGGGTATAATGGAAGTTACATTCAAGTAACTAGTGAAGTAACACATTACATTTCTATTTACAAGAAAATATCTGAGTTACTTTTTTAAATACGTTACGCCAGTTATTCCCATGTATTGACTGACAGCTCTTGTGTTGCCATGTTGAGATAAATCGGGAGTGAGTGCAGAGACGTTGTGTGCACTGTGTGAACATGATGCTTACTGTAGTCCTAGATTAAATATGAACATGGATTCACTCATCTCACCTGCACAAAAACAGATTCGGTATTCCTCAAAATCATTATAATAATAATTTAATAATAATTTGTTACATTTATATAATGCTTTTCTAGACACTAAAGCACTTTACATAGTAAGGGGGCTATCTCCTCATCCACCACCAATGTGCAGCATCCACCTGGATGATGCGACGGCAGCCATAGTGCGCCAGAACACCCCCCACACACCAGCTATAGGTGTAGAGGAGACAGCGTGATGAAGCCAATCAGTGTATAGGGATGATTAGGAGACCATGATGGTCAGAGGCCAATGGGCAATTTGGCCAGAATGCCAGGGTAACACCCCTACTCTTTTTCGAAGGACATCCTGGGATTTTTAATGACCACAGAGAGTCAGGACCTCGGTTTAACGTCTCATCCGAAAGACAGTGCTTGTTAACAGTGTAGTGTCCCCATCACTATACTGGGGCGTTAGGACCCACACAGAGAGTAGGGTGAGCACTCCCTGCTGGTCTCACTAACACCTCTTCAAACAGAAACCTAGTTTTCCCAGGTCTCCCATTCAGGTACTGACCAGGCTCAGCCCTGCTTAATTTCACTGGGCAACCAGTCTTGGGCTGCAAGGTGATATGGCTGCTGCATAAATTAATAATCGATAAAAAGCTCAAAATATGATGTGAACCTGCAATAATTAAATATGTTAAATAACACAAATATCCTTTTATTCTGTATTTATTTAATCAGATTGCATTAACAAATGTCTGCTACTGACCTGGGATGATCCAATTCAACCATACTAAGCAAAAATGAAAAAAAGAAACATGACGTTACAGCACAGCTGAAATTTTTTGACCTGTTCTTTCTTCTGTACAGACATGAATTTACATTTCCTTCTGCCTGAGGGTTATTTATTTCACTGCTGGTGTGAAAGGGCTTCTACATTTGCCAAAAATAAAACTTTTTTATTTTAAAAACAAACAAGTAAGCCCAGCCCAGATGAAAAAAAGTAACACATCACAGTACTTCACATAAAAAGTAACTATGTACAAAAAAAACAAAATTAGAGAGTAACGCAAAATTGTAATGTGTTACTTTTAAAAGTTACTTTACACAACACTGGTCTTGATCAAGAGCCCTTACAACTACACATAAGATATTCACCCATGGTTAAAGGGATAGTTCACCCAAAATAAAAATTCTGTCATTACTCACCCTCATGTCGTTCTAAACCCGTAAAAGCTTTGCTCATCTTCGGAACACAAATTAAGATATTTTTGATGAAATCCGAGGATACTACCACAATCAACGCACAGAAATGTAGTATAGACATCGTTAATATAGTCCATGTCACATCAGGGGTTCAACTGTAATTGTACGAAGCAACGAGAATACTTTTTGTGCGCAAAGAAAACAAAAATAACAAAAATTCTACTCTTCAGGGACAGTCCTCTGCCATTATCGATTCACCTTGTTTACGCACATAGGACCGCAATGCACATGCATCTATAAATGGCGGAGGACTGTCGTAAAGAGAAGAAATCGTTGAATAAAGTCATTATTTTTGGGCGTTTTTTGCACACAAAAAGTATTCTCGTAGCTTCGTAAAATTACGGTTGAACCCCTGATGTCACATGGACTATTTTAAAGGGGTCATATGATACAATGTGGAAGGCCAAACAAAGTAGTTCTGCTACAGCGTCTCCAGGACATGGCAGCGGCTGCAACAATACTACAGCGAGAATAAAAGTTACGCCTTCTTTCTTTGTGTAAACATTTGGGCGGTGTAATGCAAATATTTAAACACCGTGACGTAGATTTGGGCACATGTTTAAATAAGGCATTTTAGGAAGTAGTGGACGAGTCATAACTTTTAAAAAGAATATCTCTTTGGTTTTGAGACTTTAGTCTTTGCAACTTTATGGATCTTATCTACCACAAACAAAATTTGCAAAGGTGACACTATCACAGAAAGCACAACATAAGCATTGACAAAAAGCATCAAATGCACGTGTTCAGCACAGAGATTCTTGATTTCCTGAGTTTAACAGGTTGTTGGTTATTTCCATTTTTCATCAGTTCCACTTTCAGTTTTTTCCCCCTCACAGATGGATCTGCATGGAGCCATTCAGGACACGGAGAAAGGTAGGAATTCCGCTTTCTCTTTTTGGGTGGTAGAGCTAGGCCTCTCCAGTTTTCAACAGGGTCTTCAGGGTCTTCCTCTGTTGGATGGATGTTTGTGACAATGTCAGACTTCCCAGACTTCCCAGAACAGGAAGCATCCATTTCTGGTTTTACATCTACACTGCAAGTTATGGTTGGTAGTGGGTTGGCTTCTTTGACGATCACTGTTGCAACAGCTGCATCTTCTTCACCTTTTTTTTCTTTACTGTTTTGTTTTGCAGAACAAATGCGCATGTTGCCTTCAATGAAGGACAGATGTCGAGCAATGAATCGATCCACCCGAATCGGCAAGTTTTCATGCTTGAATAGGCCACGCTTAATGTTTTGAACTCGGCTTCAACATTGGCTGAACTTGCGATGATGTTGGTGCCAAGTGAGGATCATTACCCCTGTCCAGAGTGGTAAGTAGCTTGCAAGCCAGATTATACTGGGAATGATCTCAGGAGGAAGTGCATATTATCATGATCTCCATTAGCCACGGCAAGTGACCTGCTTTCCTCACATATTTCTGTCACCCACTGCCGTAGGTCTGTCTGCGTTTGGTCACCCGCCCACTCGTTTGATCTGCTTTCCAGGTCCTCCCCTCTACATCTGGAATGACGACACTCTCTTCTGCAATTCGGGCTTTCAGGTATTTCTTGCACCTTTCAGATATGAGGGGACTCCAGAGCTGTCATTGCCCTCCGCTTCACTGAGAGCCACAAGTAGTACTACTACTGCGTAGTAGCTCTTTAGCATCGTCCATGGATTGTGACTTAAGAAGCTGTGCCATTGACCTCACAAAGAAATCTTTAATCCGATGTGTTTTTTTCTTCAAGCAGTCCCACTGGCAGATCATCTTGATGCAGTGTGCAACATCAACCCGGACAAAACAAGGAGGCACTTTTGCAGACTGTTTACCAAGTAAGACGCCACAACACACATTGATGTAGGTCTTAAGATCAGGATGAGGAGTAAAAGCCTTGACCAAAGCTCCGAGCAAAGCCAGTGAAAAGTCACTTACAACCTCTTTTGGAGTTGGTGCACCTGCACGTATCCATTCTGTCAGCCAATGTGTTATTGCATTAACATCATGTCTCTCTGACAGCATTTGCACGACTGGGACACTTGAGCACTCATCACCTGCCAGAACGCCCTGATATAAGAAGACATGGCCAGACATGCCATTTGGTCGCTGTAGTTTCCTCACTACTGAGCCAGTTGCATCAAAACTCACAGTGGGGTTAGTAGATGTCTTGGATAATGACTTGTACATATACATTTGTGTTTGACTCCAATAGTGACAGAAAAACTTGTCCAGTCCAATGTCTTTAATGCTACCACTGTGAGGTGCGCTGTATTTTAACATCTGCAGTGACAAAATAGGATCCTTGTCGCCTTGTTCTAAGGCATTTCTCTTCTTTGCTTTGCTGCGCAGGGTGGCCAAATTAGGAAGATGGCTTGGCTCAGGATCTCCAAAATCCATCAGCTTTGTTGCCTCCGATGCCCTCCATACATGGGATTCCATTCTACCCTCACACAGTTCTTTGGATATCTGCACACGCAAGTTACTAGACATCGGACGCTTGGAACAGCCAGTGTGCAGGGAGTCATCTGTGTTTTTAATGAAACACTTTAGCATCATTGGGCTGTTCATTTCAGGCTCTCTGTCACATTTTATGTGAATGTGGCCATGACACTCCTTACACTTGCCTCTGATTTCTCTGTGGCTGATGGATAGACCTTGGCTCTTTTAAAGGCAAATGTGCAGGGGCTCTTCACTTCTTGCCAAATATGATGATTTATCACATGCGTCCAGATGCCAGGCTTCAAAATTGTGTATTCCCTTTTTTGTGTTTTAGAGATCTTGTTTTTGTATTGAACTGTTTCAGGCATAAATTCAATCCATTTCTGAAATGGAACTTCAAGATCAAAAGTCCAGCAATCTTTTGGTCTGGGGGAAAGGGACCCTGGCTCAAAGTCAGTGCCATCACTACTGCCACTTGTTTCATTATCACTTTCATGAGTAAACCCTAAAGCAGTCCAGATGTTGTGTCTGTTTAATTTAACAAAAGTGTATAGAGCCTTTGCGGTGATCTTGTTCTCTAACTGCTTACTAAGCTCTGTCCAGATGCTTTGATTAGGAGTAGCTATGTTGCCATTTTTGACTATAGCCTCTTTTGATGAACACAGGACTGTGAAAATACAATCCCTGTCGACTGCTGGTTTCTTGGGCATCTGGCATAAGCAAAACATAATAACCCACTTAAATAATCCTGACTCCAAAAATGCAATGTATTGTATAAACCTGTATTACTGTATTGTCCCAAATATAAGGATAATATAGTAATAATATATATAAGGACGTTATATCTTGTATTACTAACAATTCGGTAATGTTGATCCCTAAATGCACAACATATTCTAAAAACTAACATGGGTCATATGTGCAACTGTAATTAGCATTTAATTGCTAGTGATATAAGTGATAAGTATTAGCAATGAGGTTAGTGATATAAGTATTAGCAGTAATCATTGGCAATCTTAGCTCACTGCTCTACCGTTGTTCTTGAAGTTACCCTTACAAAAATTAACCATTGTTTTAGTATAGTAAAAGAGTAGTAACCAAGTATTTTTATTATTTGGCATATTCATTACCATTTGTACAACAATTTTACTACAAATACCATGGTTAAACTATGGTTAGCAAAAATCATGGTTAATTTATGATTACCATGGTTTAACTATAGTAACCATGGTTTTATTTGTAGTAACACCCTGGTTAATTTTTATAAAGGTAACTAATAACACTGTGAACTAACACTGTTAAAACATACTTACATTGGCCAGAAATTTGAGTTTGTAACTGTATCAACTTTTCCTCCACTAACTCAATTTCCACAAGAGCATCTTGAACAGAAGTGTCACCTCGTGGTGGGAGTGAAGTGTATCAGATGATACTCCTTGTAAATAAGGTAAATCAGGTGAGAACAAAAGCGCTGAAGTTACATAAAGCTACGACTTGATGGCGCTCGCGCACAAAACCATTTTAAGTGAGAGAATGTGACAGAAAAAGAGTCCGACAGCAGATGAATATTGAGCTGCTTTTAATAAACACCACAACGACTACAAAAACATTGATAAAGAGTTGTTGTTTTATTAAAATATCACTAGAATCTAACAATTTGGTAAGAAAGTGAATAAGTGAGGAGTAACAAAAATTGTTACAGCACAAACGAAGCACTAACATTTGAGCCCATTTTAGGTGAGTTTGCAGCGTTTAGGGGGGCTGGTGACGTCATCGCCTATAACGTAATGTCTAATATTTTAAAAACCGAAGCAGCACAAACGAAACTTTTACCGGCACAAACCAGCACAAATGAAGCACAAACAAACGAGACTATTATGGGAAATTTGGAGCATGTGGGGGGCTGAGTGACCTCAGAATGGCCACTAAATATTGAAATTCGACGATATGTGTTTTCAGGGCCGATACCGATACCGATTATTACAGATCAAGTAGATAACCGATATTTTGAACCGATATCGTGTCTGGTGTAAAAATGAAAATGAATACCAAAATTAATAATAACAAGAGCTCTGACAAAAACGTTCTTTAAATGCTTTTAAACATGTCTTTAATTCTGAAAACTGTTAATAACAACAACATTAAATAAACAGTAATATTAATAATATTAATAATAACATAAGTACAGAGATCACCCAGAAGCATTCTGTAAACATTTTGTAAAACTTAAAGTAAGCGTATTTAGCGTATTGTGTGATTATTCTCAACAAAAGTTGTAATAATTGTTGTAGTTGTATTATGTATACAGTAATATATTGGACTAAACCGAACTTATATTTTGACAGGTTGCCATGAGGACCTTTTAAGTTTCTGTAGCCTATATATGATATGTACGATCGTTTTACTCAAATGAAACCGTCAAATGCTCATGAAGTGACTCGAACAGTTCTGGGGATGTTGTTCATGTATTGATGTCCTCATTTAGTGAGGCCCAGGACTGAAGTCACCGCGAGCATCCAGCTTCCAGTATGTGTGTGCAGTAAATGAAACACCGTGCGTCTGTGTCATTCATTAACAGAGATGCAGAACATGCAGGATTCATATTTAAAGTTTTTTGCGGCTTAATATTTATAGATACTAGTCCATGGCGAGTCGATTTAAGTGTACTGACCTACTTTTGATTAATTCATTCCGTGACATTCCACATTATACGTAAATTCCATTATATGACTGCATTCATGATTCCGCCCGCATTTTCATGAACATCATGAGTTATATTGAGGTGTTTTGCAACTTCAGCAACTGCTGCTGCTTTACCTTTGAGAGACAACTGATGCGTGATCGAGGCAGCTCAAGTTAGCGAGTGCTCTCGGTGTGAGACTGCCTTCAGTTTTCAGCGTTGATTAGTCGGACTCGTGACTCTCTACATATCAGATGAGCGGTGGTAAGATTGCTCTCAGAGATTGAGAGATCGCCTCACTCTCACAGAGTGTTGAGCTCAGGCTGCATAGCCAAATAGTGCATTTAAACATTAAATAGTTTCTTAAATAGTTTCACCTGTATTATTTATTCACCAATAAATAATGTCACCTGTAAATAGTATGTTTGTTTGCATAAAAAAAAAAAAAAAAAACATTATCGGCAAATCTGTTTTAAAATGGGCTGCTCGATGTCGGCAAAATGCTTAATATCGGCGCCGATAATCGGCCAGGCCGATAATCGGTCGACCCCTACTAAATATGTTTTTAATATCTTAAAAACCGAAGCAGCACAAACATTTTTTTTTACGGCACAAACCAGCACAAACGGAGCACAAACAAACTAGACAATTTTGCGTGAATTTGGAGCATGTGGGGGGCTGAGTGACCTCAGAATGGCCACTAAATATTTTTCTAATATCTTAAAAACCGAGCAGCACAAACATTTTTTCTGGAACGTAACCAGCACAAAGCAGAGCACAAACAAACTAGACAATTTTGCGTGAATTTGGAGCATGTGGGGGCTGAGTGGCGTCATCGCCTATATTTCAATGTCTAATATTTAAAAACCGAAGCAGCACAAAGCGAATAAAAATATGTAACGGCACAAACCTGCACAAACAACACACAAACAAACGAGACTATTTGGGTGAATTTGGAGCATGTGGAGGGCTGGTCGTCTCGCCTATAATTCAATGTCTAATATTAATGAAGCAGCACTACATCGAAACTTTTACCGGCACAAACCAGCACAAACGAAGCACAAACAAAGAGACTATTTGGGGTGAATTTGGAGTATGTGGGGGCTGAGGATTGACCTCAGAATGACCTATAAATATTATTTGAATATCTAAAAAAACAAAGCAGCACAAACAATTTTTTTTACAGCACAAACGGAGCACAAACGATTGAGACTATTTTGGCGACGTTTTGTGTTGGGTGGGGGGCCAACTTCACGGAGGTCTCGTTTATTGGTTTTGTCTCGCCGCGCCAGAACACGGCATCACAATATGGTAACAAGCGTAACATTTCTGTCTCACGCTTGAGGTATTCGGCCAATCACAACGCACTGGATAACTGGCCAATCAGAGCTGCCTCGCTTCTCAGAACAATAAGCTTTGTAAAAATCAACATGTTTCAGAAAGGTGGTGCATAGAGGAGCAACAATAATGTACAGTATGTGGAAAATAATGTGTTTTTTTACCTTAAACCACGTAAACACATTGCATTACACCAAATACACAACATTTTATTTTTAGCAACATCACATGACCCCTTTAATGATGTTCTTACTACGTTTCTGTGCATTGACCATGGTAGGACCCTTGCTGTCTATGAAGGGTAAGAGAGATCTCAGTTTTCATCAAAAATATATTAATTTGTGTTCCGAAGATGAACGAAGGTTTGGAACGAGGTGAGGGAGAGTAATTAATGACAGAGTTTTAATTTTTGGGTGAACTAACCCTTTAAAAGCGGTGTGAAAAGCTGTAAATCCACTGCAATATGAAGCCTGTATGTACAGGACAGTCTAGTTTACTGATTTGCTCATTTGTTCAGTTGTTTGGATGAGCGTCTTACCCTCAGCATGGTCTTTACATACTCCGAGAACACAGCCCAGTAAAGTTTATCACCTCCAAACGACCGCCGGATGAAAAAAGCCCCTGACATACGCAGCATCTCACCAACAAACTTCATGTTCATAAAATCTGCAGACACATTGCCGTTAGTAAATAGTACAGTATACGTAATAAATATAATATGAAATCAACAGGTTTAAGCTCACTTATTGATCAAATATGAATCGAAAGAATAAAGACATTACTGAAAGGAAAAAAGTGTTTTAAAAGGACTCTATCCTTCAAACCGTTAGGTTTCATTGGTCTGCAAGATTTTAATTATTTAAAATATTGTACAATTTAGTACGACCGCTTTTTCTTTTGAATATTTTAATAAGTACAGGTCAAAATAAATATGTTGTTTAATTTTTACATAAATGTTACACTAAAATGATGATGGAACATTATTCCACCCATATTTTGACTTTTTCACAAAAGCTATTTGAAAGATTAAAAAACTTGTTTGAATTTAATATGCATTCTATGTTTATAAAATCCCTTTTGTAAACTGAATTTGATGTGACACTGTCTTTGACCCATACAACCAGGGTACTTTTAAAATGACCATGATTTTACAAGAGTATATATTCTAGAATAAGAACCAAGTTTTATGAACATGAAGATTAGAAACTACCATAGAGTGCTTGTATCAAGAATATACAACAGAAAGATTATCAATTGTTTAGACGCTCTAGCTGACACTTTTTGTACATCAAACCAACCAGATACTGTCTATACAAGGTCAACGCTCAAAAACTCCCTGATAAAACAAGAAAACTTGTGAGAGAACCAAAGAAAGGCTATAAAATCAGTTACAAAGTCCACTCAAGCATATTAAGGAGAATGAACTACACTTTTGGCAAGTGTGTCTACTTGTGTTTGTATAATAGCTACACTCAATACGGTTTTTAAGCTGGTACAATGCATCAGTGTGACAGGTCCACACTCACCCATTCCAGCCGCAATCACAGGCAGGGGAAGGTCGTACATGTAGAGTAAGTAGGACATCATCAGGAAGTCCATGTAACTACGGTGGCTGGGCAGGAGAACCACCGGGTGTTCCTGTACAGCCTGCTGGAGCTGAAGAGAGAGAGCATCATCAATGAAAACCAGCATGACATCAAACTCTATTTACATGCCATCTTTATTAAAACAAACAGCAGGACCATTTATAACATCAGTTCTCAACCAGAGGGCCTCAGGATGACTTACAAATATTTTAATTCATATATTATTCATTATATATATTAGAATAATCCATTTTAAATTCACTGTTGAGCTGAAGAATACAAAGTTCTTGCAATATCTGAAATCATGACATTTCAATGAATTGTGGTTGACTGATTTAATGTATCAACTCCCTATTTCTGTTGAAAACAAGCAGCGCTTTCATGATTACAGCAGAAATACAGGAAATACACTTGGTCAAATGTTTGAAATATTTATTTTATTCTTATAATTATAGAAATATATGTTATTTTTTTTATGCTCACAAAATCTGCTTTTATTTGAAAATTGTGAATAGAAATTGTGACCCTGGACCTCAAAACCAGTCATAAGTAGCAGGGGCATATTTGTAGCAACAGCCAAAAATACATTGTATGGGTCAAAATAATAGATTTTTCTTTTATGCCAAAAATCTTTAGGATATTAAGTAAAGATCATGTTCCATGAAGATATTTTGTAAATTCCCTACCTTAAATATATCAAAACCTAATTTTTTATTAGTAATATGCATTGCTAAGAACTTCATTTGGACAACTTTAAAGGTGATTTTCTCAATGTTTAGATTTTGTTTTGCACCCTCAGATTACAGATTTTCAAAGTCGTCTCTCAACCAAATGTTGTCCAATCATAACAAACCATACTTCAATGGAACACTTTTTTGTTAGATGATGTATAAATCGCAATTTAAAAAAATGTACCCTTATGACTGGTTTTGTGGTCCAGGGTCACAAATAGTAAAAACAGTAATATTGAGAAATCTTATTACAATATAAAAATGTAATTTATTCCTATATTCCCAGCACAACTGTAAGCTACATTTTCAGCATCAGAACTCCAATCTTCAGTATCACATGATCCTTCAGAAATCATTCTAATATAGTTCCCGTGGCTCAGTGGTAAAGCATTAGCAACGGCAAAGGTTGTGGGTTCAATTCCCAGGGAACACACACACTGACAAAAAAAAATTATAACCTGAATATAAAGTTGTCTGCTAAATGCATAAATGTAAATGTAATATGCTGATTTGCTGCTCAAGAAACATTTCTTATTATTATCAATGTTAAATGCAGTTTTACTTGCTACTTAATATTTGTGTGATAAAAAGCATGATTTTAAAAATAATAGTCATTTCATCAGCGGGCAAGAATGCATTAAATTGATCACAAGTGAAAATAAAGACATTAATGATGTTATAAAAAATTATATTTCAAATAAATGCTGTTCTTATGGACTTTCTATTTAACAAAGAATCTTGAAACATTATTGATTTTTTGTTTTTCACAGTTTCCACAAAGCAGCACAACTCTTTTATAAATAATTGAGCATTAAAAATAACTGATAATAATTGAGCAGCAAATCAACATATTAGAATGATTTCTGAAGGATAATATGACACTGAAAATTCAGCTTTGATCACAGAAATAAATTACATTATTTTAAATATATTCAAATGGGATATTTCACAGTATTCCTGTTGTACTGTATTTGTAATGATATAAACGCAGCCTTAAAGAGCAAAAGAAACGTCTTAATAAAAGGCTGGGTTATTCAATATTTTTCAGCAGTAGAATATATATGATAATAAATAAGCACTTTTAAAATAATGACATACTAATGACAGTGCCACAAGGGATCTGAACCGCCTCGATCATTGTAATTAGGACACGTGTTTTAGTAACATTAGGCGACCCTAGTAATCGGCTCACAGTGTTTTAGCAGGAATTTCACATGTGTATTTTGGGGACAGTGAAGAGTCACTCACTCTCTGGATGCCCTCCTCATTGACACACACGCTGCGGAAGAGTCTCTTGAAGGCTTTGCTGAGGGTAAAGGCAAAGAAGCGTATGGTGCTGAGCTGCAGACGGTGAGCCATCTCATCCAGAATCAGAGACGCTTCCTCGCAACACACTCAGTGCTGTCTCCTGAATCTGATGAAACCTACACACACACACAACACCCAGGGTTTGATCTGTATAACTAGATACAGACATCTGAATTGACAGCACAACTCTTCAGAAAACATAACTGTAATATTGACGCAATAATATGTATATAATATGCAATAATACTCCACCAAAATACCTCACTAGACTTAGGGTTCCTAAATAGAAGCATAGTAAGTTATTGCATGAAACTGTGGCATTGAGGAGAAAGGTTGCTTCTGTACCTGTTTAATGACATACTGCAGGTGGTCCGACTGCAGAACGATGCTTTTTAGCACGCTGGCCTTGCAGGGCACGAGTCCCTTATAGAGTGTGGGAGTGTAACATCTCAACAGTGCGTATCTCAAATCACTGGAACGTCTTCTCTCCTCCAGAACGTCTTCAAAATCATCCCGCTTCTTCAGCACTGGATGCCTAGGCTGTATGAAAACAGAACACGTTTTTCAAAATAAGACAGTTTACATGACCACATTTCTGCTTAGTTTTTTTTACTGTAATACATTACAATTACAGTACATAAAAAAATAAATCAAAATTGCAAGGACTGATACTCATGATGCACATGCACAACATATTACAGATACTGTATATTCAATAACTGATTTTGTTTTATTTTGTTCAAATTAACAAATATAAATTGTACATATGAATAAACACTTTGTATAATATTATAAACTTTCTATAAAATGATATATTCTATGGTATTTTTTGGTTTATGAAATAACTTTTATAACTAATGCTAAATATGATAACTTTGATTTGTGGTCACTACATAATTATTCAAATAGTTTTGCCTTTACTGTTAGTCTAAAATGTGGAAAACAGTACTACAAAATAATGAGGGTGTGTCCATTTATTTGTAAACAATGCAAAGAAAATAAACTAAATAGCTAATAGCTAAACATATATGTTGCTTAAACACGGACATACATTTCATTATTACTGCTATAATGAAATATAATGCTGCCAGAGATCATAGAAACCTGCACAGTATGGTTTTCTAATAGCATATGGCTCTAAAAATGACATTTTTAAAACAAATGACATGTAAAACTCATGTGAGAGATCATATCATATTATTTGGCTCATGAAATGTGCTTAATATTTCCTTGAGGGGAAATATTAGAGGAAGCTCTGCGAGAGACTCACTCGGCAAGTGCTGCAAGCATATGATACTTTGACAGAAAGCATGCAAAAATACATTATCACTCACCGAGTACAGTGCTCGAGACGCCATTTCGATTCCGCACCTATCAAAGCATGAGTGAAATAGATCAGAAGAGTTCTGGATGAGAAAGTTTGGATCAAGGTTGGCCGTTTAGTCCAGTAACGTACTCCTGACAGAAATACAACATGTGGGTGGAATGAAAAATGAGTATGAAACAGCAGATTCAGGGTGGGCGGGGCTTGGCGGTGCGGCTGGCCAAAGTAATAATTGTATTTATTATTAATTTTAGGTGCTACAATCTATGTCTTTAATACCGCTCATTAAACCTCCATATTACCCCACAGACTTTCCTAATTAAGGTGCCCTGAAATACCTGTGACAGCTCTGTAAAAAAAACACAATCGAGGGAGTGTTCCAAAGTTTAGCCAATCAGAAACGCCTCCTCCCTGTCAATCATTTTGTGAGTTTCAGTTTGCTGGTTGCGGGTTGGTTGACAGTAATTTAGGGGCGGGCTTCATGTGATTGAAAGTGTGGTCACTGCATAAAACAAGTTTGTGTATGAAATAGCTCATAATTGCTGTACGTTATTTAAAATATGTGTATATTTTAAATGTAACGTTTTTTATTGTTATTATTTGTTTTTTTCTGGTGTATTTTAAAGCGTCACGTTGATGGTGTGAACACATGGTACATCTTACTTTTCTCAGCGCTGCACGGATGGGCCAATCACTGACGTTTGTGATTATTAGATTCTTGTGTTCATTTAATGTCTTTATTTAAATATGTTTTATTTTATGTCAGGTAACACTATTTAAAAGTGATATATTTAAAAGTGTATGACTTTAACCGTACATTTAGTAAGACAAAACTCCGTGAGATTTTAATGTGATTCGACGGAGGGTTGGGGCTCTGGGCCTCCTTTCGCCGTCTAGAGGAAAGAAAGCTGTATCACAGCCTCTACAGTCTCCTCATCCTCCCGTCCTGTCCTAATACATGGGCGGTGTCAACTATGGTGTCAACGTTTCAGATTATGCTGCTTCCGGGACGACGAGCGTATTGACGGAAAGTCAGAAAGGACATTTCGCGTATATGATGCACACACGTGGAACACACGAAAACCAACATTGCTTTTAAAACGTGTTTTGTTTATTAAAAAATGAGCGTGACAAGAGATGAACACGGTGGGGAGGTGGACGAGGATCGTCTTTTCCTCGATCAAGTTCTGAACAAGTTGTATGATTTTGGTGAGAGTGAAGTTTTTAATAACAGCTAACACAGCCATACATGTACGGTATATATTACGCTAGAAGATTTATTAACAGACTCTCTAAGTAACGTTAGAGCATAAAAGCCATAGAAAAGTGTATGGTATAGTAAATTCACCCTGTGTTGTGTAGTAATGCAGGGCTCTGTTTACAAAGAAATCCCAGCGTACTGAATATTGCGCACTATGTAACTTACTACATAACGTTACTGTTTACAAAACAAATGTACTAACGCAGTATTTAGTATCCAACGATAAACATAAAAACTACAATCCGTTCTTTGTTACATTTGCTGTTTAATTCAGTGACAGTTTAACAAATAAATAAGGTTGCAGCTGTTAATAATTCATACTAAGTTACATGTCAGGGGCGGCGCTAGGGGTGGGCTAAGGGGGCTGAAGCCCCGAATGTTTTCAGTAAAGCCCCGAATGTTCTTATTACCATGACTCGTAAGCACTATCACTGAGTTTCCATGCGCAATAAAATATTATTTACTACAACCGCAGATTTGTTCTCTGCACATATAACTGTGTCAACTTTACGTTGTCATTCATTCACTCCCGATAAGGACCGCCCACTGAGACTCGTAGCCATTTTGACTGACATGTAAACTGACCAATCGCCGATAAGAAGTTATAGGATCAATACAATCCAGCCAATGAGATCAGATCTTGTGGAGCCAGGCGGTTCATTTGTGTGTGGTATTTTATTAAAAAGAAAAATGGACATTTCAAAATTCTTCCAAAAAAAAGGATGTAAAACACGCCCAGCCAGCACTTAAACGGCAAGAATCAGCTGCCTCAGGTATCTGTAACTTTCTATAACTTATCGCTGTAACAGTCTCGCAATCCGTCAAAACACGTTATTTGTTTCTGTGAAACAACAAATATAGGTTTTTAATCTTGATATTGTATATATTGTTTGTTTTTAAATTATGGGATTTGCATTTTGGGTCATATTGATCATATAATGGTTGAGCAGCGCAGTCTTCCTAGGACACACACAGACACAGAGAGAGACAGCGATTATAACCGGTTTGGATAGCAAGTCTTTAGCAGACTTGTATTCGTTTAAGGGCAACAATTCAATAAACAAGTTAATAATAAATAAATAATTTGTTAACGAAAATGCTGCTAAACACTGACATGTTCCCCACACTGAATTCAGTATTTCAAGTAGCACTGACAATCCCAGTTATCAGCTGCAGCTGTGAACTGTTCCTTTAGTGCCTTGTGTCGACTGCATACACACAATGGAACAAGACTGGCTTAACCACCTGGCAGTGATGTCCAGTGAGAAGGAGAAGTTTACTGCTGTTGACCATCACAAAGTGATAGACAGATTTGCCCAAATGAAATCAAGATGATATAGTCTTATACTACCACTGTCAAAGCAATAAAGAACCATATTCAGACAGACATGGCATGGAGGGAGGGAGGAGAAAGGCAGATAAAAACACTTCACAATAAAGTTATCATTAGTTACTTCACTAACAATAAACTAATAACTTTTATAAAAAATAAAAAAAATCTTTGTAAATGTTAATTGATCAGAATATGATTTTTCATTTGGAAAAGAAAATTAAATAAAACAAAAAATAGTCAAGCAGCCAACTTTAACCATTTTTGGACCACTTAAGATGGTAGATGTTAACTACCACACAAACGAATGTTAAAATACAACTTTACTGTGAAGTTTTACCACAAAATGAAAATTCAATGTAAATGAAAATGGCAGAAAAGAGAAGTGGGCACACTTTAAGAAGATAAGAGCACAAAAGGATAGGGAGAATAAAAGGGGGGAAGAGAGGAGGAAAAGGAGAAATGAGTGGAAAAAATGTATGGAGAAGAGAAAAGCAGGACATAAAAAAATGGAAACAAGAAGAGAAATGAAGACAAGATTAAGGAGAAGATAACAGATGTGAATAGAAGAGAATGAATACAAATGGAAAGAGAAAAGGAGAACAATCAGCACAAATCAAAAGGAGAAAAGAGGGGTGTTAAGATGAGAAGCAAAAAACACTTGAGAGAAGAGTAAAGCAGACAACAGCAAAGCTAGGAAAAAAACTTCATGAGGCAATGACAGGACTTCAGTGCAGCTCTAGACTGAATAACTTGAATCTGTGCTTATTGTAATGCATTGAAACAGAAAGATGCTTTGACTGGTATGTATTTGTAATTGTAGGCAAGGCAAGTTTATTTATATTGCACATTTCATACACAGTGGTAATTCAAAGTGCTTTACATAAAAGAAAGTGAAATAATCATTCACAGCAATAAAAACAAGGAGTTAAAAATAATAAAACAAATTTTAAAATGATATAGAAATTGATTTAAAATGAGATTTAAAACAGTTAAATAGAAAAGGAATTATACATAGAATACAATGCAGTCAGTTCGGACGTAGCACAGCGCTCATTCAACAAATGCACAGCTAAATACATAGATGAGTTGTAGAGTAAGAGTAAGTCAGTTCAACGTGTTCTCACTTTGGCATGCATTTTTGCATTTGTGTTGATGAATATGATCATATATTAGCAGCCTCCTAATTATACAAGCACTGACAGCTTGGTGTCATGTGGTGGCTATTGTAGATTTTAAATTTTAAGAATGAGTATAGATTATTGTTTACAGTTTAACTCATTAACTAATTTATTTTAATAATAAATATTTTAAGAAAGATTTACAGCTTTGAAAAAATAAAGCTTCTTAGCCAATGTGACTTAAATATGTTTTATTTAAAGTGTATTCTGACAGGTATGGATGTCTCTGGGCTAAGCCCCGGATATCCACTCACCCTAGAACCGCCCCTGCTACATGTAATATAGGCCTACAGATAATGCTAACAGTCTTATGGAATTTGTAATTACTGATTACAATATTTGATGTGATTTTTCATGTTTAGGTGATGGAAAAAACAAAAGATTGGATAAGTCTCGGAAAAGAAAGAGCTCTGCTACAGATGATTTGAACGATACTGAAGAAGATACAGAAGCAGGCTGTCATGACACAGACTCGGAGCAGCTCATGACAAACTCAACAGGGTGTGAAACTGGGGCTAAACGATCCAATGTGGAGGTTGTTACATTTAGGGATCCCTTGAAGAAGAACAAATTATCAAAGGCTGTTGAACCAGGGCAGAAGGTAAGAAGAACATGCAGCCTCAGAAGTCCATTATCTACAAAAAACATTTTATTTATTTTTTGTTTCTTGATATGAATAAAAATGTTCCTATAATCAGAATACAAGGTTATTTTTGTAGTTCCAGTACTACTGGTACTACCGCTGTCAGACCTTGGCCAATCCATGTCTAGTTCTTGTGAAATGCACCTGGCCACTTAATACTAACCCTTTTCTATTCTATTCAAAATAAAAAATGCTTCTATTGTTCTCCTCATTTGTAAGTGGCTTTGAAGAATCTGCTAAATGTGACTCTGGAGCACCTAACCAGTCATAAGTAGGACGGGTGACGTTATATTTGTAGCAATAGCCAACAGTCCATAGCATGGGTCAAAATTATCGATGTTTCTTTTATGCCAAAGATCATGTTACATGAATATCTTATGTACATTTCTGACCATAAATATATCAACTTACTTTTTTATTAGTAATGTGCATTGCTGAGAATTTCATTTGGACAACTTTAAAGGCAATTTTCTATTTTTTTTTCAAGATTTTCACATAGTTGTATCTCAACCAAATATTGTCCTATCATAACAAACCATACATCCATGGAAAGCTTATTTATTCAGTTTCAGATGATGTATAAACTTCAATTTCAGAAAATTGTCCCTTATGACTGGTTTTGTGGTCCAGGGTCACAAATGATTGAATGGAAAGTGAATATGTGCATGAAAGAATGAGTGAAGCCTACATATAAAAACAGCTGCATCAAAGACATATCTGTCTTTATCCGTGTTTGTTTATCCTCAGGTTTCTGATGTCAAAGAAAAGAAGAAAAACAGCTCTGATGAAAAACTAGCAATAGAAAAGGTGAGATTATCTAAATCCATAATTTTTTTTTTTTATTGACCTTGTGATTTTTCATCAAAATGTCAAATTGGATCTTCCAGAGAAATGACAGATTTGATTATGATTAAATGATAATCTGATTTATATGATATTTTATTATTATTTAATGACAGATTATCTCTGGTGATGTATTCAGACTTTTCCAGACATGTGGTCAACGTCACCTCTTTCTTACAGTCGACTGCAAAACGCATTTAATTCTGTCTCCATCCAAAAATCAGATGATGGATTCAACTAAAGTCCCCATCCTGCGTCTCTTTAAGTAATCCATTTCACTTAAATGCTTGTCACAATATGAATATGATCTATAGCTACTTCAGTTTCACTTGAAGGCATCACGGATGGCTGTACCAAATATAGACAACTTAATTATGCCGCTCAAGGCTTGAATACACTGCATGACCAGATTTTTGTCTTGGTTTGTGATCTGGATGTGTCTGAAAGTCAGAGTTCACAGATTTCAGAGTAGTGAATGATGGACACAGACTTCATTTTTCTTCATGCAGTTGGGATATCAAACATGATATTTGGAGCTGTTTGATTAGAGTTGGAGCTAAACTCTTCAGTACAGTAGGCATCCACTGCTTCAGTAAGTTGCCTCATATTAGAGAAATTTCCTTCAGAAATCCATGAGTTCCTTTGGTATTTTGCAGAAGTCAGTGAAAAAATAAATCTAATATGGTGGACAAAAAGAACTAAATATTGATTATAAATACTCTTAAAAACATTTAATACTGAAGCAGGGGTTCTCAGCTCTAGACTTAGAGATCCATTTTCCTGCAACCCTGATCAAACTCACCTGCCTTTAACATTTTATCAAAAAGACATTCTATCATATCTCCGAATAATAAGCTCATCTCTGGCTCTAGTACTCTTGAAGACTTTGATGAGCTGTTTTTGATTAGGGCTTGAGCTAAACTCTGCAGGAAAGAGGACCATGAAGGCCAGAGTTGAGAACCCCTGCTGGAAAGTATGGGGGGGTTAAAATTATTTAAAACAAAGTAAAAATGTAAAGAAAAATTACCTCAAATTAGTTTGCTGTGTTTTTAGAACATTTTTTTGTTAGCTTAGCAACATGCTAATGTCAATCTTCTCGAGTTGAGTTTCTGCTCATGCAGAGTAATCCATATCAGTAATGTATGAGGTCCTGTGATGATACGTTTATGCTTATAATAACACATATTTTCTCGCACCACATTAGTTTCATGTTCCGAGTGCTATTTGTTCAGTTGCCTGTGTACACAGTTCCAAGTCAGTAACGTCCTTGCCTGAAACTCGTTTGCAGTATGATAAGTCAGTTTTTTCAGGAATGTCACATTAACTGGCATGACGTGTGTGTCCTCCACAGGCTCGGTTTGAGGTTCACAAGTTTGGGCTGTCGGGGTATCAGAAGCAGCAGCAGAGGGTCTTTGAGCAGGACAGAGCCATCATGCTGGGAGCCAGAGTGAGTTCAGCACACATCCACTAATCACATGCAGCACTGCTGGGCCTCAAACACACTCAAAGAAACCCTTCTGCTTTGTGTTCAGAAGCGTCTCGGAATGCAATATATAACACAGCACAAGTATGCATTGCCACAAGGGGCGCTATAGCAGGGGAATCGAATCTTGCAGAGAAAGTTGGTTGAACTATTGACAAGTTTACATGTAATCATACTTTTATTTAAATGGGACTGACATTTGAAGGTAATCTGTCGCCCCCTTATTGTATAACATAACCTAAAACCATAATTAAAAAAAGCTGAAAACATTTTTCCACATTTGTATTACTTAAAATATTAAAATGACTCAAATAGAATTATAATATAAAAATAAAATTTAACTCAAAATATTAACAAATTAATAATAGTATATCAGTGTATAATCAATTTATCAATGCTAGTTTGTATTTGGGTTTGCATACCTGTGTAGAGTATATTTCTGCCACTTTTTCATCGTTGTCATATTTAATTGTATTGTTATTTTTTTTACAATACTCGAATAAATATTGTCGTTTTTTTCTCTGTAGCCTCCTAATAAGCAGTATGTTAACTACAAAATGTATCAACAAACGATAAAAGAACAGAAGAATAAAGCCAAAGAGGAAGCAAAATCTGTAAGTACAACCTTTAATATTTAAACAGTTGTTATATGATTACTTTTTAAAAACATTTGACTACTTCTGTAGCATGTGAAACCTTTCCACTAACCTTTCCTCTCTGGGTGTTTTGTCAGGAACCACAGAAGAAACAAAAGAAAGAAGGGAAACCAAGGTTTGTGTTTGTTTTGAAATCCTTCTGATGTTCTGTTTGTCATTTAAATGATATGGGTTGTAGTTTCTTTGTGCTTGATTGTATTAGCACAGGCTTACGGTCACATTAGCAAAATTTAGGGCAAATAAAAAAGGTCAGTTTTCAATAATATCGTGATGCATGAAGCAAAACTCACACAGTCACTTTTTAAAGCAGCTTTCTGTTGGTTAATGCAGTGTATCTGCGTGACCAACTTCCATGAACACGAGCAAAATCTGCATGGGGAACTTTTGCCCACAGATTACTATTGAATTCTTGGCTGTGAAATTTCACAGAGCACCTTAAGAGTCAAGATATCATGGGCCTCATTTATAAAGTGCGTACGCTCAGATTTGATTTTAGAGTGTGCGTACGCTTAAATCCACACCAACGCTCATATTTGTAAAAACTGTCTGACGTTTGAAAATGTAAGCTGTTGTTGCAGCTCACTGTTCTAAGTTATGATTAGTGATCTTTTATGTTAATGACATTAATTAGGAGTCGTTTACAAGCAGAGAGCTGAAACCATTCAATTGCGTGCAAGCTCAAGATCATTTGCGATTCATAGATTTCACATCTGAAAGAGACGCGTGCATTTTCTATTCTATGAATCATATGTACGCATAATCGAGAGCTTATCGTAAGATCTCATTTAGGATGGTTTCTGCACAACATTTTATAAATGAGGCTCCACGTCATTGTTTTTGAAGTGTTGCTCATTTTTGTTGTCTTTTTGACTTCCCAGGACTGAGAAAAGTAAATCGTCGTCTAGCAGAGAGCCTGGTGGACAAGTTGGACGTTTCAAAAATGGAATGCTGATGTTGAGCTCCAAAGACATTCAGAATTTTAACGTTAAAGTGAAAAAGTAACAGCTACTTAGCAGCTGTTTCTGAATCTTCAGAAAAAATAACAACATTCAAAATGCAAGAACATGTATGGAATATCAGATTTTGACTGGGCTGAAATTGACATTTTTGTCATTTTACATATAGAACATTTGCAATACCCTTATTGAGTATTTTTAGGTTTCTTAGCTTTGGTGTATAACTCATCCCTCGCTGTTTGTGCTACAGACATAAAATACACCTCAAATGATGCAGCTTACTGAGGTAAACCTTTCCACATAATTTGGCGTTTTGGGACGTGAGCCTTCTCTATATTCCCAAATATTAGAGAAACTAGCCAGAGCACCAAAACATGTATATAAAACACACACACACTTGGATCTCCTAAGCAATTACACTAGCAAGGGATTTGCCAAACCTAATTTCTTCAAAAAGTGTAGTTTTATTTACCATAAATCATGCTAAAACTATATTTTTTGGAGGCTGTGAACTTGGTACAATTGAAGTGGCGTGAAAAGAAACAATCGTAGATGAAATACTCTGAATAAAGATGCATGGATCACAGTTTTATTGTTTATTATAAGGGAAATACACTGGTTTTCTTCTACACTAAGTAGTAAGAAAAGAATGTCATATACAATGTATTTGATATACAAACCACAAAGACGTACAAAATATCACATTAGTAAGAGGAAATGAGAGCTCAAGATCACATACAGAAGAAAAGCACCGAAAACACACGCACCCACGCATTAGAATTTGCTTCAAGGATGATGATGATGATGATTGCACACGGCACCAAGGCTGTGTTCATTTGTGTGTCTTGTGTCAGCAGATCATTGGAAATACTCTTCAGAGAAACAGCTTGTCTTTCCTTTACAAACTCTTCACAATGAAATAATCTGAGGGCCGGGCACCTGACTAATGTACATCCACATAATATGCTGTATATAGAGAATTAAATCGTTAAACGCTTGGTACAGTGGCAAATTTGGGACTGTTGAACTTTTTGTGATGATGGTCACACTCACAGACAGTCGTATTAACCATACAGTTAAGTAAAAAAAACCTCAGGACCATTTCATTTTGCGCTTTCAAGAGAATAATTTGTTCAGTATGTCCTTGTTTCTGGAAAAAAATCCAATGTAATTAACCTGTGCGTTCTTTTGATGGGTGTTTCCTCAACTTTGGTCACTTTTATGGCCCAAGGATTATGATGTTACCTTTGTTAATGATGGGTCACGTTAAAAGGCGTGTGATTATACAAGCCTTCATTTATTTTTTGGTACTTTTAAATTCCATTTATACACAGATTTTTATTGAGTTACCCTTATCACTGACCCAGACTTTTGATCGTAAATTACTTTATTAAAAAACTATTATCCTCTATGATTAATAGAAGTTATACCATGGTCTGTCTGAATACTCGATTCTGATTGGCTGGCAAGTATGCATTAAAACCGTTTAATGCACAGGTAGTTCCAAGTCAGTTTAATCACCTTTCCATGTTAATGAGCTGCTTTAATTGACACACACACACACACAGAGATAGTTGTGTGTAGGCTATTTTATTAATAAAAGTCGCAAGGAAGAGTTGACAAGTTTTTGTATGTGTGCAGTGCAACCTCTTTCTGTCATCTCTCTCAATCGCTAGATCGATATTTAATTCAAATAAATGTAATAATTCATGCAAATACATGTGCCACTATTTCATCTCTGTCTGATTTGAATCGGGCAGAATGCTAGCGCTAACTAGCCGTAAGTGACAAAAATAACTAAGTTTATCCTTCTGATCAAATATTGTGTTGCAAACATCATTAACAGTTTTAACTTGTCAACGCTGGCAAATGACCATGGTATAAGCGGGATAATGCACGGCTATCTGTGTATTAAATTATTGTAATGCACTTCGCGTCGGGTGGTTGTTGGCCTCCACGTTGGGCATTACAATTGTTTAATGCACAGCTAGCCGTGGATCATCCCTTACTTTATTATACAGTTGTTTACATGTGACAAGTGAAAAAATAAGGTAAAATCTAAGTAAATATCATTTTATCAGTGTTGGGGAAAGTAATCATTTACATTACTTTTGCATTACGTTTTGTCACCTAAGCTGGGCTTGCTTCATTTTGAATAACAAAAAAACTCAAAAGTGATATTCTTGGCAACTGTAAAAGCCCTTTCCCACCAAAAGTGAAATGAATAAGCCTCAGGCTGTAGGAAGTGTGCCTTTGCACCTCACTCCCAATATCTTTCAATACGGAGACAAGAGAAGAGAGCCGTCAGTGAATAAAAGGGAAAACAAAGTAACTTGGTTACTTAAAAAAAAAAAAAAAAGTAATCTGATTACTTAACTTGCATTACTTGTAAAGTGTTACCCCCAACAATGGCCATTATATTCCAAAATGTTTCAAATGAAATTTATATTTAAGATAAGATGGAAATGACATTTGTTGGTTAAAAAATGGCAAAACCTCTGGATGGCAAAAGGTGACCATGAAAAAAAGTTGATCTTGCTCAAACAATTTATTGATTGAAAAAACTATTAATTAATGCAACTTATTGCACTCAACTTGACAAGTTAACTCAACTAGCAACCGACAACTTAAAAACTTTAGTTCATCTAATGAATAAAAGACAGTCTATTGAATCATGTTAGATCAACTAAAGATTATTTAACGTTTAACAATCCTCTTTCTTTTAAATGTATGTTTATTTTCAAAGCCCATTACTTAGATAGTAACTGTCTCTTAAACCAAATGCAAATATTACGGCTGATATAAAATATTTTTACAGCAGTTGCAATAAGATGCACAAATACCTCAGCACACGATTCTCAAACATGGTGAGGATCGACAAATGTTAAATCAGTTAAAAAATGAACTCTGATCCACATGGCAGCTGCAGCATACATGTACCCAGTACAATGTAAAACAATGATACTATTTTAATAATAATTAGCATAAAAAAGTTTCAAGCTGCAATGCATGCTGGGAACTTGTGCAATATTGTTCAATGTAAAATTGTTTGTTCAGATGACTCAATTTGAAAAGTTAGGAGAACATTGGTTCCCTATCAGTCGGTCACTCTCGACGTCACGTCGGAGGACCGACGAATTGGGGATCTCGCTTAGAGAGACCTATCCACTTCGAGTGTAAACTAAACGAGCCAATGCACATTGGCATGCGATTATTGCATCCAGCTGCCGCTGATCACAGCGTGAGCATAAATAGGCAGCAGGTGCAGCGCATATTCAGCTTTTCGCTTCGTAGCCTAGCGGTGTTTATCGTTCTGCTCCAGACTTACCTAACTGAGAGTGCCTCAAAGACTCTGGTGTTGGCGGACGGCGATTCAGCGGTGGTGGTCTCCTTCGTCGAGTGGATTGCACACATCAGGCTGCACTACCCCCTGTTGTGTTGCAGCGACCATCTCCCCTGTGCGCTTCAGCACGCTAAAAGAGCAAACACTTCTCTAAAAGAGTGTTACGGGCGGAACGTCTTTTTTAAGATGCCCTTCCGCCCGTGCGTTTCTGGATACGATCGCTGCCTCTCGTGTCTGGGCATTGAACATGCAGAGGCGGCTTTTGTGGACGAGTCATGCCCCCATTGCGGGGGGATGACCGTCGCGGGGCTGCGGACCAGGCTTCGTTTCCTGCAAAGGGGCAGGGTACCCGTGCCTCTGCCGAGATCTAGGGTTCCCCCTGGTGGCTACCGGGGGGAGGCTACTTCCGGCAGTAGCCGGGCTGGTCTTACGGTGACAGTGAGGAATCCCCTAAAACAGCGAGGGCTCCTCCTGTTACCGGCGCCGCTACCGATGGAGCTGCCTAGGAACGGGCTGGCCTCCCATGGAGGGGTACCGCTTGTATCCTTTGGCGCTCCCCGGCGATCGGATGTCGATCGCTACATTGGAGGGTGAGTCAGACCAATCCGGAGATGATGGTTCAGTACCGCTGCCACCCTCCGGGCGGTCAGCGGTGCCGGATTCGGATCCGGAAATGGTGGCTATGCTTGCCGGGCCACTGAGAGTGTTAGGCTCGGTGGAGGCCTCCACCGTGTCCCGAACCCTCAAGGCTGGACGATTGGTTTCTCGGGGTGGCCCTGGTTCTCAGGGCCCCACCCGGTGCCTTTCTTCCCGGAAGTGCATGATGAGCTCACTGGAACATGGATGGCACCTTTCACTGCCAGAAACCGCTCCAGTGGCTCATCCTCCTCGCCACCCTTGACGGCGGAGGCGCGGGGTTATCTGGAGGTCCCGCCGGTGGGCGATCGGTTGCGATGCAATTGTGTCCAAGGACCGCTTCTACCTGGCGCGGTAATCCGTTGCTCCCCTCCGGGCCTGTAGGCACTCGTCGGCCCTGACCGGCAGTGCCTATGCGGCTCTTGAGAAGCTTGCTTCAGCCCTACACGCTATGGCGTTGTTGCAGGTTCACCAGGCCAAGGCACTGAGGGACCTGCACGAGGGTGGTCACGACCCAGGAGTTCTCAGTGAGCTTCGGACCGCCCACGGACCTCGCGCTACAAGCGACGAAGGTTACTGGCGCGGTCTCTGGGCGTGCGATGTCCACCATGGTGGTCCAGGACGCCACCTCTGGCTGTGTCTGGCCGACATGAAGGAGGTAGACAAGGCACGGTTCCTGAATGCCCCGTGTCCCAGACCGGCCTGTTCGGCGACGCGGTGGAGAACCGCCCAGCAGTTCTCCGCTGCACAGAAGCAGACTGAGGCAATCCGGCACATCCTGCCCGGCGTGCAGCTGCTGCCTCCACCCGAGGCGGCCCCTGCCGCCGCCCGCTCCCCGCAGCAGCCTCCAGCCAAGCAGCGCCGTGGAGCCGGCCGCAGGGCAGCCGCCCCGCCCGTCAGGCCCCCGCCAAACCAGGAGGCAAGCGTCGAAGCAAGCGGCCCTGAGACGGACGACCAAGGGATGGAGATGTTTGCTCTTGAGGAGATGGTGAACGCACCACTCCCTCCCGGAGGAGGGCAGGCGGAGAATCTTTTGTTTCCTTTTCTGCCACTGGCCTCACGGTCACAAAATGTTTTGAACCGGGCCCTTCACAGGCTCCCGTTCAAAATGCTCACCAACGCATCTTTGGGTGCGTCCGTCCCCAAGATTGGTTTGCAGCGATCGACCTGAAGGACGCGTACTTCCACGTGTCGATCCTTCCGCGCCACAGGCCATTCCTGCGGTTTGCGTTCGAAGGACGGGCATATCAGTACAAAGTCCTGCCCTTCGGGCTGTCCCTGTCGCCCCGTGTCTTCACGAAAGTAGCGGAGGCGGCCCTTGTTCCCCTGAGAGAACAGGGCGTGCGCATTCTCAACTACCTCGACGACTGGCTTATACTAGCTCAGTCGCAGGACCAGTTATGCGAACACAGGGACATGGTGCTCTCGCACCTCAGCCAGTTGGGCCTTCAGGTCAACTGGGAAAAGAGCAAACTCTCCCCGGTGCAGAGGATCTCTTTTCTCGGTATGGAGTTAGACTCGGTCAGTCAGACAGCGCGCCTCACGCAGGCAGCGCTCAGTCGGTGTTGAACTGCTTGAATACATTCAAGAACAGGACGGCGGCACCACTGAAACAGTTTCAGAGGCTCCTGGGGCATATGGCGGCTGCGGCTGCGGCTGCGGCGGCGGTCACGCCGCTGGGGCTGCTCCATATGAGACCGCTTCAACACTGGCTCCATGGCCGAGTCCCGAGGTGGGCGTGGCAGGGCGGCACGCTGAGGGTCCAAGTCACTCCAGCCTGCCGCCAAACCTTCACCCCGTGGTCAGACCTTTCATTCCTTCGGGCAGGAGTGCCCCTGGAACAGGTCTCCAGGCACGCTGTGGTTTACACAGACGCCTCCGCCAAGGGCTGGGGGGCCACGTTCAATGGGCATGCAGTGTCGGGGGTTTGGACGGGTCCCCAACTGCACTGGCACATCAACTGCCTAGAGTTGCTGGCAGTACACCTGGCCCTGAACCGTCTCAAGAGACGCTTACGAGGCGAGCATGTACTAGTCCGTACGGACAACACTGCGACCGTTGCGTACATCAACCGACAAGGTGGTCTACGCTCCCATCGCATGTCACAACTTGCCCGCCACCTCCTCCTCTGGAGTCGGAAGCATCTGAGGTCGCTTCGCGCCATTCATATCCTGGGCTTGCTCAACCGGACAGCCGACGAGCTGTCACGAGCTGCGCTCCCGGAGAATGGAGACTCCATCCCCAGACGGTCCAGCTGATTTGGCGACGTTTTGGACTCGCACAGGTAGACCTGTTCGCGTCCCTAGAGACGTCGCATTACCAGTTGTTCTACTCCCTGACCGATGGAACACTCGGCACTGACGCACTGGCACACAGCTGGCGCGGGGCCTTCAAATATGCATTTCCCCAGTGAGCCTTCTGCACAGACTCTGTGCAAGGTCAGAGAGGAAGAGGAGCTGATGCTCCTCGTGACAGCCCCTCCTGGCAGATTCCTCTGAGGAAGGATCTACTGACTCAGAGATGGGGCACCTTATGGCACCCGCGTCCAGACCTCTGGAAACTTCATGTCTGGTCCCTAGGCGGGACGCGGAGGTTCTAGGTGACCTACCCCAAGAGGTAGTTGACACCATCACTTGGTGAGAGCACCGTCTGAGACACGCTTACGCCTTGAAGTGGAACCTGTTCGTCGAGTGGTGCTCTTCTCACAGAGAAGACCCCGGAGATGCCCGATCAGAGTCTTGCTATCCTTCTTGCAGCAAGGGTTGGAGCGAAGGCTGTCTCCCTCCACCCTCAAGGTCTCGTGGCGCGATTGCTGCCAACCACGACCCTGTGGAAGGGAAGTCGGTGGGAAGCATGACTGGGTCGTCAGGTTCCTTAGGGGGCTAGAAGGCTGAATCCTCCACGCCCCTCTATACCCTCTTGGGACCTGTCCTTAGTGCTTAGAGCACTACAACAGGGCCCGTTTGAGCCCTTGCAGACAGTCGAGCCCAAGTTTCTTTCAATGAAAACTCTGCTCCTGCTTGCACTGGCCTCCATCAAGAGGAGGGACCTGCACGCATTTTCGATTGACGATTCGTGCCTACAGTTTGGACCGGGATTCCCAGATAATCCTGAGGCCCCGGCCCGGCTATGTGCCCAAGGTTCCCACTACTCCATTTAGAGACCAAGTGGTGAGCCTGCAAGCGCTGCCCGGAGGCAGACCCAGCCCTGGCTTTGCTTTGTCCCGTCCGAGCATTAAGACATTACGTTGACAGGACGCAAAGCTTCAGGACCTCAGACCAGCTCTTTGTCTGTCACGGAGGCCGGCAGAAAGGGAATGCCGTCTCCAAGCAGAGGATGGCCCACTGGATAGTGGATGCCATCACCCTGGCTTATCAGGCACAGGGTGTGCCTTGCCCGTTCAGGTTGAGAGCTCACTCTATGAGAAGTGTAGCGTCCTCCTGGGCGCTGGCTCGTGGCGCTGGCTCGTGGCGCCTCACTGACAGATATTTGTAGAGCTGCGGGCTGGGCGACCCCTAACACATTCGCTAGATTCTATAGCCTTCGTGTGGAACCGGTTTCCTCCTGTGTTCTCACCTCAAACGGGTAGAAGCACTGAGGGGCCCCGGTTTGGTCGGCTTGCTAAAAACTGCTCCAGAGAGTCCAATGTAGACCCTGTCGAGCTCCTCCATCCCTTGGCAGCTGGACGTGGCGGAGCGTCGGCGCCAGGCCCTCACTCGATGAATCCTTGAGAACCGGTAGAGGGCTGGGTTCCATATGTAGAGACCGTTCGGATCCCATATGTGTATTTCCACGGTTAGCCTTAGAGCCCGTGTTTCCGGCAGACTTCCTGCTACTCCAAGAGGTTAACAATCACCTCCAATCTTCCATATGCATCTGACTATTGTCCATATGTGTAACTGCCTCTGAACCTCCCTCGGAAGGTAAGGGCTTCCGCAGCGTCTCTGTTCTGAGCTGAAGCAGTGCGTTTTCCCAGTGTTATCCAGTCCTACTGAGTGGGTAGTGCCATAGCAGTAACGGCTCTTCCTATGGGGGCCCTAACCTGCGCCAGAAAATAACGGCACAGGAGGCCTCCACGGGACACTGGAAGGGCAGTATCCGTGGCCTTTTGGTAGGGATCCCAATTCGTCGGTCCTCCGGCGTGACGCCGAGTGACCGACTGATAGGGAACGTCTCGGTTACGTGTAACCCTCGTTCCCTGAAGGAGGGAACGGAGACGTCACATCCCGCCGCCACGGCTCCTGTACCACCGCTGAGCGGCGGGCCCGGCTCGGCTCCTCAGCGAAAACCTGAATATGCTGCACCGCTGCCTATTTATGCTCACGCTGTGATCAGCGGCAGCTGGATGCAATAATCGCATGCCAATGTGCATTGGCTCGTTTAGTTTACACTCGAATTGGATAGGTCTCTCTAAGCGAGATCCCCAATTCGTCGGTCCTCCGACGTGACGTCTCCGTTCCCTCCTTCAGGGAACGAGGGTTACATACGTAACCGAGACGATATGTTGTGAACAAATACTGGAGTATCTAGGTGAACAAAACAACTTTTGTTTGTGACATGTTTAGAGAAATTGTGTTCTTTTCCCATTAAACAATCTTTGTTCGGGCTACTTTGTTTTACATTTGTTATTAGAACTTTTCGAAAGTCTTTTTTTTTTTAACAGTGTGACCATATTTGAAGAAACACCCTGAGTTTGACTTCCAGTTGGAGTGAAAACACCACATTCCAAAGCAACGATTTAGGCAGATTTGTGTGAATGAGACACTGCACAAGATGTTCATTTTCTCAGCCTAATGAATATTAACTGCGAGAAACTGGAAAAGTAAGGAAAACTATTAATGTCCAAGATCTGGATATTTTAGGCTATGGCAGCTGTTATGATAGTTTAAATAAATTCAGTTGTGCAGGATTTGCAAGTTGACTTCATCGACCATTGAGGAAGTAAAATATCCTCATACACATCCTTTCTCCCATGATTCTGAGTCATATCCATATTTAGCTTATGAATTCTCTATTACTGTACCGTTGGTTTATTATCATACATATACAATGCACTCTCAAGTTCTCATATCAGCATTATTCCAATCTCAGCAAACAGTTTTTGAGTGCATTTTGTTTCATATTCAGTACATGATCATTGTTTATATTATTTACATTGACATAAACCTTTAAATATACTTTAATCCAAACAAAAAAGTCCATTGTGATATTTAAAATGACACTGTAAAAGAAAATTATTCAGCAAGATAGATCTTTTTGGACCGACGGCAGTTTTGGCCGGCGTCACCCACAGTATAAACTGGATTTAAAGGAATGCTCAAAGTTCAGGTTTAGCTATTCATCCGTTTCAGTCACATGACTTTCAGGCTCATCATCCATAATTATGACCATTGGCAGCCCATTAGCAAGTATTGGCTGTGAAATTAAAACTTGTATATTGGTGCTATCCATATACTGGCATTACATACAGAGATTAAACATAAAAAAAAAAAAAATAATAATATTTTTTGTATAATATATATATATATATATATATATATAAAATATATAAATGTCTATGAAAGTTAAATTTGTTAGGGCTAACCTGAGATCTGTAAAAAAGTTTTCTGGTACTTTGTATGCGGATCAAATCCATTGATGGCTGTATTTCTGTATTTATCGGCATTACTTTGCCAGTTGATGGTCATAAATATGATGGATGAGGCGAAAAAAGTGCATATGGACAGCATATGTGGCATGTTGGCATTTACCATAGACAATAATTAAACTTGGCACTTTTACAGTACAATGGAGGTCTATGGGGCGAAATGTTCTGAAGGGTCAAGAAGTGGAAAATGCAGCTAAAGCACTTGTACGGATTCTTCCCTACTAAAATTTTATCAGATAAAAATCTGATAAAAAGTACGATTTTTTGCGAAAAGTAAGCATGAATGTCAACCTCTAACCCTACCCCTAAACATAACCGTCACTGGGGCATAAATAGATCCTATGGACGAGTGATATTGTAGAAACTCGAATTAATTAGTCACCAATTTGCCAAAATGTAAAATAGTTAGAAACTGCCATGAGATTGTGTTGGTACTTGTGTTGGTACTTGTGTTGGTGTTTTAGAGTTAACAGCAATGTCTGTAAAATGAATAGATAATGTCATGTGTAATGAGCTGCCAGTACTTTTCTGTTATTTTACGGATGTATGTTTTTACACATTTTTTTCTGTGATGTATACTTGAAATGCCCATCATAGTAGTGTAAAGATGTCGATGAATGACCTGGAACAACATTCTCAGCTGTCCCAAAGAGACGATGGCCCTGACTGAACCCAGGACATTCCTTTAAGCGCAGCTCCTTCTTTTTTTAACAAGAGCTCACATTGCACTTATTTAGTGCCAGTACCTGCCCTGTTTTAGTTTGGTACTCCTGACAGCAAAGCACTCACTGCGAGATAAAAGCATTTGCTCAAGCTATTTACATTAATTACACTCTTCATAGAAACGCGTTATAAATATCAACAACATCCCATGCTTTACATCACCAATGGGTTATTATATGTTCCCATAATCCCGTAAATTAATGTCTGGACAGGATAATAAACATAAATATAATATCTTTCATTTATCTCTAATTTCTCCCTGAAACCATTGTAATTTGAACAGAGGTATAAGCTGAACATATAGGCTAGTATCTCCTATTGCAAGGTCTATATGTGACTCCTCATAGCATTTAATGTGACCGGTTTTATGAGAATAAAAGTGCTGTTATGGAGATATGTAGCTTTTTGGGGTTTTAACTCAAAGCTACGTTATCCGAAAATAATTCCACACAACAAACACTTGGGCAGATTGCAACTCTGTGTCTATGCTGTATTCCTGTTTCATTCATGTCATCACACTATGTAACAAAAATTCAATATAATGAATGTGTAACTCATGCACGCTTCACTGCTTAGACCATATTTACAGCTGTACAACATGCAAACGCAATCTTTTCTTCCAACTACCAGCTATGACTTTGTATTTCAACATCCGAATGTAAAAAAAGCGTTAAAGGGCGCGGCATGGAAATAATACAGATTGAACTATGAAGTGATCATTTCCTTGTATTGAGGTGTATGAGGCTCGAGTCTGTCATGTATTTAAAGTCGAAGTGTGTAATTTTTGCGTCACTAAATACATTTAAAAAATAGTGACTGTTTTCAAACAGGTTTCCCGACCACTCATTTGTCATTGGTCAGAGATACAGATAGCCCCGCCCTAAACACTCACTTCTTGTTGAGTTGTTGCTAGGGGTAGTTCAAACAAACAGAGCATGTTTTGAATCAGTGTTTACACTTTTCTGTGAAATCAACCTAAAATGGCTTACAATTATATCTGCATATTAAGCTGAGAAAGGAGAAAATTACACACTTCAACTTCATGACTCTTAAGGAATACATCGGTCACAGTGTAAGGAGAGTTGAGATTCTGGCTAAATATTCACATCTGTGGCTCATATAAAGCACCAAGGCTTAGTCTACTTGGCGGCGAGGGCACAGTCTATCTCTAATGGCAGGTTTTATATAATTTCTGTAAACCTGGAGTTTTTTCTTGTGTGTTTTAGTGCTGTTTGCGAAGACAATTGTGCATACGTTAAGTATTACACTTCAGCATGTAACTCATCCGGCACCGTTTGTGCTACGATCATTGTTTTGTTTAGTTTTTTCTCAAATTGTGCAGCTAATTCAGCAGAAGTGTGATATTAGCTACACGATTTACAATTTTACTTGTGTAACTATGAACTGAAGAGACTGTAAACTTCACCACTATCTGACACAGGGCTTTTGTCTTGACCAGGACTTTTTCAAACCCAGCACCACAGATTCCTGGACTGAGTGATGATATTTCTGAGGGCTTTTGAAGCGCATTAAAGGTGAGTAAACCTGAGATTTGTCTAGCATGTGAGATTTTCAAATTCACTTTTAGTCTCACAGTTATTTGATCATTATCGGTTGTGTTTGATCACTCTGTTCCAATGCTAAAATATCAAATAGCTAATAGGTTGGTTTTAATCCAATTATGTTTTTGAAACTGTGCTATCTTTCATTGGAGGTATGAAAAAGAGGCATAACTCTACTTCAAAGTGCTTTTGGGTCCGACTCCAGTTTTGGCCCCGAGGGGACATCGCAGTTTGCTTTTCTGTAAACATGGGAATGATTTGTAAACACTGAAATGCAAATCACCCATATATGACCATAAGGGAAAAACATTATTAATATTAGCGTAATATGTCAGTGCAGTCTAAGAGCACTGATTTGTTTAACAAGAAAGGTCTGGCTCGTTCTTATTGGTCCAAGATGATCACATGATGCTCTTTGGGACTTCCAGACCTGTGATTAGAGTCACCTGTGAAAAAGACAAATTTCAATCATTAATATTGATAAATGTGATGTGCTGATGATCACTAGGCATGGGAATCTGATTCATATTACGATTCACCTTAAATTATTCTATTTCCATCTATTAACTTTCAAGAGAAGGGTTTAAAGTAAAGCACTGTGCAACAGAAAATAGATGTGTGTGCAAACTTTAAAAGGTATCTAGAAGCAAGTTTTATGAAATTTAAGATAATTTATTTTTAAAAATGTCTTAATTATCATTTAAACTGGAATGGAAAAACTCGAATGTGTTGTTTACATCGACTTGTTTGAATGAATATTGGTTTTCTCTTTAACATATGCCAACGCTCCCCTCTGGGCTCCCGTAGTTCTGAATGGGCTCAGCCCTCCCCCCGCGCATTTGCCATATGTTGGGCCGATAGATGATAGGTGTGTTTGACTTGAAGCAGCACTGCGCAGAATTATCACTGTGTGACATCAAAGTACCGCGAGAGCGATAAAAGAGCAGACGGATCCTTATGCTTTCGAATCGCTCACCGATGGCTGATAGACATCATGATGTTGAGCCGGCATTGTGATCTCCCCACATCCCCCGCAATCCGTCACATGCCAATACCGTGTTCGGAAAGAAAATGACGTGTTTTTTGAGAGTGCTTAAACTCACGCTAGACTTAAGTCAGTCATAATGTTCTGTGCTCACATTCTCTGTATTCGCGGTTTAAAAATAACTGTAAGATACAGATAATACAAAAAATGTATCCATTACCTCTTCCATGAGCATCCTCCTTCACCAAGCTTCGCCTTTGTTATTGTTTTGAAAATGTGACCTCTAGTGATGAAAACTTATATATTGTCCCTTAAATTTTGAAAAATGTATTTGTCATCTGCAGATTGATTTTAAGTAGGAGAAAAAAATCCATTTAAATCGTAAATCGGATTTTGTGTGAAAAAAATTAATTTTTCAATATCGCCCAGCCCTACTTTAAATGAAATCGACCAATCCACCGCAGATTAGCAGTCACACAAAGGAGGGGTTTGTAAAATGAATCGTTGAGTGAATCGTTTGGGAGTCGTTGATCAAATAAGGTAAAAATAAATGCATATTATAAGAAAATGAAAGTGTTTTTTGACCTTGCATGCATGTCGACCTGTTGTTGGGGACTCCCGAAACCAAACTATTAACCTTTTTTTACCCATAATATGGGCACTTTAAGAAAATTTATGTGGATTTGGGTGATGACCGCCATGATGACACTCGCTCAGTTCGAGTTCTGTTATCACTAGAATATCGCACTGCTGGACAAGGCTTTCAGACCAGAAAGAACTGTTTTATATATATATATATAATAGGCCAATAAATCCTTACATAATTATTAAAACTGAAATATTTGTAGCAGAAATATGTAAAAACAAAGTGTTTTTATATTTCAATAAATTTATTAATTTTGCTTGTAAATGTCTCCTTTTAAAACTTTATTAAAGAAAATATACTATTGATAAATTTTCATTGCACCCCTAAAAGTTTTTTAACAGCTCCTAGAAAGAAATCAAAACATGCCAGAAGAATCTAGACATTTGGTAAAGCAACTTGAAGGTCATGAGAATGATTCTGAATAAGAAACAGCTCTGGATTCCCGATGCTACCAATCACTGAGTATGTTAAAGATCAGTGTTGGATCAGCTGCTCACCTGGACGTTGCGGTTGAGGCTAACTGCGGGCATGAACACACCCTCCAGGTTCTCGAAAGCCACGGGTCCATGCTGCTGTTTGTTGATGAAGAAGGTCAGGGTATGTTTTGTCAGGTCTAACAGAATCCCCACACTCGAACCCTTTGTGATGCCACCCTCAGCCCTGCAAGAATCACAGAGAAGAGGAAGGAGACAAATGAAGTGAATCAACAGGAGTGTTTTCTGTTGATCCAATATCTCTCTAGGAAGAGGATTGAAAGGGGTGCAGGAAATGGAGAATTTGGAGTGGAGCTGGATCAGAGTAAAGAACGTAGGGAGGAGAAACTGTGCTATGACTTCAGTGTGTATGTTACATCTGAATCACAACAATGCTAATATTCAGTCTGACAGGATGACTGCAAGTGTGATATCACCTACTTATATTTATAGAGTAGTGAAGAGCTCATAGACATTTTAAAAGAAACAAGTTGAGGAACACAAGGGAAGCTCTACATACCATGTATTTCTAAACATTGGCCCTGTTTCCACCTGTTATTAAAGGGTCAGTTCATCAGGGTTTCACTTGCCCTCATGACATTCCAAACCCCATATTTGAAGATATTCATACATCAGTAGTGTAAACAGAAACTCAACCATGTTTGCTTGATACGCAAGAACCAATTAGGTTATTTCTTACAAGTCATGTGAGCACGTTTGTGTTTCGGCAAGAATCAGTGAGATTTGTTCTTACACATCAAGCAAGTACAGTTAAACTTCTGTTTATGTCAGAAAGTAATGTTTATATGTGGATAAAATTCAATCTGTTCATCATATAGAGTGACGTCTCTATTCAGAAGACTTAGATTAAATCCCTTGATTCATATGGATTACTTTTACAATATCTTTACGAACTTTTTGAAGCTTGAACATTTTGGTTGTGTGTACTCAAAATGGATGTAAAAAAAAATGTCAAAGAATAACAATATTAATAATATCTCCATTTGTGTTCCGAAGATGAATTCCGAAGATTCACTTATGTAACAACTATCACACAGCTGATAATACTAGAACTACTAGCAAAGTTCTACATAAGTGACTCTACAAACTACTTTCACCTGAATGGTTTACCTGCTTACAGCCCCTGGGTGATGGAGGGACAAGAGAATAAAAGAAACATGCTGGGAAAATAGCAAAATTATGAAATAATATGTTGAAAAACTGTTAAAATGAAAGGAATATGATGGATCCAAGGCTGACGAAGAAGTAGAACAAGCTTGGCTTCAGGCTACATTAAGTAGGCTACATATGAAAGGCACAGATTTCATGGATTGTTAAGTGTAACACTAGCAGTACTGTTAGCATGTCCTCGCAGTCACCTCACTATCAATAAACGCAGGCAGAATTTCAAATCATTGCATTAGTATTCAAGTGTTAGAATCATCCTGTCCTTCATACTCTCCAGAGGACACTGCATCAGCATAACTGTGACATACACCACGTGTACATGCACTACATCTATAGTATATCCTAATCAAACCTTCAAACAGAAATAATGTGTGTAATGCTCCACAACTATGAGAATATTCCAACATACTGTAATAGGGTGTTTACATCATCAGCATAGTCTGACCAATCACAGACATGTGTGTTTTTGTCTTGCCAATCTTGCTCTTCCATTTCTAATATTTACCAAGTTTACATCTATGTATTTGGCAGATGCTTTTTTCACACAGAATGCATTTTGCTTTGAAAAACGTGAGATGTGGATATTGGACAAATGCAAGGTTCCGAAATACGTTTCTTAACAATTGAACTTATTTTAACTTTAGCTGCATTTTTAATATTAATATGCACAAGACTCTGCAAAAGATGATTGCAACGATCAAACACATCCATCTAGAGCTTGTTTACATAGAAAACATATATATATCTTTTCGTTCATCTGTAGGACACAAATAAACATACTTCTCTCATCATTTTCCGTATGATGTTTCTGATGTCTTTATGAAGTTTATAGACATTGACAGCAAGTACGGTTGAGCAGCCGTTGATCATATTTGATGTGCTCTATGTGTGTGCATTGATCAAAGTTTATTAATATAAAGTCTAAATTAAACTCTTCATCATGTAAAGTGATTGTTTGTTCAGAAGACTTAGATTAAACCACTCAATCCATATGCATACTTGTCTGTATTCACCTTTTCCAGCTTGACCATTTTGGTTTCAGTGAATAGACAAAAATTATGCTTTGGACATATGGTCCTGTCCAAGAGGGGATGCCTGTCCTAAATAATGTGGAACAAATCTGTCAAAAGCCCAGCTTGCAAAATGTATCACCACCCTAGATGCGTACCTGTTTGTGTGGGAGTTGTTGTGCATGAACCAGGAGCGATTGTTGTCCACATACATGGCCCAGGCCTTATCGTCCTTCCCCAGCATCGTGTCCTTCGTTGTATTAATCCGTGCCACACCGAATGCGGGGTCGGGGTGGTTGTCATAGCGATCCATACTAAGTTCCCAGTAATGCACGCCCTTGGAGAAGGCAGCCGTCCCGAGCACCACGCGATCATCGTAACTGTTACAAGTCACAGTCTGGTTTTCATTTGATAGGACAATGTCTCTGTGAGCTGACGTAGGGTCAAAGGTGAACCATGCCACTGCAGAGCAAAGATAAAATAAAGTTTGTGAAAGCCAGAATAATTCAGTGTGGTTCAAAGACATATTTGCAGCTAAAGAGGTTAATCAATAAAAAGTACTAAGATTAATTAAAATAGCATCTCACGGCATTTGACTGACATTAATGTACACTGTATATAATAATAGATCGTGCTGTTTCTCAAACTGTTTGTGCAAAAAAAGGTTCAATGTAAAAAGTGCATTCTTTGTGACTTAAAAGGCTTTTTCTGTTTAGTTTTCTGTTTATATATATATATATATATATATATATATATATATATATATATTTAATCAGAGCCAATGGATTTTTAGGACAGCTGTTTCAGTCATATCTGACAGATAAAAGGGTCGTTTTATGTGTGATATTACCAGAAAAAATTCTCAGCTCCTTTAGCAACGATATAAAAGAGGTTAAGTTTAGTCATCATAGTTTGCTGTTCACACACATAGCTACACATCTTCACTCCAGCAGTGACCCATGAATTATTAAAACAGTTGAAGGAATGAAATATTGAAGCTCTCTTAGAAGATTTTCGGTAGCAGAGGGCCTGTAAGGCAAATCTAGCATCAAACCCTAATTAGGCCTGTGTTAATTGAACATCTCCAGTGGGACCCCTGGTTTATGCAGTTTTGTAAAGAGCAATCTAGAACCTGCCAATGTAACTAGAACTGGGGTCTTAATTCTAACGGTCTTCTAATGGTGCAAAACTTAAAAGCCAGTCACAGGACTTAAATGTACACATAAATAAATACAATAAATCTAAATAATAATCATTTTTCCCATAAAATGTATACAATGTAATCTATTTAATGTGCATAATATTTACCCCTTGTTCCCACTGTACTTCTCAATTAGGGAAAGGTGTTTTTATGCCCTTCAAAGTGATTTAAGCATGTATGCCATTTCACTAATATGAAATTAATTCTATAAACCTCAGGATTTTTGCCATCTTTTATGTACACTGTACATAAAACACTGTAGTTATGTCGTTAATAGTTAAGAAATACATAGAGTATAGTGAAATCTTACAAGTTCTATTCACAAGATAAAGGAACAGTTCACCTAAACATGACAATTAGCTGGAAATATTCTCATCCTCAGGTCATCCAAAAAAAATCTTCATTGGAACAAATTTTGCATTACATCACTTGCTCATCAATGAATCCTCTGCAGTAAATGGGTGCCGTCAGAATAAGAGTCCAAACAGTGAAAAAGTATGTCCCCTGTTATCCTCTCTTATCAAAATCCACTGACATGTTTGTTTAGAACTATTTTTGACTGGTTTTGCTTGTAAACGATGCTTGAACTGTGCTGCTTTTTTCTCTCTTAATTCAGCTGAGATGACTTTCACTGGAGAAAGCAATATTATGGATTGATGACTCATATTTTAGCAAAAGATTGTAGTTCAAAAATGTCTTAGTGAGGGATTTATTTCTTAAAAACATGCAACTTTTTGGTTCACAACACGTTAATTGATGGACTGGAATCATGGCGTTTTCTTGATGCTTTTATCAGCTGTTTGGACTCATCTGACGGCACCCATTCACTGCAGAGGATCCATTGCGAGCAAGTGATGTAATGCTACATTAATCTAAATCTGTTCCCATCAAGAAACAAGCACATCTTTTATGGCCTGAGGGTGAGTAGGGTGAGGGTAAGTTTTGGGTTAACTATTCTTTTAATATTGAGTAACTTATATCAAATTCACACAATATAGTGAATTTTAATTTGTCTACTACTGCTCAGCCATAGAAAACAGTTTCCAATAAAGAGTCAGTGTTTTTGAACAAATCAGTTGCGTGAATGATTCATTGATTTGCTCATATTGAACTTGCAGAAGTAGAATGGAGTGGTACAAACAGTGAAAAGTCTCAGTATTATTGGTATACATATCAACATTTTCTGAAATAACAGTCTATTGAATTCCCTATGACAGAATAAGTCTCTATGAGTCTCTACTTCTACATAAAGTCTACGAAGGATGTTTGATGAGAAGAGTTTTCCTATAAAACACTCATTAAAGAGATGCATCCACAGCAGGGATCCATGGAGGAAAGGGAATATATAATGTGAAAGCTGTGTGAATGAGCGTCATAGATAGAAAAGAAGCTTTAAGAAATCTCAGAGGCCCTATTAAAGGTGAATGAAAGAAACTGTGTGAAGAAGCAGACGACCAAAACACCCACCATCAGACGTCTTCAAAACAACAACTTTGCTGTATGCTCCCACGCCAGCAGAGTTGTACGCTTTGACTCGAGCATTGTATGAACTGTTGAAATGTAGGCCGTCCACTGTACAGATGGTCTCTTTCCCAACATAGACTTCCTAAAACATGGACAGGAAAAGCAGACAAGGTGCAAGGTAAAAATAGAAAGCATCTGGTAAAACATGACCTCCTGTAAGATAAGATATAAGACAACACTGCACGTTAATCATGGATGATAAAATAAGCTGCAGATTTCTCAAAGAGAAGCAGAGAATTTTAAGCATTTAAAAAACAAGATAACAAAAGCTTCCTGCAACCCAACTTTGAAAAAGCAGTTTGGAGGCTTTAACCGCACAGAGTTATCTGGACTGACTTTAATTGAGAATCGAACCAACTTCAACTGGCACGGGAGGTGGACGCTCTAGCAAAGACATTATAGTTCCCCCAAAAAATGAAAATGTTGTCAACTTTGGAACACAAATTAAGATCATTTTGAGGAAATCCGAGAGCTTTCTGGTCCATAGACAGCAAAGGTACTACCACATTCAAGGTCCAGGGCCCGGTTGCATGAAAGATCTTAAGCTAAGAAATCCCTTAGGTTAAGGGAACCCTTAGTGAAACTTGGGTTGCAAGAAAAATCTTAAGGGTCAACTTAAGGAACCTTAAGACTGCCATTAATTATTCCCATTAATTATCTAAGTGTTCCCTTAAGTGTTGCTACAAAGTCCTTAGTAACTATTTCACCTTGATAAATTCAAGGGACCAAAACAGCTCCCTTAAGTCATCCTAAACTCAGTATCTGCAGGATGTTTAAGCTTAAGAATTTACCTGTACATTTAAGACCTGCACAAATAAAATATAATATGAGTGTAGTAGGGCAATGACTATGGTAACATATTAAACTGTAAAAAGCATGATTTACAGGTTTTCACAAAACAAAAATATTTTTATATTTTTGTTTTAAATGGATGAGTTGTATCAACTATTATATTAATTTAAACAATTATTATTAATCAATTATTACATTAATTAAATAACAATATAAATGTAATGTATTTAATAATTGTTTAGATTTTTATAATGCGTTATTTTTTTATCGAGCGTCAATCCACCTGTTCACATTTACAACTCTGTGTGTTTGCAGCGTCAAAAATTGGTTAATTTTCACATTTAGTACATTTTCCATCATTGGTCAGCGCTTTCACTGCTGTTTCCTCGGTAACGACTGTACGCAAAGCAGCGCAGAAACGGGCAGCGCTTGATTATTTAATGTTATGAAGGTGAGTAATTAATGACAGAATTTTCATTTGTGGGTGAACTATCCCTTTAAATACTGCAACCACTAGCATCAGTTTCTAGTGCACTTCTTCTTGAGGCCAGAGGAGTGAGGTTTACCTGCACAGTTCTTACTAGCTGGCCTCCTTTAAACCTCACTCTCATCTGGGTCACGGCACCAATGTCACTGGTTCTTCTGGCACCGCCCCAAATGGGATTTAAATTAGCACTAATCCGAATAGAAGGCTAGCATTTCATTGCATCCCAGGCTAGCTTGCATCCATTACACAAATATCAAATCATGTCATGACTAAGCAACTAAACGCTATTGGCTATTTTTTTAAAGGGAACAAGCTCTTTAAAATGTCCTGCCCAAAAGTCTTGATTCAGTACGAAATTTATCACAAGAATGAAAACTGTGCATATGTGTTGATTTCATTCGGAGTACAAAATTATTAAGAAATCTTTTGTTTTCCTGACTTCTGAATGATCTCAGTGTAGAAGTAAAAATGTTGTAGATGTACCCGGTAAGACCCGCTATTCCCGTCATCCAGCTCTAGCACGTAACCCTCTACAGGCAGGGCTTGGACCGTAGTTATCCTCCAGGCCAGAGTGGCACTGTTGTTCCTCATGCAGCATTTTTCCAACTGCAACAGCGGTGCAGGAGGCACTGTGGTGGTCTCTGCTAAAGGATACAATTATTTACAGAGTACGCATTTAAACACTGACAGTCATACACTGAAGCATCCCAAGGTTAAACAGGGTAATCGTGGAGTGACATGCATGGGAGTAAGCACTTCCTCAAAGTCACTGGTGTCAAACGGAGGATAAGGGGCTGTGGGTTTGGGAGGGGTCGAGTATTTTAGGGAAACAGGTTGTAGCAGCTCTGAAATACCTCCTGTGCTCTCCTCCTCTTTCTGGTCACCTGCATGCATTTGTTTCAATAAAGCAGCCTCCTGACCATCTGAAAGATGATATCGGACAAAGCAGGTGTTGCATGTGTGAGTCTAGATGTAAAACTGGGGGGATCATTTGCCTCTGAAACTGGGAAGGATGGAATTTATTTTTGGATTGAGTTGCCCAATTATTATTTGACAAGATATGAATTTGAGTTTGCAAGATCGGTTTTATTTTCCAAAACTGGTTTAATTGCCATTTTTGAAGCTGTTGTTTACTAGTCCAGATTCTAGAAACCACATTCTAAACGGAAAAACAAGAATATCATTGCAACAAATTCATATTATATTATTAGCTTTATTACAGTGACCACCAGTGTTGAGGAACATTGTTTTAGTTACTCTTAAACAACTGTGTTAATTACACAAATGATATAGCATGATCATTTTTTATATATTTCTGAAATTATTTCTGAATTCTCCCTACTGAAAAAACACCAGCTTTTCTCCCTTTTTTAAAGAAGAGGTGCTACTTTTTTATTCTCACCAGGGCTGCATTTATATGAAAATGAAATCATATGCATTTATATGAAGAATCCAATCAGAATAGTATTATTGTGAACTGTTGTTACATTTTTTATGCTTTTCCATTTATATTTTAATAAGTAATTTATTCTTGTTATGGCAAAGTAAAATTGTCAGCATCATTAGTCCAGTCTTCAGTGTTACAAGATGCTTCAAAAATCATTCTTTTATGCTGATTTGGTGCTCTATTATTATCAATACTTTTTTAAGATTCTTTGAGGAATAGAAAGTTCATAAGAACAGCATTGATTTGAAATCAACATTTTTTAACATTATAGATGCTTTCCTGTCACTGTTAATCAATTTAAAGTATCCTTGCTGAATAAAAGTATTATTTTATTTAGAAAAATCCCAACTACGACATTGTTTTGGTTTTTGGTTATCTTGTAAATGTGCACCTTCTGTTCAGCTCTGCTGTGTTCCATCTATCTGTTAAATTAAATTACATGCACGCAGTGGTGGGCAAAGTACACAGATCAAGTACTTGAGTAAAAGTACAGATACGTATAATAAAATATTACTCCATTAAAAGTAAAAGTACTGCTTTTTCAATTTTACTCGAGTGAAAGTACAAAAGTACTCAATTTTTATGTACTTAAGTAAAAAGTACTGATAGACAGATTTATTTTGCAATTTTATATAGACTACTTTATTTCATTTTATATTAGCACATATTTTTATAATCCTACTGCCCAAAATACCTGGGGTTTTCCCAAAATAACCACTATATAGAGTCAAGATATATATTTTGTTGATATGGACTACGTTGATGAGAGTGATGTAGTAATGTTCACTGTGAAGCTTACACTGCCATGTACCTGAGAGAAAACAGATTTCACCATCTAATCTTCACCAGTAAGAACAAAGTGTTTTAGAACATGTTGTTTTGCAGAACGTCAGTTATATATGACATTAGAATTAGGCCTGAAATTAGGAAGAACATTTTAAGGAAAATCTAATTATATTTTCATAAGGATTTTTTTTCTTCTCAAACCTTGTCTGTGGTGTAAAACACCCTGGCCAAATGCCAAGAGGGCATCACTTCCCACTCTGATAATTACTGTAGTTACTATGTTCTGAACATCACATCCTTTCTTTTTCCTCAGATGGAATCTATCTAGGGGCTGAATAAAGATATTTGGACTTTATATCTAAACATTTCCTCAACTTAGCACCAGCAAGCTTGTTAGCTAGACAGTTAGCATCAGCTAACAATATTTACTTATTTTCAGTATGGTTATGAATAAACATTCATATCTGTCTACTCGGCTAGTTGATCTAAACAATATAAAATGAATACTGTTGATAAACAATATAAAAACAGACGTCACATAGGTCTAAATGCATAGCATTTTAATAAAACTGCTAACGTTACAGCAGCGGGGAATATGAACTCATGCATGAGTTATTTTATTTAATCTGTGTTATTTTAATGTTTTGTTTTTGATCTAAAACATAACGTTAGAGACACTGATGTTGATCTGGCTGCATTCAAGCATTTCAGTGGGCTTAAATAGATCACCCTTTACAGCAGATTTAGTTCACAAACAACTGACAGTTTTGACCTAAATATTATTTTCAGTTACAATAATTAATTCTAAAATTCGACATTACACAGCATCACACAAGATCTCGGTTCTTTACTCGTGAGTTCAGTTCACTGAAGAAGACTCGCTCTAAACAGATCATTTGAAACAGTGAGTTTTCGACTCGAGAACAGCTGCAATGAATCGTTTGTTGCGATTTGCGAACCGATTGAACAGGTTCATTGAAAAGAATCAGTTTGTTCATGAATCATACACACGCTTCCGGCGTCTCGGAGCACGTGATGTATCACGTGAGTAACGATATGTTTTATGAAATGTAGTGAAGTAAAAAGCACGATCTTATGCTTTGGAATGTAGTGAAGTAAAAGTAAAAGTTACTCAAAATAAAACTACTCCAGTAAAGTACAGATACTTGAAAATGTAGGTACAGTAACGAAGTAGTTGTACTTCGTTACTGACCACCACTGCATGCACGATATGCATGGTCTCAAAACCAAATCATTTAAAGCATAACCTAATTATGTAATGTGTGTTGCTTGTTAATGTTACACCCAGAACTGGTGGTTTCAAGCAGCAAACATGAAATATCATTTGTTAGATGTGTTGTCACATGTTACCTTTATTCTGGGTGAAGTCCAGCTGGAGAATCGACTGCATCAGAGGATCTGTGTTGATGGTCAAGGCGAATTCTGGGCAGACTTTTGGCTCCAGCGCACCTTTTACCCACTGATCCTGAGACGCCAGGACACGCTTTATCAACGCATCTGAGATCTGGAAGAGAAATGATAATTATCAAAGGTTATGCCTTATAAAATCTATTTGAATTTGTTTCTAGAATTATATTTATTATAAACGCGTAATTCTTTTTTATAGACCTTAGTCAGGTTAGATGTCACATTGAATTTAACACAGATACAACTTCTTTCCCTCTCAACCTCATTTACATTCCTGTAAAAATTAACTATGACTAAGGTGTATTATTGATTAAAATAATCGTTAAAAATTATTAATAAAATCCACTTTTGAAGTTAGAAAATGGTTTGTGCATGAAAATAAATTCAACATTTTATTGTTTGGGTGAACTTTTATTTTAAGGAAATGTTAGCTAGCTTCTGTACAACTGTAGTACTTTGCTAGGTTGCCACTGATGTGCAAAATATTTAATCCATAACATAATGCACAGTGTTTCAGTGATTCACTCTTTCCTTCATCAGTTTGCATCAGTTTGTCTTGATCCTCAAAATGCATTGTTTTCTGCCAACTGCTTCTTTCTTCCTGCCTTTTCATAAATCTCTGCTGGGCAGGCATCTCTGACTCACATTACATGCTTTGTGAAGACACTCAAAGAAACATCACAGTCGATACTTCATAAAAAATTCAGTAAAGAGGCAGCGTTGCACATCTGGAGCTGTCGTATCTCTATTTTATACGCCCGCTGCTACGAATCATCAATTATTAAAAGAGTTTAAATGCTGAGGGCCAGTCCCGGAAACCACAGCTCACATGGCACCAAGTTTCATTCACAATTACAACAGAGTTTAGAAGTTAGGGATGCAACCAGCACTTGTTTCTCTGTGTATTTTTTTTTTGTCTGTTTGTACCTGTAGGAATCCACTGGGATCGTTTTCTTTAATAACCTCCAGACAGAATTCCATCATTCCTGTTGTCTGTCGGAGCTTCATGGTGCAGTGAGTTATCTGATCCTTTGCGGTCTGAAACAGAGAGGAGATGAATAGTCTCATCACACACATACAGTCTGAGAAACAGGCACTCAATCAAAGACATGCTCACAGCAATGAACTCCTGCTGTGAGTGTCACATCAGATAGACACCTCAAAGAGACATGGAGCCGTATAACCAATATCATCATTTACTGTCAGAGAGTTGCAAAACAAGATTTGTATGGCTGTCAATGATCGTCAGTCTCAGCCAATTAAGGGAATGTTCCAGATTCAATACAAGCTAAGCTCAAACGATTACCACAGAAATAATTTAAACACAAATGCACTTTACATAGAGCAAGGCATTGCTCCTAAATAAACATTACATACATATGTTAACATACAAGACAGAGTTATACATGTTATTATGAGACTAGTGTTATAAAATAAACCTTTCAACTCCTGTCATGACTATATGATTATGACTACTCCTATCATGATATATGACTATATGAAGGTTCCCTAGTGAAAATAAATACACTAAAATGTATTTCAAATATATTTATTTCATGCTAAGTATACTAAAAATACATTTAAATATGTATGTGTTTAATACAAATGCCCTGTGTCAGGGTTCTGCCCTGACACACTGTTTGTCTTGTGTTTGTTCTTGTTTATGTTGTCTTTGTCAGCCATGTGCTTCTCTATCCCCTCATTTAATCTTTGCCACACCCTCTTGTTAGCCCTTGTTAGTGTAATTGCTTTCACCTGTTCCTCGTGTGCTCTCCTTCTTATTTATTAGGCTCCTTGGCCTATTGTCTTTGCCGGTTCGTTGTAATTCTCACCCCTTCTGTCACTGTCTTTGGCGCTGCCTGTGGATGTGGCTGAGTATGTGTTTTTGTCTCCCTGTCTGGTTGGTCTTGTGTCCTTGTCTTGTCATTTGTTATTCTTGTCTTGCTCCTTGCTCTAGCATTTTGGCTGTTCTTTTTTTTTTTTTTTTTTTTATTAATTTAGTTTGTTCTAGTCTTGATCTTTTATTTTTATATTTGTTTGTTGTTCTTTGATTTAGTTGTTGGTGAAATTAGTAATGTCTTTTTTACTTATTAGTATTTTTTTTTTTGCCTTTTTGATCCCCCTGCCTGTATTGGACTCCTTATGTTTCTGTGAAGCCTGTTCTTGTCTCTGTGTCATAGAGTTCCTGTCCTGACCCTGTTCCTGGTTCACTCTGCCTGGCCTTGCCGCTTACTCTGCTGCTATTCTGCTAGTTGATGTCCAGGCTACCTCAGTGGTGTTCCCTAGCTGTCTCTGTTTACTCTGTTCTTGTTGTTAAATCACATGCAAATATCACTATCCTCTTGTATCTTTGTTTTGTAATAAATCCTTGACACTCACTCACTCTGCAATTGGGTCCTCCTTCCAGATCCCTGACAGCCCTGCGATTGTACCGTTGGTGTATTAATCTGGTATACTTAAAGTCTGCTAAATCGAAACGACTGATTTTGTACTTAATGTAATTTAATTGTGCAGAAGTAGTGCTGCTAAAGATATACTGAAGTATATCTGATTGTGCTTAAAGTGAAACTATTGCAAGTATACTTCAGATACACTTTAAATATCTCGCATTTAAAGACCATATTCAAAGATCATACAATCCTCATCAATAGTGATATTAAAACACATTAAGGCTTCATATTAAGAAATGTGCAGTGTGCACAAATAGTACTCCAAATGAAAGTTTAATTATCATTCTCATATCAGTAAGTCTTGAGCAATATGTCTGTAAATATATTATAGTTAGTATAAATATACTATGCTTTGTAATATATCTTACTTTTTTTACTAGGGTTACTTGAAAGGATGTTACATAACTAAGCAAACTCCACTAAATGACAGACTCAAATATTCCCCACACTTAGCAAATGTTTCAATCCTGGATGTCGATTGATCAGTACAACATTCTTGCCATGCATCTGTGTTCCTGTTCACCATATCACTGTGCAGATCCCATAACAGATTGTGTTGCATAATAATATAAGAGACTATATACTGTACTTCAATGAAGGTTGATTGATGAATGACTTAATAAAGACAAACTTAAGTCCATACTGTGAATACGGTCATGTCATGGCTAACTTTTCACATATAGTACTCTACAAAGCAACGGTGTCTCTTCAGAAAACTTGAAAGAATTACCAGCTCGATTCATATGGAATTCATATGTCATTAAAAATAATCTTCATTCAAGTCTTATGGGTTTGAAACAATACATGACAACAAAATGATGACATCTTTTTTTATGAACTATCCCTTTAAATGTAGTATTAAATGTTATTTCCTGAAATAATAATCTGTGAATTCTCCTGCATATATATTCTATTAATATTTGTTTTTGAAATACATAGATTACTCAATTTATCAAACATTCACTCTGGGTTTTTGCCATCCATGTCCAATTGTGAAGACAAGCTGATCAAATCGGTCTCTTTATAATGCATAATTATTTAATGGAATGAGATGGATGACTGTATAATTACAGTTGACAGAACCAGCATTAACCCTTTAATTTAGAAATAAATTAATATTTAAATAAAACAAAAGACATTAATATTGTGAGGTTATGAATATTTATCATGTGAAAAAAGATCACCTTAGTGTTTCATTTTCCTTTTTTTTTTGCCTGTCAGCTTTATCATGATTAAAATGACCGAAAGCCTCTAATCTGTATCAAATAAAGCAAAGGATTTTATGATGGTTGGTTTATTGTGCAAAGAATCATACATGAACCAGGGTTTCCTAAATTCTGTTGCTGTTTTTCCACATAAACTGTAGATAATTGTATTCTTCCTAATACACAATATAATCTTGCATCACTGTAATCTATTGAACAATGTATGGATTAATTCCATAACATACAGTAAGAAACGCATTGGACCAAGCAGGTTTACTTTCACACCCCAACCCCCTTCATCCTGTGTTCAGTGTGGTGAAAGAGGGCAAGCGTAAAGCTCTGTTGTCAGACTGCTGGTGTGGAAGAAGTGAATTAGAGTAGAAAATGACATTTCCTTTCACTGCAAACAAAAACAGTTCATTTGATTATCTGAGCAGAACACACCGACCCAGGGAGACGGAGGAACTTAACGCTATTAGCCACAAATTATCTTACAGAACAGAAAAATAGGCTTTTATATCATAAAATCAATTTTTCAATACAACCAGATTTGATGAAAATGACACTAGAAGCATCACGCTAATTAAAAAATTCATTTTTAGCCAAGTGTTTCGACCCCCCACCCCCAAATAAAAGATAGGAAAATACAAATTATAATAATAATAATACATAAGACAATACATTAAACTAAATACATTTGCTTAAAATGAATTACAATTATTTTTAAATTAAATGAACAAAAAAATGATTTAAAACCAGTGCAAATACTTAGTGAATAAAATGTATTCCTTACATACAGCCAGATTAAATAAACTCACTTTATTCTGACCATATGGAGTTCAATCTGCTTTCCATAAAGTCACGGACACTAATAGTGCGGTGTATTACAGAAACTCTTTCTCCCTCTGTCTCATCTGTGTGGTGAAGCCAGACACAATGTCATGTGAATGAACTAGGAAATAATCTCACTGCTGCAAAATGTTTAGTTATAGTTGGACTACCCTTGAATGGCTTTAAAAAATATATACATGTATATAAAATATATGTATACTTTCCCACACTACCCTTAAAAGCTGATGCTAAAATTATTAGCACATTTAATTTGCTACTGCTTGATTTTAGGTGTGTGGACCTCTGGGTTTAGAATAGGAATGAATGACAAGAGCATGTTGTGTGTTGACCCACCTTCAGCTTACTCTCTTTCTCCTTTGTGACCTTGGTGAGCAGTTTGGCCTTCTGCCGAGTGAGCGCTTCAATCAGAGAGTCACACTGAGCGACCAGACATGCCTCAAATTCAACGCCGTTCTCCTGTTACACACATACACACCGTACACACAGAGTGAGCTTTGCCCCACAAAACACTATATACAATATATCTACATCATTTTGTTTTTGATAACCTTAATATGGAACTTTTGTAACATTGTAACCCCATCGAGAAGAAGTCTGCTAAAGTTAGTAATTATAAAGTATAAAGTATAAAATATGTCTGAGCCCTAAGAATTAATATTGCTATTGCACCTTTCAGACTTATATATGTAAATGACCTCTTTTATGATTGGCTAACCTTTTCACATTTGTAAACTCCATATTTGAAACTGCTGAATACTAAATGGTGTATATATGCAAATGTGGGAAGCAACATTTTAAAGTCTGCCATGAAAATCAATGGTCTTGGTGGAACAGATCTGTTATCCACTGACATGCTGCACATATAACATACTTGAAATCACCCCGTAGTAGATCTATACAGGTGGAGCTGGGGAAGGTGGAGGGTTTCTGCCACAGCAAGCACTAGCCAGCCGCTGCATTAATAATAATATTAATGATGTGATTATATCAGATTGAGTAAGAAACTATTGGCCTGCGCTATCTAGAGTTTCATGACAGAACTTTGTATATTGTAGAAATATGATTCCTATGTAAAATTATTACAGAGTTTCAAAATATGGTCTGGGTGGAGGAAGCAGATGTTTTTAAACAAATACACCCCCATCTGCCAGTGGTTGATGAAATATGCCGCAAACTCACATCATTGAGTTTGTTTTTGTTGTTGTTGTTTTTGTTTTTTAAACTGGTTAATGGTGCTTAATAATATAGAGCAAATATTTGATAAGCCACAATGTGACAAAGTCAAATTATCTACAAATAAGAGTTATTACCTACAACCAAAACCACTTAAATTTTTGTATTTAAAATAAAAAAACATTAACAACATTTCTAAATTTTTGTTAACTTTAAGCTGAAGAACTATTTTAAGCTCCAATTATCGCTATTAACAATCCATTAACTATGATTCTGCCTCAATAAACTCTTAATTTTCTGTTTACTAATAGTTAGTAAAGTAGTTATTAAGTTTGGGGTTGGATTAGGATGTAGAATATTGTCATGAAAAATATGTGCTTTATGAACAGCCAATATGTTAATAATAGGCATGATAATAAGCAGCTGGTTAATAGTGAGAATTGGTCCCTATACTAAAGTGTTATCAACAACTAAAATAACTCAAACCTAATAAACTAAAGCATTTAAACACAAACTAATAAATACAACATTGACATGCTACTAGTGTCCAATGAAGACACACTGATTAGAGCTGTCTCTACAAATTAAGAAAGTAATACACACATCACGGATGGGGCAATTATTATTTTTGCTATTCTGTTTGGTGTCTGAAGTGGCACAGAAATGCCAAACTTTATCTTTAAAATGCATTTTGTGAAGCTGGCAAAGATCAGTTGAGGGAGTCTGTGCTGTAGGAGTTTTGCACAGAACTAATCGTTCATTCACTTTGAGTACGGTTGTGACTCAGATGTGAGACCTACACCCACACACTGACACTGGAGCAGATGGGACGGAGTAATTTCATCTACTACACAACAAGGATGAAGAGAAGACGTCTGATGTGAGCATGTGTGACTGGTGCGTTTTAAAATAAGAGATCAGGCTTGAAACCAGACTATAGTCCTTCTGCAGGACTAGTCTCTGTGTGAGAAAGTGTGTCACATTGCATTGAAATCACCGATCACTAAAGCACTTCAGTGCAAAGTCTGCTTACAGAGGCTTTCAAAGACAATCTCTTCCTCTCTCCCTCTGTATCAAAGGGCATTAAACTCTTCACTTGAGTAAAAATAGCTCAGAGCTCATAATCCAGTGATCTCCAGACAGAATACAATTCAAAACTCATGGCATTCATTTGAATTGTATGCAAAAAAAATTGCATTGATTAACATTCTATACAAATGATTGTTAAGCTGCATCATTTCTCAGAACTAGTGCAAGGCTTTCTGCTCCAGAGACCCTCCGTATAAAGTAAAATGCTCTCAATAAAATTTTATTTCAACATTACATTACATTATATAATGTTAAAGAGATAACTAATACTTCAAACCTGAGATAATATTAAGGTTTTATCTGTCTTCAGACGCCCTTGCAAGACCCCAGGGTCCTGGTTAAAAACCCCCGCTTTAGATTATCAAAACCTTTGATATGCAACACATAAAAATTCACGTTAACATCTGACGTATGGCATGTTTGTTGGATTCATGCTGAACGTTATAATTACCCCACTTCATTTTTTAACGAGGTATTAATTTGCATATGTAATGAGATGCTAGCAGGGATGTTTTGATTATGTTATTATTCTTGCTCTCATGTGAAGGCAATTTTTATTCACAAGTGTTAAAAACATAGTGAGGTTTGTTATATGAAACTGAAAGGACCACATTCAAAACTGGCAACCTATATAAACATTTCATATTTAATGAGTTTACATCATTTTCACATTTTTGAGAAATAACAGATGGCTTTGTTACCTGTATCTGCTGAAGTAAGTTCTTCAGCTGCACCAGGAACTCCTTGGCCTCCTTGGCTTTTTCAGACACTCCATTCAATGCCTGTGACAGCTGACACTGCACACACAAACATGGCTCAATGAAATCATTTGCTTAACATGCTTTCAAATCTTTAGAAGAACACATATTTGCTATTTAAACTGAAACTAGAGAACTATGTTAAAAGAAGTTCAACTTCTATCTTCTTGCATTTTTACCTATTCCACTGCCCACGTCACATCTTTGTCAACACAAAAGCGCATTCTGTGTGAATGGCACCTAGTGATATATTCTACTTACGTTCCTTCATTGAGCGCGTCACACGCTCACGTTAATTATGTGCACCAACATGTGGTTTGATCATTCTTTTGCTTTACTATCATTGGCATATAGTCAAAGTGGCTAATTCTAACATTAGTCACACTTCTATTCCAAATCATGATTCATCAATTTATGAAAATAGAATTGTGGCAAAACATTCAAATTATTCGATAAAATCAGAAAAATCGCCCAGCCTTAGTTTCTCCCTTGACAGCCTTCAACATTCATCATTTATTCCAGGGGTCACTGGAAGTTTTAAGAATACCTTAATACCTGAATGAAATACCTGATTAAATAAATAAAATAAAAATAAATACCCACTGCATGGGACCATGATCCAGTCCTGCCAATCCAACATTTCCCAACATCATCAAACACCTCCCAACGTTCACAGAATCCTCAAAAAGCCCATTTTCTGTGCATCCTCAACCACCGCCCAACATTCCTAGCATCTTCAGAACACCTACCAACATTTCTGTGGTGCCTCAAAACCTGTGCCCATGAGCCTCACAAAACCATGATCCAGTCCTGCCAACATTACCAACATTACCCAGCATTCTTAAACACCCCAACATCTAGGACCATAATCTGGTCCTGCTAATTCAACTTTACCCTTTTCCCAGAATCCTCAAACACACCCCAGATTCCCAGTATCCTCAAACATTACTCACTACCCCCAAGCCCCACAAAACATCATAAACATTCTAAAACACCACCAGGATTCCCAACATCTAACACCAACCCAACAACCCTGTTGAAAGCATGGCTACTGGTTTGAACTGGTTTAAGATGGTCATGTGCTGGTCCTATAATCTGGTCCTGAGCAGGAGCTAATAGCTTAGAACCAGCTTGGGACCAGTTAAGGACCAGCTTAAACTAGCTCAAACCTGCAGCCATGCTTCAAAACATACCTAACCTGACATATGCTGTTTTTTCAACAAGGAATGCTAAACACAACCACCAGTTAAACACATTCACCAGTACAATGTCACACACTTCAATCAGTCAAATATAACTCAACTCGTTCCCATATGTCTAATCAGTCTTTTCCCAAACAAAACTAAACTGTCAGGATTTGAATGATTGATGTGTTGTATCGAATTGGCTTTAGATTGAAACTCTGTCACTGTCAACTCAATACCCAGTCACGAGAGGTTCTGCCCAGAGGTTTACCAGACCTCCATAATCCATAGGCAGCAGCTATAAGATCATTTAAATATGATCTTCTCAAAGCAAACAACAGCCTACTGTACTGCATGTGCCAACTATGTAATTGTAATCTGATCTCTAATAAAACCCTCAGCCTGAGCCCGAAGGACATTTGACAGCAGTCGGAGTGAAAACCTAAACCAAGATGCACGACTCCAGAGAAAAAGCACTGAAAAAGCACTCACCAGAGTGAAAGGAAAAGAGTGGTAAAAGGTAAATAAATAATTATGTTCTATTCAACAAGCTCTATAAAACTGTCTATTCATGCAATGTAATACTAAGCACAACGGCAATTGCAAGGCATAACATTTTTAAGGCATTCTTATTTTTGTCATAAACACCTTTTGCACAATGTTTTCCCATTTTGGTTTGTGTAATTTAATATAATATCCAGGCCAGGTATTAGATTTTATTGTATGCAGCCTGTAATAATAATTATTATAAAAAAATACTAAAATAACTGTTAATGGAACTGTTAAGGATGCAATGATGTGTTTTATTCATCAAAAATAAATGTACAACTTTAGAAAATATTTATATTTCAAATATAAAACTCTTTTTAATATATTTTTTAATGTCATGATTTCCACAGATATATAAAGCAACACAACTGTTTACAACATTGATAATAATAAGAATTGTTTCTTTAGCACTAAATCAGCATATTCATATTTCTGAAGGATCATGTGACACTGAAGACTGGAGTAATGAAGCTGAAAATTCAGCTTTGCATCACATGAATAAATTACTTTTTAAATATATTAAAATAGAAAATAGACATTTTAAACTATGATATATACAATACCGTAGTGACCGTATTAAGGTTATTAACAATGTGTACAATGTGTAGTTAAAAATACATGTTTGTAAGTAGTAGCTATTTTATAAATAAAATATTTGTATTTTATTTTATGCAGCCTGGAATAACATTTATTTTCTCAATATATTCCTTCTTCAAAAGTACTAAAGGAACCATAATTGTTAAGAAGAATCAGAACCAAAGCTGTTAAATTCCTTATGATTATTGCTTAGATAAGATTTATTTTATTTCAACACTGCTCCCATAATGCACACAATAGATGGTTAAAATCCAAAATCATCTGTGGGTCTTGACTAATGATCACTCAAGTCTGTTGAAAACACCCTGGCACGAGTCCACAGAGACACACACACACACACACACACACACACACACATTTCCTTCCCAACTGCTCCTCTTCCTCTGGGCCTTCTTCGATCAGTGGGGTCTTAAATCAACAAAAGAAACACACAAACACAAGCACACACAGACATATCTCCTCGCTCTATTAACGTGCCATCTGCCTGGGCAAGCTGTCCAGCCTGCTAACAAGACCCTGACAGATACCCTTCTCATGGCCCACTTCTCCCAGTATGTGTGCCTGTGTGATGGAGCAGACACCAGGACACCGCTGGGGTCAATGATGCATCGGGGTCACGTCCCACCCCGCTTTTGTGTCCACAGACCCTGTACAATCTGGCCCTCCTTCACACTACTCAGGCTAATTTCAACCAAAGAACCAAACAAAGAAATAGGCTTGCTTTGTTAAAATGGTGTTAACAGACAAGTCCAAAATGTCACGTAGTCGTAGTTTATTGACCACAGTCAGTGCAAAGGTCAGGTGGTCAGACTCACTTACACAGATGAGGTCAAATGTATTTCAGTCCTAAACATCCTGCAGGCTAGGTACTGATGTCTCAAATGTGCACACTTTTCTTTCGAATAATGAATGAATGAGGTTTGTCCTTTCTAAAAGGTTTTACATTTAAATCATGAAGAAACTAATGGTACTTTTGACAAATATGAGATGACGACTCCAGTCAAGTCTGTGTGCTAAAGAATATTACATATACAAAACATTTTGGGGTATTTTTTTACAGGATTAGGACATTAAGTAAAGATCATGTTCCATGAAGATATTTAGTACATTTCCTACAGTAAATATATCAAAACTTAATTTTTGATTAATAATATGGATTGCTAAGGACTACATTTGGAGAACTTTAAAGGTGACTTTCTCAATATTTAGATTTTTTTTTTGAACCTTAGATTCCAAATTTGTAAGTAGTTGTATCTCAGCCAAATATTGTCATATCCTAACAAACCATACATCAATAGAAAGCTTATGTATTCAGCTTTTAGATGTCGCATGAATCTCAATTTCTCAAAGGTGAACATTATGACTGGTTTTGTGGTCCAGGGTCACATATTAGAATTATTTCTGAAAGATAACATGATGTGACACAAAAACTGGAGTAATGGTGCTGAAATAACAGGAATAAATTACATCTTAAAATATATTACGGAAAACAGTTATTTTACATTGTAATAACATTATACAATTTTATTGTTTTTATTGTCTTTTTCTTAAAGACAGTACATGAACATTTCATGAACATTAAGAAATCTTACCGGCCCCAAACCTTTAAAAGGTAGTGTATATATATAACAAAACATTCATTACTATATAAAAGTGTGGAGTAGGTGTCCAAGCTTCCATGGGTTTCACTGTATCATTTCAATGTCTAGGTGGAAAACTGGACAATAAACTTTGGGTTAAAGTTTTAATACATGCAGTCAGATGAATACATGCAGTGCAGAACTATAACAACACTATGCTTTATTGGCCTTATATACTGATTTACTGAACAGTGAGTCTATCTGTAATAATGTGAAGGGCTCTGAGAAAAAAGGCTGCGCTAATATGAAATCACACAGAAAAGTGGAGCTTCTTTATTTAGACTCTTGCTAAAAGACGGAGCGCTATTATCCTATTACCTACTTCAGCAGAGCAATGTGATGAAGAGCTGATGAGATGTGAATTTAATTTAGAGACGGTGGAAGACGAGCAGTGTGTGTGTGTGTGTGTGTGTGTGTGTGTGTGTGTGTGTGTGTGTGTGTGTGTGTGTGTGTGTGTGTGTGTGTGTGTGTGTGTGTGTGTGTGTGTGTGTTGATTTGGGACATCACAGAGACACGTGTGACATTTCAATAACTGGTTGGTTGATTTTTTTTGACAGAGCAAATGGACACTTGCCTTATCAGCATGTTTGCAGGACTGAGACTGTGTGAGTGTGTGCGTGCATGCGTGTGTGTAAGATACAAATCTGTGCTGATGAAGTAGTGACCTTGATTGTGAGTCCTCGGGGAGTGTGCACTAAAGAGTGTGTCAGGTTTGCCATCACATCTCAACCTATTGCCCTTTCTGACTCTCTTCCAAAATGCAGTAAAGTACCTCTTCATAGGCAGAGACCTTTCAATGCAGCATCCTAACTGAAATGGACCCACGTAAATAGGGTCACCAGTTTTAGAAGAGAGACATTCTCCATTTGTGTGTACTATTTTAGATTAAAGTAAAAATATTGACCACTCTGCAAATAAAAATAAAATGCAATGTGATGTCACAATGTACGGCGGCAGCTAGGTGTGTATAGCTATAAAAAGGACAATCACTAATTGACTGAACTAAGTGTTAAATGCGTTTGAGATGCAATTTGACTTTGGCTCACTGACATACACATTCATTACCTCAGTTTTAAAAATGAATGCTAAAAATAAACATTAAAGAATTGTAACTTTGTGATATGGAACAAAGCATGTGAAACAAAAGTGAATTTCATAGAACCAATGAAATGAATCACTAAAAGACAACAAATGTAAATTAGCTAATGCTAACTACGCTCCCTTGATCCTCCTTGATCTTTCCCCTGCTGTCAGATGTAGTGTCTGTTTATCAGCGTGGCTGGATTGGTAATCGGGCATTACGAGCATTTTCCCGGTGGGCCGAGGCACTTATGGGACCGACAGAAGTTTTTTTTTTTTTTAAGGACCTTTATGGCCCATTGGTTTATCTCCTGTAATGACAGCGTAAACCACCCAATCACAATGCACTATAGACAGAGAGATTAAGTATTTTGCTCCACCTATATAAAGATCGCTTCACTCCAACTTCTTCCTCGTCGGCTTTTCCCACGTTTTTCACAGCAGCTTTATCAAAAACAGGCTTGCTCTGCAGTGAATGATGCGGGCCAAAGAGCCAGGCAGGAGGAGGAGAGGAGAGGAGTTAAAGGGATAGTTCACCCAAAAATAACAATTATGTCATCATGTACTCACCCTCAAGTAGTTCCAAACCTGTATGAATTTCTTTGTTTTGTCAAAGACAAAGGAAGATGTTTTGAAGAATGTTTGTAACAGGATGTTTTAGGGCACCATTGACTTCCACAGTAGGAAAAACAATACTATGGAAGTCAATGGTGCCCCAGAACTGCTCTGTTTCCCACATTCTTCAGAATATCTTCATTTGTGTTCAGCAGAAGAAAGACATTCATACAGGTCTGGAACTACTTGAGGGTGAGTAAATGATGACATAATCTTAATTTCATAGTGGTTTCTATGAAACCTATATCTTCACTACCAGTCAAAAGTATTTGAACAGTAAGATTTTTAATGTTTTTTAAAGAATTATCTTCTGCTCATCAAGCCTTCATTTATTTGATCCAAAACACAGCAAACGCAGTAATATTGTGAAACATTTTTCTACGTATTTAAAATAGCTTTCTATTTGAGTATATTTTTAAATGTAATTTATTCCTGTGATGGCAAAACTGAATTTTCATTATCATTACTCCAGTCTTCAGTGTCACATGATCCTTCAGAAGTCATTCTAATATGCTGATTTCCTGCTAAAGAAACATTTATTATTATTATTATTATCAATATGTAAAACAGTCAAGTACATTTTTTCTGGATGCTTTGATGAATAGAAAGATCCAAAGATCAGCGTTTATCTGAAATAAAACATATTTTGTAACTTTATACACTATACCATTCCAAAGCTTGGAGTCAGTATAGTTTTGTTTTGTTTTTTGGGGAAATAAATCATAGAAATTAATACTTTTATTTAGCAAGGATGCTTTAAATTGATCAAAAATGATGGTAAAGACATTTATAATGTTACAAAATATTTCTATTTCAGATAAATGCTGTTCTTCTGAACTTTCTATGCATCAAAGAAACCTGAAAAAAATCTACTCAGCTGTTTTCAACATAGTGTAATAATAATATTAAATGTTTTTTATTTGATTTCTGAACGATCATGTGACTGTATTTTAAGTAGTAAAAATATCGTACAATGATTTTACTGATTTTGCTGTATTTTGTATCAAATAAATGCAAGCTTGGTAAGCAGAAGATACCTCCTTAAAAACATTACAAATCTTACTGTTCAAAAACTTTTGACTGGTAGTCTATCTCATAAGTAATGGTGGTGGGCCAAAAAATGAACCAAAAAATGCCAGGGCCGATTTTTTTGTCCCAGTCTAGCCCTGTTTATCAGGCTTTCATAACTCACACAAAGGGTTTAATTGTTTCATGATTTGTTTTCCATTCTAATCTGTCATTTTTACATGGATACTGACTATATTTGCTGAAATGTACATTAAATAAATCCTAAAATTTCTTCAGCTGTTTAGATTTTATATGCTAATATATGGGACGGTTTGGAAACCATCATAAATTATTCAAAAATTACTGCTTTGGACAACCCGATCTGATGAGAAAATGTAACTTTTTTACAGACTGAGTTTTTCATATAAAGTCTTATGATTTGATTTGTACGAACACTTATGATTTTACAATTTTAAAAACCCAAACCTGTTTTATTGTCTATTGTTAATAATGCAGCGATACATGAAGCACAGCCCACACTGAAATTACTTTCAAACCAAGCAGGTTTCTGTTAGCTAATGTGACAAATTCACATCACCAACTGAACCGGTTGCGAAATCTGCAAGTCATTGGTGTTTGGTGATGAGTTTTTGGCTCAAGGTCTGCATTTAAAGTCACACCAGAGGTGTTCAGCTGGGATTAGAACTTGGCTTTCTGCAGACCAGTCAAGTTCTTCCACACTGACTGAATCATCATTTCTCTTTGATCCTTGCCTTATACACAGAGACACTGTCATGTTAGAATAGAAAAGGGTTCTGTCCAAACTGTTGTTAAAAAATTAGAAGCACACAGTTCCTTAGAATATCATTATATGCTTAAACATTATGATTTGTACTCATGTAAATTACTAAAGTAGTCAAACCTTTCATTAAAAGAGGGTTACCAATACTTTGGCAATATAGTGTATTTACACAAATATTTCCATAAATGAGCTCAAATGAGTGCTTCCCCTCAAGTGTGCACCTCTTATTGCCAAGCCCACTTAGCTAGATCAGGAAATAACCTACATACAAGCAAGCCCATAAATAGTATAACAGTTAAGAACACAGTAAAAGCAGTGATGAAAGACAACTTTAAGGTCTCTCCATCACACATTCCCATTGAAATAACTGGATTTCACCCATGAACATTTGACAAACATTTGGGCGTAAACAGATCATATAAAAACACAATGGCATTGTATTCACCACCAATTCACAAAAACATAAAACAGTTAAGAATAACCATGAGAGTGTGCTGGTTTTGGAACGATCTACACAGGCAGCAACTCTGTGTGTATTAGCACTCCTCACATGAAGGAGACTACAGAGGACAGAGGAGATAGTGTTAGCATGTTGCTAAGCTAACAGTATTACACTAATAAGGTGCGGCAAAGCCAGTTTATTTATAAAACACTCTTCATTCACAATCATAATTCAAAGTGCTTTACATAGCCACAATAAAGATAAATAATACATTGGCATATATCCAAATATTGGAGAAAATTATTCATAATTTGTATTTGATTAAACTGTCATAAACATGGTTTTCTGTACTGATTGAAATATATTTATAATCAATATTTCTCTCATCATCTGCCATCTTGGATGCTTATAACAGCATGTTATGAGATTGCCAAACCTGTGGAAGGATATGTGTTTCTGTTCAAATTTGGACAATATTAAGTGTGTTATAATAATGCAGAATATCTAAACATTTTATAGATGGCAAGGGAAATAAAAAATATGTAATAAATCACAATATATTATCTCATCAATAGCTTAATATCTTAGATGATTTTGTTTTTGATTTAAGAATCGTTAGATCTAGTTTTTATTGGAAAACAGGACAAAATGACTAATGACGAAAATGATTTTTGCAGCGCAAGCAGGGTCTTTGTCTCTGTCTCTGTGGGCTGCTGTGTGATTTATGCTGAACATCTGGAGGTCAGCAGAAGCAATCACCCGTCTGACCCGCTCACACAAATCTCCCTATACTGACGGCAACATCCCTCTCTCTGTCTCTCGCCTTACACTTAGCTGTACATCTCTGTGGGTCGATGTTCACAGTGGAAAGAGAGAAAGACATTGCCATCATCAATTTTTAAATGATTATTTGACTGAACGTTGCAATGGTGCGAGGAACTGAGGAGCACATCTGGCTCTACAGATTAAATGCACATATGTCAATTCTTTAGCTGTTTCTCCTGCTATTCACTGCTGCATTCATCACTTTTGCTTTATTCATTATGTGATGCTGCAGGACAACTTCAGATTAGCTGCAGAAAGAGGGAATTGAAAATGAGTGTTATATGCCGAAAACACTAAAGCCCTAAACACTGCATGATTTTCAGCTGTCCCTGACAAAAGATTGGTATCGTGAAACAATCGTGTCCAATCAGAAATCACCGCGATTGCTTCACGATGCCAGTCTTAAGGGAAGCCCTGAGGCTTGTTTATACTCATCACTCCAAAACATTTAAAGCAATATTTATAGCACTGCTGTAAGTAAACTGTAAAAAAGTAAATCTAAGCTGTAAATGAAAGATTATGATTGTTTTTTCTCAAAGAAAATTCTTTAAAATTTCACTTGTGTTACTTGCTGTTTGTTTGTAATTATTTAAACAAACATTTAATTCAGGAATCGTCACAAAGTCGACGATTCCTGAACGTTAAACGTCACAAAGTAATAAACTAAATCCTACACCAAATACAAATTCTGCCATTTACTTAGCTTTATGTTGTCCAATCTATGCAAAAATATGTATTTATTTATTTATTTTTCACCACATTTGTCAACATCCATAAAAAAGTTCATAGTTTTCAGTTTTTGAGCAACAGGCCAACATTAAAGGCATCCTTCACTGTAATGTGCTCGTGAAACATTTCAGGAACAGTAACATTTCATCCCAAAATTAAAAGGGAAAAATGTCATTGTTTTTGCATTAAGACATTATTTTCAAGACAAATAAGCAGAACATCAATTGTTTTATTCTTATTATAGTGCTAAAATAATTTAATTATAACTTTAATTATTTATACTCTTGACTGCTAGTATTTAGTTAACTGATTTAAATCCATATTTATTGAACTTTAAAAAAACACTGAATTATGGAAATCTTCTAATATTAACAACCAACATTTAGAATAAAGTTAAATATGTTGGAAGTGGTGAGAAGTTTTGGGGAAGATTGTATATAGTCACAATGTAAACAATTTCAGTGGTCCCTGAATGTGGTCCTAAGCTTCCGATATTCTTCATACAGAGGGGTCGCCCAAGAACCCGTTGAATAGATACCATCAGAAATGACACCGGAATGACTGTAAGGTAATTAAAGGAAATCACCTGGGATCATACCACCTGGAGAGCCATGATTCATCGAGTGACCGAGAGTCGGTATCGACTGAACGGATAGAGAGAGAGAGATTCTTCATACGAAAGGGAATATATGTTTAGATTTTGAGGTGAAATATTTGACATTTAAGTTCACAGATTTTGACGTGGATACTTTTTCTTCTTTTTGGTTATAATCTCAGTGGAGGGGTGAGAGGTGGTGTGTTCAGCGAGTCTGGAGAAACCACAGTCACTGATGCCTCTTTTCAGTTGTGTGGGAAAATGAAACATTGACGTAATATTCATGTGTAACCATGGAAACCTGCTGTATTACAGGATTCAGTCCTTAGGCGTTGAACAGGACGGGTCACGTTTGTAGGAGGGGGTCTCTATATTTATTTCTCACTCTTTCTGTCTTCTCTATGAATAGCTGCATATCAAACCCAGCTGGCTGACCATCTTTGACTTCAGCTGGCTGAACAAACGTCAACAAAGTCAAAAAAATGTGAGCTGCTATATCTGTATTTGATGATTTTTTGCAAAGACAAACGTTTTCTTTATTCAATGTTCATTTTCTTCAAGAAACGTTCCAGCTACACTATATCTTGTCTTATTTGCTGAAGTCTGGTCTGTATTAAGACCGTTTCAGTGGCCTGAGTTTACTGAGCTGTTTCCTTGGTCACAGATAGCCGGCAGGAAAAAGCGTGAAAAAGAATCCTTACACACACACACACACACACACACACACACACACTCACTCACTCACCAGCGATGGCATACGGAGGAGTGGTTCTGAATATTTCAGTCTGAAATATCTAACCTACATTCGATCTGTTAGTGTGTGTGTGTGTGCGTGCGTGCGTGCGTGTGTGTGCGCGAGGCAAAATCACCGTTGCGTGTCAAGAATGTGTGCGGAGAAGGAGGTCACAGCTATTCCCACACACTGTATTTATGAATATGTGTGGAAGGAGACATTCCTGCATTACGTATCTAGGCACTACAATCATATTTATTCACTTCATGTTTTATTCTAGTGACATCCACTGGCTTTTCCACATGAGATTGTGTTTGTTTTTCTATTGACAGAAGACATGTATATTACGTGTAATGATGCTAAAAGCCATTTTTATTCCATTTATATTTTATCTGTCAGTTGTATGATATTTTTACTTTTACTTTATTTTTACTTGTTTACTTCTAAGCGTGGCTTCTGGTTTAAACCTGTTTTGTCTCAAAGCAAGTAACACTCCAAACTTGATTTCTTGCTAAAAACTATTTAATTTAAATAGTATTTTCACTTGCCACCAAGATGTTGATGAGGTACTGACTGCAGAAATTATAGTAGTATTTTTATGTATGTATGTATGTAATGGAAAAATTATTCATATTTTTATTTCAAAAATGTTTAAAGACTCAGTATTACCCAAATTAGAGTATGAGCCAAAAAAATCTTCACTGGATATTGTCATCTGAACGAGTAAGTAACAAGTCTGCCACGTTTGTTCTGACCAACTGAGGAAAAATCATTACAATAAATCATGCTACAATAGTGATTAAATCTAATGATCTATTAGCTCATATCACATCAAACCATGGGAATTAGTATTACTATTATACTTTGTTCTCAAATTATTAATGTTAACATCATCAGCAAAGCGTGACAATGAGTATAGTGTGTATTAGCATGTAGATTTCAATTCTGCAGTCTGATATCTAATCGTCATACCATTCGAATTTCATATTAACAAATTATTCTTCCTTCGAAACTGGTTTTCTTTCAAATACAAATCTTGTGTAATCCCAGGCTATCTGTAATCAGAAGCACATTTAAAACTGGAATATGATTTAATTTCAGTCACACGTGTTTCATAAACACATAATCCTTTCTGGATCACAATCTGCCATCTAAATGATAAATGTAATTATTCCATCTGCTGCGAGAAAAGGCTGTAAACAATCCTCCACCTGCAGATATAGCCTACTAGCCGGGACAACTTCTTTATGTTTACAGACGTGGCATAATGACGCAGTGCTCAAAAATTGATTTTGGATCATTTTTAACCGAAAAAAGTTACAAACTGCAAATTTAAGTAACATTTTGGCTGATGATAAGGTATGGTCTTTATAATAAAGACTTTCTTTTTTTTTTACTTTTGATGAATGTTTTAGTCTTTGCGGAAATACATTTATTTGATTAATATTAAATCAAAATATAAGCTTTAAATCAAACCTTAAAATATAATTTGAGAAAACTATACATTTGGCTTTACACCAGTTTTTAGGTTGGTCCAAAGAACCATTTTTCTCAGCGTAATACAATAAATGACTTGAATCTCTTTCTGTGTGCAACAGCCGCTTTTCGGCAAGACTTGAAGGTGTCTTGGATTTTCAGCACTCGCTGGATTAAACGTGTGACAACTAGCCGTCTGCTTGCAGCACATATATACTGCCACATGAACATTTCTACATACACTTGACTCTCAGCACTATTTAGAGGACGCAGAGTTCCACAGCAATGCAACATCTTTTAAAATCCTCCAATACACACACGGCACGGGGAAATAAGTCAATATCAAATCAATATGCACTAAACAAATGTAAGTGGTGACAGGTGAACACTAGCACAACATGGCATTTTTTTCCTTCAACTGAGGCCTATTTATGCCTCAACAAAAAAGGTAACAGTGACTTTATTTTTCATAATTGTGACTTTATATCTCCCAATTATTGGACAATGTGTTGTCTTGCTTCTCTTGGACTTAAGTGCAGCCTTCGACACTATTGATCACACTATTTTGTTGAATCGTCTCGAACAGTATTTTGGCATCAGGGGAACAGCTTTAAACTGGTTTGCCTCCTATCTTGAGGGGAGAACATTTTCTGTAGAAATTGATAACATCACTTCCTCCTCTGCTGCATGTAGATGTGGTGCCCCACAATGATCTGTTTTAGGCCCTCTTTTGTTTTCTCTCTATCTCCTTCCTTTGGCTAATATTTTTCGTAAACATCTGACTTCGTATCATTGTTATCCAGATGACATACAGCTTTATCTACCTGTTAAATCTGATGAGAATACATCCCTCCAGCCATTATTTGACTGTTTGGGTGAAGTTAAAAGTTGGGTGGTGGACAACTTCCTTCAATTAAATGATTCTAAGACTGAAGTGATACCCTCTCAAACACTTTGGCTCCTATAACTAACACTGTAGGTTCCCATGCAAGAAATCTGGGAGTTATTTTTGACCCAGCACTTAAATTTGACAAACAAATAAATTTAGTTGTAAAATCAGCATTCTTTCTGCTTAGGATAATTGCAAAAATCGAATATTTTATTTCATTTAAAGATTTAGAAACTGTTATCCATGCATTCATTTCATCAAGACTTGATTACTGTAACTCATTGTTGGTCCTGTGCCAGATTTGTAATAAATACTAGGAAGAGGGAAAATATCACTCCTGTTTTGGTTGGTGTACATTGGCTCCCTGTTGAATATAGAATCCAATTCAAGATATTACTATTTGTTTATAAGTTCCTCACAGGCTTGGGCGACAAACTATTTATCTGATCTTCTCTCCCACTATCACACATCAGGCCTTTAAGGTCATCTAACGCTCTGTTGTTGTCTGTTCCCAAGACACGTTTAAAACTTAAGGGGGATTGGGCATTCTCTGTGGCAGCACCTCAGTTGTGGAATAACTTGCCTCTTTACTTGCAATCAGCCACTTCTTTTCAAGTTTTCAAATCATCAGTAAAGACATATCTTTTTAAAAAGGCTTATGGGCTGGAGTAACTGCTGTATACAGTTTTACCGTGTGTATATTTAGTGTGGTGTACTACTTGTGTCATTTCTTTCTCTTTTTAGTTTTGTGTTATGGCTTTTGGCTTAATTCTACTTTTTTTGTGCAGCACTTTGGTCGGCTCCGTCGTTTTTAAATGTGCTATATAAAAAATTAAACTGAATCTGAATTACAACATCATTTCTCATAATTACAATTTTATTTCTTGTAATTGTAAAATTATATTATTTTACTTTATTTAGCATAATTGTGACTTTATATTGCACAGTGTGACTTTATATCTCTAAATTGTGACTCTATCATAATTATAACTTTATTTAGCATAATTGTGACAATAATTTACAATGTGATTTTATGTTTCACAAATGCAACTTTATTTGGCATAATTGTAACTTCATATAGCACAATGTGACTTTATATATTCAAACAGTGAATTTCTTTCTGTATTGTTGTGACTTTAAATCTCACAATTGTGACTTCATTTCTTGTAATTGTGACTTTATATAGTGACAGTCTCCATCCACTACACACAAGCTTTCCTCAATGTCCTACTACCCCCGTCACTGCACAGTAGCTCACACACATACTGTATAGCATAAGGTACTTACACTGACCTACTCACATACATACAGCACACACACACACACACACACACACACACACACACACACACACAAAGTGACAGTCTCCATCCACTACACACAAGCTTCAGACTCAAAGGTTTGTCCTACTACCCCGTCACTGCACAGTAGCTCACACACATATTGTACAGCATAAGACACTTAAACGGACCTACTCACATACATACAGCACACACACACATACACACACACACACAGTGACACTCTCCATCCACTACACACAAGCTTTCCTCAATGCCCTACTACCCCTGCCACTGCACAGCAGCTCACACATACTGTACAGCATAAGGTACTTACACTGACCTACTCACACACATACAGCACACACACACACACACACACACACAAACACACACCTTGACGCTCTCCATCCACTACACACAAGCTTTCCTCAATGTCCTACTACCCCCACCACTGCACAGCAGCTCACACACATACTGTATAGCATAAGGAACTTACATGGACTCACACACATCACACACACACACACACACACACACACACACACACACACACACACCGTGATGCTCTCCATCCACTACACACAAGCTTTCCTCAATGCCCTACTACCCCTGCCACTGCACAGCAGCTCACACACATACTGTACAGCATAAGGCACTTACACGGACCTACTCACACACATACAGCACACACACACAGAGCGGAGCTGAAGGGGCAATCCGAGAGTGGACAGTGTGTGTGTTAAAACAGCGTAAGTGTGAATTGTTTTGACTGAGAAGTCAAAACCTAAAATGGGAAACATCTCCTGCAGCACTTTAACAAGAACATGCATTTATTAGCCGGAAATCTTATTCAATAGATGCAATATATTTGATTCCTTATTCAATACATTTGCATGCTGTTCCAAGGTAGTTCAATTAACAACACATTGAAAATTCACTGAAGGGAAAAACATCATGTCAAACTTTTATGTTGTTGTATATGGAAGTTTGGAACACAAAAGGAGAAATAAAAATTCAAATGAATGTAAAGGTTAAAAAAGCATGATAAATTTATTGAAAATGACATTGAGAAATTAGGGTTTATTAGGGTTAAGTATATTAGGATTCTGTGTGTTTTTATTTTGTTATTTTACAAACAGCAAACAAAATTGTATGCCGAAGAGAACCTTTTTGGCCCAAAAAAAGAGTTCTTCAGGATAAAAATGAATTAAATAAATGAGTTGTTGGTGACTATGATGACTGTTGCTGACTATGTGTTTCATTGATACATACATGAAATAGCACTTCAACAAGAATGTAATCCATAAAATGTTATGATCTCATGTTTAGAATCCTAAAAGGATCCCATCTTTAAAAGTAAAAGCTTTTAGCATCAATACTTCCACGAAGAACCTTCATAGATCTTAATAGAACCTTAATAGAACCGAAGAATACTTTTCATATAAAGGTTTTTTGGGAAACCTAAATTTTTTCTTTTATTTGCATCACTATAAATGGTTTGGAAATATTGGATCTTTTGATTAAATTATCAAAATCCCTATATCTAAAAAAAAATCGTCATCTGTAATAAACCACAGCAGGGGGTCCAAATATATAAAAATAGATCAATTTAGCTGGCTGTAAAAACCCAGCTAAAGTCATTTTTTGTGATTTACTGTTTAAGGTAAAGTACTTTATGTGGAAATTTTACTTTGATATCTTTAATACTGACTGACAAAGATTGAAATCATAGTGAAATGAATGGTTGAAATCAAACTTTGATATTGTTTGATGCATAATTAAATGTTGAGACTTTAGCCTGGGTTTCACAGTTTCTTCTAAGAGTGAATGGTTCTTCTTGGAACCTTTTTGGTATGCTACCATACCAAGTACCAACTTGTTTTTATTTACTTATTTATTTAATCACTTGTTTATTTAAGTAAGACGAGTACTTTGGTAGGACCGTGGTATTCTTGAAAGTACCTTGGAGTAACGTACCATGGTGTATCATGAATTTGATGCCATCATGGTCCAGCCACAGTGCCACAATGTGTTAATTACCTTGTGTTGTTTCCACATGGCGGCCAGGGGCTTCACGTCGTGCTTGCCGTGTTTGCCCTCCTCCAGACACTGGTAGCACACTGGAGTCTTGCAGCTGGCGCAGTACATGCTGTAGTTCTCCGCTTCGTGATCCACGCAGGTCGTCTGTTTGCGCGCGGAGGCGCTGGCCGGGTGCGCGGTCCCCGCCTGCGCTGTAGCCGGCGGCAGCAGCCGGTGCTTGGCCAGCGGTCCGCGGGAGGGGTGGCAGCGCTGCTGACACGGAGCGCAGTAGAAAACATCGCACTGCTCGCACATCACCGTGGCGTCCACCGGATTGCGGTCGCACAGCTGGCATTTGACGGAAACGGCGCGGCTCTGCTGGTAGCGGGACACGATCGCCTCCAGCAGCCGGTTGCGCTGGAAGCCGCGGAGCCCGCGCTCCTCCAGGGACACGCTGCGGTGGCACAGCGGGCAGGTGATGGAGCAGTGGCGGTGCACCACCAGAGCCGGCGGGAACACGCGCACTCCGTTGGGAGACTTGAGGCACGGCGTGTATGAGCCGTAGCCACTGTCCGTCTCGCTGTACATGCTCATCTTGTCCATATCCAGATAGTCATAGTCCGAAGAGCATCGGTTTTGCGGAGGGGTCTCTCCCTCCGGAGTCTGCACGATGATGTTCCGAGCACACGCCAGGCAGACATTATGAGAGCACGGTAAAATAATCGGCTCCTTAAAAAGAGAACCGCAAACCGGGCATTTCAGTTCTTCTTCCATCGCGTCCATAAACCCACTCTCACGCGTTCAATGAAATCAGAGCAGCACTACAGACGCGGACAGCTCCAATCACCCGCTCCGCGCATGCGCAGTGAGAGAACGGTTGTGGGCGTTGTAGTCCCTATGATGATACCACCGCTTCTGCTGACCGCTTAAAAACTACAACTCCTTAATTCCGCTAATTAAATGCGGCGAGAAGAATTTGTATTATCGTCCCGTATTCAAGTGTCATAGGTTTGGGGGTAAAAAAGCCTAATTTGCAATTTAAAGAAGCCCGTGTGTAAACAACCCCGTCAAAGTAGGACAGGCGTTGTAATTTTGCTGGCATCCGAGAGAGCTGACCAGTAGCCTATTTCTGTGAGTGGCCGTGAATAATTAGAGTAGGACACTTTTCACAGCATGCATCGGGCTGCTTACAGTCCACCCTGCCCACACAGTCTAATTACAGCAGAATTAATGAGCACTTCATCACATACATCACCACCGACCTTATCTAATGATTGACGAGTAATGGGCAACATTTTACATTCATATAATAATTAAATAATGGGAAAAATATTAAACTTATAAAATGAATAATGTGTATTTATAGTACTTTTTTCTTGAAATACATGATTTAAAAATGATATTTCATGCACACACAAATAGTATCATTTTTATAGTTTTAGGTTTACATAAATACACAAGGTATATATATATATATATATACAGTATATATAGGAAAAATAAATAAGAGCAAATTGAGAAATAGGACAGAAAACATGAATCACAAAAGATTTTAGATGAATATCCAGTCCAATCTAAACTAATAGTGCAGGGTTAGATTATTTATTTGACAATCAGGGGCACAAAGGCACCTTCTTTTATTCTTTCTCACATGCCTGTCGTTTTGGTCAGAGGCGCGAGACTGATCCGTGAGATTAGGCGGGGGGGTCTGCCAAGAGAAAATGAACTCCTGTCAAAACCCAGAAGGTGACGCATACCCAGAATACTAGAAAAACAGCATCCATGTTGTGTGTGTGTGTGTGTGTGTCAGTGCAAACCAGACTGCATCAAATAAGTTAGATAAACTTGAATGCATTAAAAGTCTTGTTTCAAATTGATTTAGAAGGTAATTTAAGTCTCATGAACAGTGCCAACACCTTAAACCTTTCCTTCATCTTGTGATTTTTCAATTCAAAGTTGTCTGTGTATTATGTGTCGGGAGGGTTAAAACAACAAAAACACAATACAATAAGACCTTGTGAATATTTGGTCAAGGATATAAAGTCTGGCAGAGAGCAGAAACAGCAGTATCAAAGAGGAAAACAAACAGACGAAAGAGGAATATTTTTAATAACTCTGGGTTATTGCCAAGACTTTGGGATTTTTAACAGTCTTATTTTTATAGAACAATTCCCTGTACACCAGGGGGCACTACATTTAATAGATTCGACATCTGGAGCATAGGATCAAAGAATACAGCAAATTCAAGTGAGTATAATGCGCCTTGCTTTTTAAACCAAACGTGTTTACTAGTTTATGTGCACAAAAATACTCTCAAGAGTGTTTTCATCTTTACATCTGTCTTTTCGTTTGATTGAAATGACAAATTAAATGTAATTCTTTACGTTTTAATAACGCAATATTAATTTCTTACTTTAATAATATGCAGTTCATTATAAATTATTAAAGAACCAACAGCTGATCTCTCTACAAAGCACAATTTATATACTTCATATTATTATATTTAAGTGTTATATATGTGTAATTTGGTTTGATATAGAATAAGCCTGTTTCTGCCACGGAATAAAACAATAAATAAAAGGCAATAAAATAAATTTTCCTCACAATTCTCAATTCTGAGAAAAAAAAGAGTTCATAAACTTGCAATTCTAAGAAAAAGTCTGAATTTCAAGATATTAACTTAGAATTGAGATGTTAACTTGCAATTTCAATTATAAGTTTATAAGCAATTCTGACCAATTCAAATTGTGAGAAATAAACTCACAATTATGAGAGAAAAAGTCAGAACTGAGATAAAAATTTGTAGAATTACTCACAGGACAGTTTTTACATTTATTTGTATTCACTTTACAACTTACATTAATTTATATCTCGCAGCTCTGTGTGTATCTTGCCATTCTTTTTTCTCAGAATTGTGAGATAAAAAGTCACAATTACCTATTTTGTTTTATTCTGTTGCGAAAATTTTAAAGATGCAATTAGTAGCAGTTAGAATTTTTTTATTCTCCTTTTGTGTTCCATGTACAACAACATAGTCATAAAAGATTTGTCTTTTTCAGTGAAATATTCCTTTAAAGAGTGTGAGAGGTTAGGAGTGCATCGCATCACCAAAAGTGAGTCACAAGAGTGCAATGTAGTGAAATGTATTGAGATTTGAAGAGCGTCCGACCTCATCTCTATTAGACAACAGACATGGTGCTCTCGGGGTTGACCCTGACAGGCCGAGAGCTCTTCCTCAGATCCTGGAGCTGTTTGGCTGGTTTCCCAACTCCCTCCTCAAACCGCTTCTCCACAACAGGAAGCACCGTCTCATGCAGGAACGATGCGTTCTGCAGAATAAAGGCCTTTTTCTCGGCCTCCTGCTCGCAGCGCAGGCTGTAGTCCACATGCTGCACCGCCACCAGTATGATCTCCCGCAGGCTCTCCAGAAACACCATGTGCAGCTCTGGGAAGTACAGCTTCAGCCCTTCCTCCAGGAAGGCCATCATCTGCTTGGTGAAGGCCACGATGGTGTAGCTCAGGTTGACCCAGCAGTCTTCTCCCGTGTACTGGTCGAAACTGCTGATCCCACAGCTTCGCATTTCGTCCTTGAGCTTGGCCAGAGCTTCAGGAGTCATCAGGTTCATCCTACGCCACATCTCCTCAGAGTTACGATGCTTCGTTGCTTCAGTGATGATGTCCTTCTGGCTTTGGAGAGCCGCTCTGATGTCTTTCACGAGTAGAGACTGCAAAATGAAGGTCAGATCCAAGCCAATCTCGCTTAACTGCATACAGTGCTCACTGGCAAACTTCACGCACTCTGCAGCGGTGGACAAGCATTCTTTGCTGTCAAACACCTGCTTGCTGAAGGCATCTACGAACATCTTCATCACCGAACGAGACCAGACCACAAAGGCGGAGTAGCAGCCAGTGTTACCTGCGAAATCAGTCTCAAACTCCCTGGCGGTTTCAAGCAGGCTTGTGAAGAAGATGTTACAGAGCTTTTGGATGTAAAGCAGCGTGGCGCCCTCGATGCGAAGCTGGCGGAGGGCGGTTTGTACGGCCGCCGCTCTGTTTTTTAAAAACAGCTCACAGGCCTTTGTGGACTGTCCCAGGCGAACGAGTTGAGAGACGGCTCGCCGTGTGGCTTTGGGTCCTCCACGGAGCGAGCGATCAGGCGAGAGTTCAAACACCAGGACCTCGGTCAGCTGTCGAACACGCTCATCCACCTTCCCCCTCAGCTCCTTCACTCGTGGGCTCACTGGTTGCTCCTTCAGATATTCATTTAGCTTATCCAGAAGATCAACAGCACCCTCAAAGTCTCTCTGAGCGATGCACACGTCAAGGTCTTCTGGAAGCTCCTGGATCCATTCGGGACTGAGATCCACCAGTTCCTCTGAATACAGAGGCTCATATTCATCAAATGGGTTTGTGGAGACTTCCTGCCGGACTGGCGACGTTGGAACTTCCTCTTCCTTTATATTTTTGTCTTTCGCCACTTTGTTTTTCTTCGTTTCCTCCAGAATCTCCAGCCACTCTTTCTTGATCTTGCTGTTCTCGGCTTTGAAGATGCGGCTCTCGGGGAACATGAGGATTTTGAACATGTCTTTCATTGGAGGGTTGTCTTTTACGTTCACAACCGCAAAGCTCTCTAGATCGTACAACGCATTGTATTTGTATTTCACGGCTCCACGTCTGTTCGCCAGCCAGGTTGCGATGAGCAGGCAATCGTTCATCAGAAACGCGTGAACTTTTTGGATCTGTGACATGTTTTCTGCGTCATACTCCAAAAGATCACCATTATAGACCAGATATCTGCCTGGGGTTTCCATGATGTTCTTGCATCCCTCTACTTTCTCCAATAGTGTAGTTAGGGTTCTTTGTTTAACCTCCTCGGTTTCCTTTGGGAAGGCTGCAAGCATTTCTTTGGCTGCTTCATCTTTATCTGTGGACAGGAGAGACTGTGTAATGCTCTCCATTATGCTCTTCTGCTCAGTGAGAATGTGACTCAGCTGATACATCTCACTTTCCAAGTAAGAAATCTCCTTGGCTGTCTCAATAAACTGTCTGTAGTTCTTATAAACGTTTTTCTTCAGGTTTTGCGCGGTTTCGTCGGCGAGTGTTTGTGTTTTCTGTCGGTGTTCCTGTAAATCCCGGTCCCCATCCGACTGCTGCGAGAGCTGCTTTACGTACGACTGAGGGTCAAAATTAGGCGATTCCAGCAACTTACGCAAACGATTTCCAGTGTCTGCCATTTTTTCGATGTTCTTGCGACAATGAAACACAAATGAGAGGATAATTGTGTGAAAATCAGGCGTTTATTGCAGTTGATCTGCAGAGCTGATCGCTTCCTCAACAGGAAACGCTCGACGCCTCCCCGTGACGTCACATCACGTGACCAGCGAACGTTTCAACTGTACATAACAACAAAGATTCACTCGTTTATAATGTTTGAATCATTTAATAATAATTACATGTGCATCTAGTAAGACGTTGTTGTTTGTATTTGGTGTATGGTACATGTCTATTAGTGTTGTTGTTATGTTAATATGCATAATAAATAAATAAATAAAAGGCTTGACTACACAAAACAAAACATGTCACACAGGTCAGTAACTGTCAAATGTATGTTTATACATGTTATGTTTTAATTCATACACTTTATTGCAAGCTTAACGTAGCACATCTATAAAGTATAGAATTATACAGTATTACAAATGTACACACAGGTTAACATTTATGACCCTGGAACACAAAACCAGTCATAAGTTTTTCTTTTTTTCTATATATTTATGCATCATATAAAACTGAGGAAATAAGCTTTCCATTGATATATGGTTTGTTATGATAGGACAATATTTGGCCGAGATACAATTATTTGAAAATCTGGAATCTGAGGGTGCAAAAAAAATGAAAAGAAAATCGCTTTTAAAGTTGTCGAAACGAAGTTCTGAGCAATGGATATAACTAATCAAAAGTTAAGTTTTTATATATTTATCGTAGGAAATTTACTAAATATAATAATGGAACATGAACTTTACTTAATATCCTAATGATTTTTGGCATAAAAGAAAAAACCCATAGACCCAAAGACCCATTCAATGTATTGTTGGCTATTACTACAAAATATACCCTATGCTACTTATGACTGTTTTTGTAGTACATGGTCACATTTTATAAATGGAATAAAAGTAGATTTTTAGTACTTATTTTTGTGAAATATGTAATTATGCCCATCTGAGTAAAACACAGAAAGACCTAATTAAATGTGCCACCTTATTGGTAGGAAGTGTTCAGAGTAAAATATTTGCAGAAGTATCCAAAATTCATTCCAGTAAGGAATGAATAATTAAATACAAAAAGATAAATAATTGGCAAATGACAAACAACAAATTCGACTAATTTTGTTGTTTGTGTGGATCTGGCAACTCCGTGCAACTATTTTTATTGGTCAACATTTTACGTCTCTACTATGAGAAAAACTATTTCACGGGTTGTTATTTTTGTAGCGTAATTTTAATCTGTTTGCATATTGTAACATCAACACGTCTCCAGTGTTGCCCTGTTCATGCATATAACGTAACATTATAACAATTATACTTATAAATACATTTTCCAGCATTCCCAACACTGTGTGACTTCACGATTGGCCAGCAATTTGGTTTTAGGTCTCTACTAGGGGACAGTTTTCTTTGAAAAATTTGAGACGTTAATCTTTATCGTCACAGTCAAAAACCCGCGATTAGACCAGAATTTACACAAAACCCTTCGGTCTATCAGGCGAAAGACGGCGTCGTTGGTCACGATTAATGGTTTTATGAGGAGGTTTTGAGCTGTCTTGTGTTGATCTGCTGTGACTAAAGCAGACTGAAGATGGAGGATAAAGACTTTTTACTCGCTCTTCGTTTACAAGAGCAGTTTGATCTGGAGACCGCCACTGCTGCATGGACTGACGAAGACTATCCGTCCAGTAAAAAGCGGAAGATCGACTCCTCTGGTCTGATGGAGGTGGTTTCTTACTCCCGGCCCGGTCCGGAGAGACCGTTGTCCGTCGTTGATGAGTCGTGGGAGATGCTGGACCCCAATCCGGACGTGAGAGCCATGTTCCTGCAGTTCAATGACCAGTTCTTCTGGGGCAAACTCAGCGGTGTGGAGGTCAAGTGGAGTCCACGGATGACACTGTAAGATCCACACATGTAACGGACATGATGCTGGTCAGAACCGGTGTTAGATTGGCAGAAAGATGACGTTGACATATGTTAACTTATCTGATACAGTGCGTGCAGAATTATTAAGCAAGTTGGTATTCTGGTCATATTTTTTTCCCAAACCACATCAATCGTAATAACTACTAGTGATTTTTATATAATCATTTATAAGTGATATATAATTGTCCATGAAGGCAGGTTTTATTTTACAGATAAAATGAACAACAATAAAAAAACGACAAAGAGATTTTACTCTGAAACTGTAAGTCAAAAATTATGAAATGTCCCTGAGAAAGATGCAATTCTTGAATTTGCAAAGTTAAGGGAAAGCGAAATGCTCATTGGGTCAGCATGGTCAGAACAAATAGAAATAAAACCGGTGGAGAAGAAAAGACATATTAACTGCATGTTAAACTCCAGAATCTGACAGTAAGTTTTGAGAGTTCATTTTTAGTCTATCTCCTATCCTGAAAAGACTTGCAGAGATGGACTAAAACTGAACTCCCAAAACTTACTGACAGATTCTGGAAGATACATCATTGAAAGAGTGGATGTGGTGCTGGTCCTTCAAGAGTCACTCTCAACCTGTCTATCTATAAAGCCTATATACACCAGTCTTCATGTATTTCACAACACTTCAGCATGTCATTCTTATTAAGTGAGGGTCATCTTTACTGAAAACCTGACACCTTGCTCTTCTGGAGACTCCAGGTAGCTTGCCGTTCTCGAAAGTTTTGGGGCTGGAGACTAAACGGTTCCTGATGGTTTCACACCTAATTCTTCATATTAATTATTTTGCACTTAACGTGTCTTTTCTTGTCCGCTTGTTTTTTTTCTGACCCAATGTGCATTTTGCTGTTCAATGGTCATGTCTTAACGCTTAGTATTGCGTCCTTCTCATGGGCATTTAATAGTTTTTGACTTTTAGTCTGAGTTAAAGGCTCATTTTATCTTTAAAAGAAAACCTGCCTAATAATTCTACACCCCATAATATACGTAGTTGTTCACTTCCAGCCTTCATGGACAATTATATATCACTTATAAATGATTAAATACAAAATTAATAGTAGTTATTAAGATTGATGTGGTTTGGTCAAATGTGCTTGGGAAAAGAAATATATTCATAATATCAACTTGCCTAATAATTGTGCTCGCTCTGTAATGTTTGACTCCCTCAGATGTGCTGGTGTTTGCTCGTATGAGGGACGAGGAGGCTTGTGTTCTGTTCGGCTCAGTGAACCACTCCTGAAGCTCAGACCCCGCAAAGATCTTGTACAGGTTGGTTCAACTTTTAACGTTAAAATAGAATCAAAACATCCCCATTTAATTCCTTAACCATATAAATATTTTAGTCTAATTAAAAAAAATGTCCTCTAATAGATATTACATGATTTGTATGAAATAAACTTTAGAATAACTTATATTGCTTGCTAGTAATATCTCAAGATTAAAATGTTCTGTAAATTAGTTTTACTTATATTGTAACATTATTGTACTGATTTATTTATATTGTAACGATAGTACTTATATTGAAACCACCATATGTAACAAACGGTCTTACTGGTTGATTTTACAATATAAAATATTAGAATAACATTGATTATTTCAAGATGGACATTTACTGCAGCTTAGGTTTACTTATGTTCATAGATCATTTATAGGAACTATTATCTTTGTATTGCTTTGCATTATGTTTTGCAACCACAATAAAAGCGACAGAGCTTTGATGATAAAACTAAGAATTTAATCATAATCTTACTAAAATATATTATTAAGAGATATCGAGTGACAAATGGTATTTACAGTAGGCCTATATGCATTTTATGTAAATATTCTGTTATACTGTAATACAAATGTAATTACAAGCTATTGGATTTTCATTTTACTTTTTGGCCATATAAATAACTTTTGCACTACATGGCATATGTTTGCCCAGTTTTGGCCTCTGAATAAAAATAAAGTGGTTTTCTTGGGGTCTAAGCACTATATTCTCACTTTATTATATTATATGTACCATAAAAGTCTGATTTATTAAATATGATACAAAACATCAAACAAATGCAACCGTTTTTGACAAAATGAAGGTTCAATAAACTGTTCTATTCAAAAAAGGGATTTTCAGGATATTATTTCATATGTCAGGCTTTACGGGGTCAATGCTTTGGTCTTATTGTGCTCAATTCAACACTGACTACACCTTATTCTAAATAAAAAAGGTTGTTTTGTAATCTATCATTAAAATGTAATAACTTCTTAAGCATCTTTTTATGTGAGGAAAATTATCATTTACTTTTATTCTTTAAATGATGTGCCTTAAATGTATTTCTAGATCAGGATTTTAATGTTACTGTTTCTTTCCTCAGACTCTTCTTCATGAGATGATCCACGCTCTTCTCTTTGTGACTCAAAACAACAGAGATCGAGATGGCCATGGTCCAGAGTTCTGCAAACACATGAACAGAATCAACCAAGCAAGTGGCACCAACATCACTGTAAGATGTTTTGCAAACACATGAACAGAATCAACCAAGCAAGTGGCACCAACATCACTGTAAGATGTGATTCTGATATTCAGTATTAAACCATATTCAGTTTGACGTCACCATTTCCAGGATCCAAGTAGAGATGCAACGATTATAGATTTTGTTGGTACGATTATAGTCTGAGGAATAATCACGGTTTCATGATTATTATGCATTAATTCATTTCACAACTTAAAATTACATAAACTGTCTTTAGATATTAACGTGCTATTTTTTGCTGCCTTTTGAAACTGTAATAACACAGGAACCAATAATACAGCACAAAATAATAATACTAAAGAAAAAAAGTCCCATTTCCCTTTTGAAATAACAAATGAAAATAGATCACAAATATATTAGCTTTTTTCATTTTGTTTATTATTTCTACATTTCTTTTAGACCTGAGGTACAGAACTTGGAAAGATGGTGAAAAAATGACTTATGAACAATACTATAATATTGTATTATGAATAATCTTTATTCATCTGATTATTTGCCAAAACCTGAAACAAATCATGTCTATTATTTTGTTCAGTTCGAGCTGTACGCAAACATTTAGGAGGACAGAAACTTGTCAACGCTGCATCTGAATTTCATTAATAAAATAGCTTGGATACTGGATCGTTACATTCAGCAAAGACTCGACTCAAATCATTGTTTGTAGTGATAGATGCAGTAAACTAATTCACACACCTCTGGAGGTGAGAGGTCACCTCTCTCTCTCTCAACCCCCATTACATAGGCCTGTATTTCATCTCTGTCTGAAGCGGGCAAAAATTCAAGAAGTTAATGAACTCTTGCGTCCGGTGATCCGTTTTTTCCACTGTCACAGTTAATCTAATACCTCCGTGTCTCTGATAAGCATGCACATTATAAGCTGGTGCACTGCTAGTGTAACTTTATTTCATTCCTTGAAGTTACAAAGTTCTGTTCAATGCAACAGAAACACTCTGTATGAGCATTTGCTGACTTAATTAATTTAACATTTAAAGTATCTTTTAATAGTATAATTTCAAATGACTATTTAACATCCCTAGATCCAAATGCTCTACCATATCCCAAAAGCAAAAGTCGCTGGAGTATATTTGTAGCAATATATCAACATTGTGTTGTAGCACCACCAAAAATCCTGATCCTAACCTATATTTCCATACCAAAATCATTAGCATATTAAGTAACGTGAGTCATGGGGATCCATTTGCAAGGCTTTACTGTAAACATGGTCATGAAACAAGCATTGGTCGGTACACAGCAAACAGACTTTAAAGGAGATTTAATCCTAATAAGCGTGGGTCTGCGATTCCAGATTTTAAAACAATATCTATCATAACAGGGCAAGGCCATAGATAATGGAAATACACGAGCAGCTTTCAGTTGATGCAAACAAAGTCAGAATGGCAAGGTTTTGTGGTTCAGGGTCACATTTATGTCTAATGGATTATTTCTGCATTTGACTTGAAACCTGAGGTAACAAGGTTGTGGGTTTGAATCTCGGCTTCAGATGAATTGTCCATGACTGAGATGAGACCTCTGAGCATTGCAAAAGATGAATTTTGTTGATACTGATTTAATTTCCCGGGTGCCGCAAATGTGCGGATTATTCTAAATAACTGCTCCAGGTGTGTGTGTGCACTTGGATGGGTTTATAGGCCCATATCATTACACTGCTGTCATACTCGGTATAATTGTGTATGTGACAAATAAAGCTCATCTGAGCTTAAAATATTAGTTATTATTAACACACAAGGCATGTAATCCAGGAAACACGGGCAATTGTAGTCTGAGCTGGCATGCAACAGTGTTTAATGTGGTTATAGTCCATGTGGTGGGCTGTGGCCTCTGGTGGTGAGTTAACGGAAGTTCATAGACCAGATTCATGATACACAGTGAGACATCTTTTATTAATTAATAAAATATTGTAAACCTGAAGACTGTAGCGTAGACCATGAGTTTTTAAAAGCTTAGCTTAAATATGTGCTATAAAAAAATAGTGCTCATAAATGGCTGTTGAGATGGTATTCTCAGTTGAAACGGAGTAGATTTTTGGACCTGGAAACCTTATGACTTCATAAGTGGTTAGAGTTTAACCTCAAAATATTAATGACTCCAATATCTGTGATTTAATATTGTCTTTCTTTTCACAGATATATCACTCCTTTCATGATGAGGTGGACGTGTACAGGCAGCACTGGTGGCGCTGCAGTGGACCGTGTCAGAATCGCAGACCGTTCTTTGGATACGTGAAGCGTGCCATGAACAGACCTCCCTCAGCCAGAGACCCCTGGTGGGCTGAGCACCAGAGAACCTGTGGTGGAACATACACCAAAATCAAAGAGCCAGAGAATTATGGGAAAACAGGCAAAAGTGATAAAATGAAAGACAAGAATCTTTCTGATGAGACCTCCAAGAATTCGAAGCCTCCAAGCAGTACAACAGGTGATCAAGTCAAAATTCCCACATTATTATCTCTTTTCCCACCAGTGTTTTTAAAAATATTGCCAACCACTGCCAGCATTTTTGATAATTTTCACAAAATGTCCATGGGCCCCAGAATAGTTTGTTGCATGAATATCTGAATGTGCAATATGTCAAAAGAAAGAACAAAGCATCTGCAAAAAAATGCGAGAAAATTGCTTCTTCTTTTTTTAAGACTAGAACTGGACCGGATTCAGAACAGTGATCAAAACATAGATGGAGTAGATCGATGGCGGTTTGTCAATGTAATATGTTTCTTACCATATTATTTTAATGTATTGTCTTAAATATAAACACACTGGGTTGCAGCGCAAGTGTATTGCACTTTGTTATTCTTCTGGTTAATTCTCTGCTGTGGCTAATGAAGTGGAAGTCTTGCACATTCACAGAAAACAGCTTACTTCCGCATTGAAAAATAAGGTGTATAGCACTTCCTGTGTTGATTGCGATCACTTGTATCTGCTTCTTCGCTGTGTTTTGATCCAGAAATGTAAATCACTTTCAGAAGATGTGCAATAGCGCCACCTACCTTATAGCAATGAATTTATCAAATACATTTAAAAATAGGTTTAAATAATGCTATATTCACGCCATGTTGTTTTTTCCATAATTACTATTATACCATAGTGCTGTATGTTGCTCTGTGCCAGCAATGTTAATGCCATAATGTAAATAATTGTGCAATTTCAGTTATCAAACAAAACTGCAATACAACAACAACACCAAAGATTATTAACTACATTTTACTTTTGGAGCCGCTGCATTGTAAGTTTTTCCATCTGATGTTGCGGAGGTCAGGTGGTACAAGTGGCAGCTCTCTGAAAATTCAGAGTTTACACGTAATAAATATGGATTGTACAAAGACGTGAACATGAACACAAAACCTCTCAGCCATTGGTCAAACAAACATATCCCACCCCCAAACTAACTCCATTGGTTGAGCCTGTATTTTAATATGGAGTTGCTCAAACAAACAAAGAGCAATGTTTTGATAGCCCCACATTGTATGCTTTTCTGGAAAATCAAACTTTAGCTTTAAATGACTGATCTATATGTATTGTGTTGCAGGCTCTGACTCACAAGATCTCAGAAATGTCATTGCATTCAGTGGGAGAGGGTTTGTTCTTGGAGGGAACACACAGACTTCCATGAACAAGCAGAGTCAGAGACCTCCTAAAGCACAACCCCAACCTCTCGCCTCTCCTCCTGGCTCACCGCTCCTTCCAAGACTGCAGCCCAGCGAGGCAAACTCGTCCAAAAGAGTCAGCTCAAGTGCTTTGAGTGTTCCCCGCAGAAAGTCTGTTAGTAACACTAATGCTTTTGTCAACATCAATGGCTCGCCTGTGAGAATTACCAAAGTCAATGACTTAAAAGGCAAGCAGAGGTCAGTACGAGATCTCTTCCAGGCCATAGTCCTCAAATCTCCAGAGAGAGCAGTCAGTGCTGCTGCTTCCTCCAAGCCTGCCGCAGACGCCTCAACAACAAACCCTGCTAAATGCAATGGACCATCTTCATCTAGTGCCTTAGACGGGCAAACTAGCCTTATCAATAATCATCAATCATACAGTGCCACGGTGCCAAAGCCAGAGTCGCATCTCTCCAAATATTTCGGCAGCAGTGCTCAAACTTCGAAATTTCAAGATTCACAGTCGAAAACTTTAGGAAGCCCCAAAAGTCTGCAACTGGAACACCGGGTTACTTTTCTAAGCTCTTCGGAAGTAGCCAAAACCTAGGATCAGATGCTAAAAGCTCAGGATTCCGAAACACTGGCGGTCCCCAAAGTTCACATACTTCAGTTACTTCAGGGTCCGGTCCTAAGCACTCTGGAGGCTCCGAAAAGCCTGAATCCAACTTTCCGAGCCCTAGAAGCATCGGCAGCCCCCGGACATCAGGGACAACGCCTTCAGGAGCCAAGAAGAGATCATGGGACGACCATAAATCTGAACATATCTTTGATTACTTCCAGCAGACAAAGGCCAAGTCCTCCACGTCCACAGTGCAGCAGAGAGAGGAGGTGGAAGACACCGTTCTGCTCGTCACGGATCAGCAAGCAAACAATCCTCCAAACCTGATCACCGTCCACTGCCCGTGTGCCACATCAAAGTCCCAGAGTCCACAATAAATGAACATCTGGATTCCTGTCTGTCTTAATCACTGAGATGAAGTACAGTCTGTAGGGCTTTAATAAAGCTAGGAGAGGTGTTTGTTGTGATATTCCATTGCTCAGGTATAGCTTCAAATAGAAAGATTAAATACAATTTTATGTCATAGAAGTGAGATATAATAATTCCAATGCAATAGCTAGACAGCTCTTAAAATAAATGTATAAGTCATTTAAGTCTACAAAAATGTACTTTTGTGAAATTACTGACTTATTCTACTTCGTTTTTGCCTCATGGGAAGAATGTTTTCCGTGATTGACAGCTTAGTTGAAATTGAGTGAGTGGTTTAAAGAGGTGTGTGGGTTCATGCTGAATCAGCAGAGTACTGAATTTCGCATCGCATTGGATGTCAGTGTCCGCTGTGGGATGTAGATGTGCCTAGCTTTCTGCCAGATCAGGCTTTGCAAGGTCGCTTTCATCTCGGTGTCATCAATAACAGCTCTGGCAGGTTGGCCCATGAGTGGGGGCGGAGCTTGTGCCACCTTCTGCATAATAATTTCACATCACATCTTTGTGCCCTTGAGGAGAACGCATTCAAAATTATGAACCCCACCCAGAAGTGAATTTTGGGTGTGCAGGTTAAAACCTTCTGATGTAATAATAGTAATGATATATTGTTAAGTCACGAGTATTGTTGTTTCAAAACCGGGACCCACCTTTGAAGGAAACAATGCCTGATGACGAATTTACTCTGCTCGGGTTACTTGTAGATCATGCAGATGTTACTTTTGGCGTGGTTCACTAACAGGCCCATGCGCATAACGTTGATTTACGTAAAAAGAGGCAGGGCGCATTGATTTGTTTAGTGTTTGACATGCTGCAGCGTCGGTGATGTCAATTGTTATGTATGCATGTGGTTTTAACATGCACTGCAGGTTCTGTCTGTTAATGCATCATTCTCTGTTGGGAGTGAAAACTTTGCACAATATATTGTTTGCCATTTTAGGGGCAGACTTTTTGTTTTAAAATGGTTTTATATTGATACTTTGTTTTAACATAACAATTAAGAAGTTTATTAAGTGGTTATAAATATTTGTATGTTGACTTTGTTAAGTGGATTTATCGTGTTTTAAAATTCCAAATTGTGCCTGATTTATTTTTGACTCATGTTGCCTATAAACTGTTGGAGTTAACTTTGTTGAAATAAATGTTCAATTATGTATTTCATTATCCCTTTGTCTTTTTGAAACACTCTAGTTGGTGAAAATTGTGAAAATGTTTAAGGATTTATTAAGGATTTATTAAGGATTTTAGCTAAATTTACCAAAGCAGAATATCGTAGTCATGTTATACTATTCATCATAATGCGTGTCTTGTGTTGACAGTATAGAACAGAAAAATGTGACAAGAGCCATTAAAAAGTAAATTGTTTGGATCTATATTGTCATGACAGAATGTCCTAATGGTCAGATCTTTATCCTACCACACTGTTCTCAAGACTAGAATATCCAACACATATAACAGTTTAGGTGTAGGGTAGTGTGTGTGTTACTGTTTGGTTGGTAAGTGTGTGTGTGTGTGTGTGTGTGTGTGTGTGTGTGTGTGTGTGTGTGTGTCTATGCTTTCTTTGTACTGGCCTCATGTCAGTGCTTTGTGTCCAGCTGCAGCTGGGTGTGTGTGTGTCAGAGGGGCGGGTCCGTGGCTGCTCGTGCTCACCATCTGTCCGCTGCTGACACCTTTGTTTTTTTGTGTCAGGATTCTGGCCCTGACCTCACCCTATTCTAGTCTATTCATCTGGCCATATCCTGCCCATGTGCTCCTCACGCCAAGGTCTGAGCTGCCATTAGAGGACTGTGATCTGGATTGAACCCAGTAATCAAAACACCAATGCTAAATTACAATATAACAACATAGAAAAACACATTTGTATTTATACATGTTTTTTTAGCACTTCTTAAATTTTATATTTTTCATGTGTTTATATATAAGTACATATTTTTAAGAATTTTTGAGAACAGATTGCAAAAAATATATATATTTAGTTTATCCTTATTCACTTCATTAATTCATCTTTTATGTATTTATTTTCCTTTTAATTATACATTTATTTTTCTCAGAATTATTTTTTTTTTTTCAAACAGGCCAGTACAAATACCAGTACTATTTTCTTCATTGTAAAGATGAATATAATACATATTTTTTAACAGTGTTTGAGTACTAATTGCAAAAATCTTTGGGATTCATTCATTCATTTGTTAAATAATTTATGTGTTATTTAACTTTTTATTTTATTGTTCTAAAATTACTGTCTTTTGTTTGTTTGTTTGTTTGTTTGTTTGTTTTTTCAAGCAGGCTAGTAGCAAATCCAAGTATTATACATGTGATGAAAATGTAGGTTACCGCAGCTTTGTCTGCGCTTTGATTAGATTACATTTTTACATCAAAATATTGTGTGTGTTGTTTTTCTTAAAAACAAATTCTAAATCTTTGGTCTTTTATTTATTTATGAGGCGTGTGTATTTATTTATTCAATCATTTGTGCTATTTATTTTATTTATATTTATTAAGTAGGTTTATTTTATTATAATTTAGTTTTTCCTAAAATTACAGTTTTTTTGTTTGTTTGTTTTGTTTGTTTGTTTTTCAAAAATGTTAGTAGCAAGGCCAAATAACATCATACGTGTGATGAAAATGTAGGTTACCACACAATAGCTCTGAATGCGCTTTGATCAGAAGAAAAGATTAATTCAGGACTTAATTCTCATGAATATTCAATGACCTCGCACTCCGTCATTAGCGGCCACGCCCAGTCTGCTCTGGGTCTCTTTAAAGCGACAGGAAGTGCGAGTTGAGTCCCAGCCTAGCTTTAGATTACAGTGTTGTTCGGAGCGGTGACTGTTATATGGGTTATTCGACGTCAGGGTGTAAAGGTCTTTAAGAAACTGTCGTCACTGTTCACTCGTCTGTAGCAGAGCGTGTTGTTTGTGAATGTTAGTATGAATGGTAAGGTTGGGAATGGAGCAGCGGTCGGTATGCTGGCCTGTATTGAGGGTCTGCCGCCGCTGCCCAAGAGCCTAAGCGGACTGCTCAACTCCAGCGGCGGCTCGTGGAGAGAGATGGAGAGGATGTATGTGAAGAAGACCATGATTCAGGACGACTTGAGCCGAGGAAGGAATAACACGGACAATCTGCTGGCGAATAAACCAGCAAACCTGGATGCCGCCCTTGCTTTGCTCAGAAAAGAGATGGTAAGGGTACAGAATAGTAAGCAACAGCTGTTCTCCCGACTGGAGGCGTTTATTTAACATGTCAGTGCCTGTGTTTTAAAGGCTAGTGACCTTCCTACCTAGTAAACATGCTTGGACAGCGTAGTCACGAATATACATTTTTTGTAACGCGAATCGATTCGGAAGGAACGAGAATTGAACGCTCCTTCGACGCACAGATTAATAGATTCGAATGTTCGCAACTTTGGCCAAAATGTTCGCTTCCAATGATCAAAAGCTGACCATGATCCTAGAAAATGTTCGATTTGAATGTTTAGAACACCCATGTGATTGAATGTTCTGATTGCGCTTGTCATGCCTAATTTATTAATTCGTTTGTTTTTGTTTCCTTTGATCCCCAGCATTGTTCGATTAGAATGATCCGATTGCGCCAGTGATTAACAGAAATGTCTGTGATGTTTTGAATTCACTTGCTATCCCCAAAGTGTTAGATTATACTATTGAGAACTATTCTGGGGTGCCCAAGAATCTTCCTTGAGATTTTTTGAACGTGGACGTTATTCTGAATGTTTAATTTGAACTCCCTTAGTCCGCGAATCGAACAATGTTCGGTTGGTCATTTTTGTTCAGTCTCACCTGTGATGAACAAAACAGTTCAGTTTGCAAATTCGTAACCTACCGGTGAAACCATTTTTTGTATTATTATTTGAATATTTAGAAAACTTCTGTGATTCCCAACGGTGTTCGATTCGATTGTTCTCTTCATACATTAGAAACTTGCCTGCGATGGCCACAAATGATCGCTTCAGATGTTCTGAGTGACCCTGATCCACAAAAATGTTCGAAATTAGTGTTCTGTTCAGGACTATATGTGTTGTCCAAAATTTTCAATTTGAATGTTCTAAATACATCTGTGATGAACATAAATGCAGAGTTCCTACATTCCTAACTTATTGTGTAAACATTTCCAAAGAACAGGTTCTGTTTAGGTCTATTTTTGAGTAGGCCTGTATTTGAAGATTACATTTTGTTGTGACACTCGAACCATTACTTGGAAAAAATTAGTAATTACAATATCAGAACAAAGCTAAACCAGAAGAACATAAGGTTTGGAATGCAAACACCTGCATGCATTATGAGAGTAAACCCCATTTCAAAGTAAATGCTTGGTTTTGAGTCACTTTGTTTGTTTGCGCAGGTGGGTTTGCGGCAGCAGGACATGTCCCTGCTCTGTCAGCTCTGGTCCCTTCACGAGTCCATCCAGGAGTACAAGGGCAGCTGCCAGGACCTCTCCGCTGTGTCCAGTGCAGATGGACCCTACGGGATGGAGAACGGTTATTTCGACGAAGATGAGGAATATTATACCGAGTCCGGTATGACACCAGCCGAAACGCCAGATGGAAACGATACCTCTCCTAAAAACGGGACATCCAAAGACAGCTGGATACATGACTCGTTCCATATCACAATCTAAAACGCTTGACTTTTATTCTTTAATGAAAACATGCTGTGCCATAATTTAGTTTGCTGGCATTTAGTTTTACAGCAGACTCTTTCTATAGGACATATAATTGAGAAATATTATTTATTGTATAATATTCTACATAGTATTTTTTCCTGATTTAATCAACATTGGAAATTGTATAAGACTTTTTTTATAAGAGGAGAAGCATATCATTTCATAATGAGGTTTACAGTAAATCATGTTAAACTTCCGGTTATGCATTTCTAGACATTTGTTTGATGCTTCACCCTCTGAATTCAGAAGTCTTCTTTCTTGTTGAGCAGTCGCTCGCTGGGTGCTTGATTTGTTTTTTTAATTCAAAATATGAATTCTGAATATACTGGAAATGCTACCAATTGTTTGCTGAAATGTAATCCAGGGTATAACCAGCACAGATAGCTTGTGACAGCATCACCAAAACAAAGCGCAATGTCCCAGTTTGCTCATTGCATTATGTATTGTGTAACTCATTATGAACATATCTATAAGCAAGTAATATAACCAGCTCCATAACATTTCCATAGTATTTACTTCTCACCTTGTGTAAAGGTATTCTAGATTTTGTATTTATTTACTTATAATTGCTGCTTGGACCCAGTCTTCCATTGTGCTTGCACTACCTCTCAGTGTATATCATGGAGTGTCATATCTCTTTTTGCTCAAGTGTCAAGTGACTCGCATAAGGTCGCCTGTATTCATAATGTGAGATAATACATTTTGTTTTGGCAAGTACAATGCCCATTAAATACACTAAAAAGATTCAGTGTGTGCATATCATAGCATGCAGTGTAACATTGTCTTGATGTGTTGGTGAATCGAATGCCTGGAATTCAAAATTTGAACTGTTATGGATCATCTAAATCTGTGATTGATAACTGATAATCATCAGAGAGTGTTTCCTCTACAAGACTATTAATATCAGCCGAGAGAGAATGTCTTCTACCTCTATTGTACTTGAGCTTTGAAATCTTTTTTCTCACACCAGCAGACACAAACAAGTGGCTATTTTTCATTCCCAGCGTTTACACAAATCCTGATTCAATTTGATCACTCTTCCAATATGTTACCTTCAATTCTGAGAGAAAAGAAATGAAAAATGATATGCAACCAGCAAGGCTTTGTGTGCTTCGATCAAAATCAGCATTGCACTTCACACATCGTGCCTTGACGCACCTTGACTTTAAATCCAGGTGTTTTTGCCATCTCTGTTATCATACTATTTCATATCTAAATCCAGCATCAATGCATGCATTTCAGTCTCTCTCATTAACAGAAGAAAGTTCCACCCAGAAAACCTCTGCTCGTTATCTTCCTCCCATCTCATTATCTTCTACCCTGCGGTGATTTATTGCTGTGATCCTGCTCGGAAATTCCCACTCGGTTTTCGTAATTTGCATAGAAGTCAGTAAAAGTGATTTTTGGCCTGTTTGATCTCTGTGGTTGGTTGTGAAAGGATTGCTGCAGTTTTGCATACAAATATGTTAAATCATGGTTAGATGGCAATTGTGCTGTTTTCGGTCATTCTGTGTTTTTGAATGTTTTTAAAATTTTAAAATTGTGCTTAAACGCAAAACATTGCATATGTGAGGTTTGAGCTGATCATTGATACAGGAATGATCCTTTTGTGTATTTTATTGTGTGTGTTAGCGATATAAAATAAATGTAATAATGTATGGACCATCTGGTTTTTATGCATTTTTATGTCACTGGAATTTTAGTGTTCAAATTCTTCATTCAATCAATATAAATATCAACATAATTATGAAATAAATACTAGTGCTTATATATATATATATATATATAAATACACACACATGCATGTATATATAAGACAAATATTTATATATAATATAAATTATATGCATATAAATATATACATGGAAATATTTTCAAAATATATACTGTATGTGTGTGTATTTATATGAACTATACACAGTATGCACACAAATATTATGTAAAAAAAACTTTTATTTTGGATGCGATTAGTCGCTTGACACCACAAAAAATACCTTTATAAATTTTTTGAACAAACAATAGTGGAGACAAATGTGGCTTTCCAAAATAAGCGTTTGGACTGTAGCATGCATTGTTGTCACATGACCCTTTTGCTTATTTCCAGTTGTTTATTTTGCATTTAAATGCAATTTAATAATTCAATCAAATAATGAATACAGTTGACACTACTTTAGTTTAATCCATTACACTGGAAATAGAAGGTCAAGTTGATGCATTGTGGGATACAATATTTCACACATTAAGCTCTTTAATAATGCTCATTTTGAAAACGTAGTAGGGCATCCACTGACTATTCTTTATATGCAGAAAACATGCTTAATGTACACAGTATACATTTTGAAGTTGGAATAGCACACTGTCATATACCACTCTGCTGCAGTATTTAGTATGTATACTGTGCACAGAATGCAAATCATATGCATAGAATATCAGTCTGACCTACATCGCCAAAATGAACAGTACACAGGAGCTTACTGTGTGGAATATTGCACCAAAATGCAAAGCACTCAATTTAACTTTCCATCTCCTTAATGATGTATTATTTGACTATCCTGCCTAACGAGGTCAGGTGTTGACAAAGACTGTGTCCCAATTCAGGGACTGTGTCCTTTGAAGAATTGTATATGTCAAAGTCCACACCTTTTTGGCCACAAAGGTTGAATTGAATTGTTAAATGGTAAGAGTGGCAGTAATTAAATTGGACTTTTTAGTGAGTTGCATTCAACTGTCTAAAACCAAACAGGGTTCACATCCTGTCAAAATATGTTCACCGTGGTCCATTTATGTGCATAATAAAAAGTATAAACTAGCTATGAAATCACATCCTAGTAAGATTTTTTGTAAGATTTGTGTCACTAGATATTCAAAACCAACTGTTGACTGTAATGTCAAACTAATCTTTTTAAATATAAAAGAATATAATTCTACATTTTCTTTTCTTTGGACAAAATAATGTAGGCAGCATTCAGAACATCTATCAGAACAACAGAGATGTTGAAGGGGCTAGAACAGTCCACAGTGGTTTGATTATATTCAAGTCAGGTGATTTGTCTAGCCTGGTCATAGTTTGAAGCTCATCTTGGTCAGGAGTGTCTAAACCTGTCCTGCCAAGTTTCACTCCAACCCTTATTAAACACACCTGCAACCACTAATCCCAATAATAGATAGCGCAATTTAATAATTGTGGTGTTTCTTATTAAATAAAATAGTCAAGTCAATTCAACTTTATTTATAAAGCACTTTTAATAATACAGATTGTGTCAAAGCAACTTTACAGTATCATAGGCCTACTCATCTTTGCACAAATAAAATATGCAACACGTTGTGTTGTACTACCAAATTATATAATATTGTATGGATTTAGTGTACATTAAAGGGATAGTTCACCCAAAAATGAAAATTATGTTATTAATTACTCATCCTCATGTCGTTCCAAACCCATAAGACCTTCGTTCATCTTCAGAACACACATTAAGATATTTCAGATTAAATCCGAGAGCTTTCTGACCCTCCCATAGACAGTAACACAACTACCACGTTCAAGGCCCAGAAAGGTAGTAAGGACAACATTAAAATAGTCCACGTGACATCAGTGGTCCAACCGCAAATTTTATGAAAAAAATGTCTGCGCAAAAGAACAAAAGTAACAACTTTATTCAACAATTTCTTCTCTTCCGAAGAGAAGATTTTATGATCACAACAGCATCTTTTTCACAATGTAGCATCAGTATCTGTGATTCAAGTTCTATAAATTACAGCTCTTTCATGGATGTTGGCTCTGTGAAGATCTCTGTGGTTGGTTTTTGTGAAAACAGTGTCTTCAAGGTCAATGTTGAGGTTTGCTTGTTTGGACACAATCTTTCTTAGTGGCTGACAGTCCCTATTATTCACTAACTCATCTTCTATGCTGATGAAGTCTTGCCATGTTTTGTGTACACTACACAGTCAAAAACATAAAGACTTCCACACTCCCAGGATTTTACCAATTTGGAAATCTGACAAGTCACCCTTTTTCACCAAATGTTTGTAATAACCTCTTCTCAACACAACTTACTACACTTCACAAACTAGAGAATACAGACATTAAAAAGATAAATACAAATGTAGTTTCACTGTACACTACACAAATGAACCATTTCACATTATTTAGTTCAACCCTGGTACGTTTAGCCTCTACGCCGTAGCTATAGCATGAATTTACACTAATCTGAACAGAGCCAGAGATGCTCTGTTTTATATGCTACAGTGGCACCGCACCGGTCATATTTCTGTTTGAATAGCGTCCAGCACTAATTGGCATATAACTAATGGGCAGAACACTGAGTCCTTGCCCTGATCTGACAGGAACAAACTGACAATGGGGTTAAAATCACACGTTCATGCTGAATATTGAGGAGATGAAAAACAGCCATGTGGTGTTTTGGTCACAGCTGTAGGCCACTGATGATAATATGATATTGCACTGCTCACAGGTGTAACTGTGCTTTCTTTAACTCGATATCTCAGAACATTTAATAGGATATTGCTTCAATACTGATGCAGTTATACAGTGTCCTTTAGCAAAAGGGAGGTTAGATGCTCGTCTTCATTGTTTCCATATGAGGGTGTTTTATTGCTGTGCACTAAATCTCTAAATCTAAATCCACACCTCTGAGTTTGGGCCTAAGCACCTGTTCAGGAGATTGAGCTGGATTACTGTAATCTTTATTGAATGTATCCGCGTCACGTTGACCAGGGATTTTCCTGCACAAAATCCAACAAGTGAAAGACAAGTGCAGCAGAGACAGTGGTAAAGGAGCCACTACATGTGTTAAAGCAGGGAAAACACCTTGGTGAACTAGTGCACAGGTCTATGAAGAAATTAAGGATTTTATAAGAATTTAGTTCAATAAAAATATGAAAATTCTGTCATCATTAACTGTTTTTTAATGAAACCTAATAGAGCTTTCCATTCCTTCAATGAAAGTCCATTCAACTAAAACTTCTAAGCTTCAAAAAGTAATCCATACAAATCAAGAGATTTAATTACATGGTTCTAAAATACAATGCAGTAGTATTAAAATTAAACTAAAACTGTAAAACCTTTCTGTGACTTGAATAATTCTTCTAATATTGTCACTGAAGAATGAGGGTATGTGTCTCTCTTGACATGTTTGAGCCTTTTGCCCTCAGCCCACCCCCCTCTTAAAGCAATATTAGGGTTCACAGCTCAGTGCAGCACTTCACCGGGGTTATTTGACAATTAAAACTCTCTCTCTCTCTCTCTCTCTATTTTATTTGTATTATTCTCTGTTTTATTTTAATTTTAGTTGAAGTTTTAGTCATCTGGTTGGTTTTTTATACTTTTATATAGCCACCATATATATATATAAGTTTTAGTCATTTGTTTTTAATATAATTATTTAAATATGTATGCATAGTTTTAATTATCTTATTTGAATTGCCCTTTTAGTACATCAAGTTAAACTAGAAGAAAATGAAGAGTGATGCCTTGGTGCATATATAGGCTATTTTATTTTGTTTCAGTTAAAGTTTATTTTATTTCAAGTAACAACATTTGTGTATGGTTTTAATTTTAGTTTTTGTTAACTACGATCACATAGCTGCTATATGACAGCTATATAACTGTGATATTTGTTAGTAATATGGAGTTTTAGGTTTGACAATGTGTTTAAAATGTTTATTCTGTAATGTCACTTAGTAGTTCTTGTGTAAATGGTCCTTATAAGACAAAACATTAAATAAATTAATAATTATCTTAATTAATGAGGTCATAATCAATGTCTGTCTGACGAAATGCTGTAAACATTATACAAACCTTATATGAACCAGCGGAGTTATTAATTAAAATGATTTAGAACTCTAACCAACACCTCTGCTGTATTATCTCTGACTCTGATTTGTTGCTAGATTTACTCCCTGACATTGTTTAGCAGTTGGCCTCTAAATATATAAGATATATTTTATAACATATTTAAATTAATTGGAAAAGTATAATAATATAAAGTATTTCAGACTATAATAGGGAGACCAATAATGTTACCTTATTCACATGTTTATTTTAGCATGGAATGCTACAGTGTCCTCCTCTAATATTGGGACCATTGGTAAAGTATGGAGTACCACAAGGATCTGTCCTAGGTCCTCTATTATTTTCATTATATATGTTGCCCCTTGGTAATATTATTAGAAAATACGGGATTAGTTTCCATTGTTATGCTGATGACACTCAACTATATATCTCAACTAGACCAGATGAAACTTCTAAACTATCTAAGCTAACAGAGTGTGTTAAAAATATAAAAGATTAGATGACCAGTAATTTTCTGCAATTAAATTCAGATAAGACAGAGATATTACTTACTGAACCTAAAAACAGTACACAGAATATCTTGGATCAAAATTTGCAACTAGATGGATGTACTGTTACTTCCTCTACAGTTAAAAATCTGGGTGTTATATTAGACAGCAACGTATCTTTTGAAAATCATATTTCAAATGTTACAAAAACAGCATTCTTCCATCTTAGAAACATTTCCAAGCTACGGAACATGTTAAGTGTTTCTGATGCAGAAAAGTTAGTTCATGCATTCATGACCTCTAGACTGGACTATTGTAATGCACTGCTAGGTGGTTGTCCTGCATCTTCAATAAACAAGCTACAGATAGTACAAAACATTTATTTCATCATGAGATTTTCTCCCATCTTACAATTGTTTTACTTCAATGACAGGTTAGAATTTTGTGAATTTTTTGAATGAAAGATCAAAAGGATAAACAATGCAGATTTATTTCCACAGTCGCCTTTGTTCATATTTGTGGACGGCACTGTATATTGACTGATCATCATCCAGGACTTTAATTTAGTTTTCATATCATTGGGAAGTAGGCCTGTTAAACTAATTAACTTTAATTTGAGCGCAGCCCAACCTTCCATCCTCTACTTATTGGATAATTTCATGTCAGGCCTTATTTAGCCTGCTATTTTACTCTTAAACAATACCGCTCTATGAAACAGACACCCAGATTCTTCAGACCTGAACCAAACCCTATGTCAGGAACGACAACAAATACCAGTGTGATCAAGCACCAAAGATATTCAAAAACCTGTTCTGACTTGTGGACGTTCCACACTGACCCGTGTTTAGTCATGACAATCTTCAGATGACAAAATATATTCAGTGTGGATTGAATATTTCCCCTACATTCACTGAAAACAACACTGATTTAAAAAAAAAATTAGCACTTAATTCATAATTATTATTTTAAATACTACTGCATCAGGTATATAAGTTACTCATTTTATATATACAGGTGCTGGTCATATAATTAGAATATCATTAAAAAGTTGATTTATTTCACTAATTCCATTCAAAAAGTGAAACTTGTATAATGTATACATTCATTCCACACAGACTGATATATTTCAAGTGTTTATTTCTTTTAATTTTGATGATTATAACTGACAACTAATGAAAACCCCAAATTCAGTATCTCAGAAAATTTAAATATTGCGAAAAGGTTCAATATTGAAGACACCTGGTGCCACACTCTAATCAGCTAATTAACTCAAAACACCTGCAAAGGCTTTTAAATGGTCTCTCAGTCTAGTTCTGTAGGCTACACAATCATGGGGAAGACTGCTGACTTGACAGTTGTCCAAAAGACGATCATTGACACCTTGCACAAGGAGGGCAAGACACAAAAGGTCATTGCAAAAGAGGCTGGCTGTTCACAGAGCTCTGTGTCCAAGCACATTAATAGAGAGGCGAAGGGAAGGAAAAGATGTGATAGAAAAAAGTGTACAAGCAATAGGGATAACCGCACCCTGGAGAGGATTGTGAAACAAAACCCATTCAAAAATGTGGGGGAGATTCACAAAGAGTGGACTGCAGCTGGAGTCAGTGCTTCAAGAACCACTACGCACAGACGTATGCAAGACATGGGTTTCAGCTGTCGCATTCCTTGTGTCAAGCCACTCTTGAACAACAGACAGCGTCAGAAGCGTCTCATCTGGGCTAAAGACAAAAAGGACTGGACTGCTGCTGAGTGGTCCAAAGTTATGTTCTCTGATGAAAGTAAATTTTGCATTTCCTTTGGAAGTCAGGGTCCCAGAGTCTGGAGGAAGAGAGGAGAGGCACAGAATCCACGTTGCTTGAGGTCCAGTGTAAAGTTTCCACAGTCAGTGATGGTTTGGGGTGCCATGTCATCTGCTGGTGTTGGTCCACTGTGTTTTCTGAGGTCCAAGGTCAACACAGCCGTATACCAGGAAGTTTTAGAGCACTTCATGCTTCCTGCTGCTTACCAACTTTATGGAGATGCAGATTTCATTTTCCAACAGGACTTGGCACCTGCACACAGTGCCAAAGCTACCAGTACCTGGTTTAAGGACCATGGTATCCCTGTTCTTAATTGGCCAGCAAACTCGCTTGACCTTAACCCCATAGAAAATCTATGGGGTATTGTGAAGAGGAAGATGCGATATGCCAGACCCAACAATGCAGAAGAGCTGAAGGCCACTATCAGAGCAACCTGGGCTCTCATAACACCTGAGCAGTGCCACAGACTGATCGACTTCATGCCACGCCACATTGCTGCAGTAATTCAGGCAAAAGGAGCCCCAACTAAGTATTGAGTGCTGTACATGCTCATACTTTTCATGTTCATACTTTTCAGTTGGCCAAGATTTCTAAAAATCCTTTCTTTGTATTGGTCTTAAGTAATATTCTAATTTTCTGAGATACTGAATTTGGGGTTTTCATTAGTTGTCAGTTATAATCATCAAAATTAAAAGAAATAAACACTTATATATATATATATAATATATCAGTCTGTGTGGAATGAATGTATACATTATACAAGTTTCACTTTTTGGAATTAGTGAAATAAATCAACTTTTTGATGATATTCTAATTATATGACCAGCACCTGTATATATATATATATATATATACTCATATGTGTGTGTGTAAAAATAACTAAGGTTTTCATGCTTTGAAATTGATACTGAAATGATCAATTATGAAAAGTACCCTCTTCAAACTCAATGCTGTATACTAAATATTTTCAGTTGCATTACTTCTTACAACTTTTAAACGGCGGTTTAAAAGTTATGAAATATGAAACCGCTTCAGTTTACATAAACAGCTGATTTGTGCCAATGAAATACCAATGAGGATTTTAGGCACCAATACCACAATGAATCAAACATAGCCTTTAATAACCACAATCCCCCTCAGCTAAACAGTTACAAAACATTCAATTTCACAAACAAACGCAAGATTTATTCCCTGAGTTTCATCAGAACAAGTTCATACTGAAAGCCCACACTTCACATTTATGTAACATGGATGAATTACATCAGTAAGACAGTCCATACACAAACAACCCAATGAAAACAGTATCGTGTCGACACTAGTCCACAGGCATCTGTAGTATATTTGAGCTAATTGAGGAATTTGTCAAATGACCTCAGGAATGTGAAGCTGTGCTTTCAATGTCTTTATAAACATACAGGATTTTATGAGAATTGCACAAGCTTGCTCTTTTTCTATACAGACTCAAACTAGTTCTTCTGTATGAGGAGAATTCACAAGTGAAGGCAAATGACTGGTCTTAAACGGAGTTAGCTTAATAAAACCAGACATTTAAGCACGTTAAAACTCATAACCATAGTAAAGATAAACAATGTGCTCTCTATGACCTCATTTAGTTTCACTGAGACTTGCCAATGAATTCCTTTGTCCAGAACATCTTGATCAAACAACATCTCCGAAGTAATGACAAGCAGTCTCTACATTCACAGCTGAGACTTTACAAGGTAAACAGTTTTGTAACTCAAACTTTCTTCGCTGTTGGCAAGGAGGACTTGAATCATTCATGAAGAAAGTTTAGCTTCAGTTCATAGAGCATCCATTTATCACCCAGACTCCTGGACTGAAGGTCTCGTGTTCCTCTGGACTACAGCATTGACAGATAGTCTTGTGAACAGACTTGCAGTGTTTTTACAGCCTGGGCAACCCACGTCTCGAACAGCAAGCCACCACACACCGCCAGGAGAGACAGCCGCCGACTGCAGTTCAGAATCACTGAAACATGGAAAACACTAAATGTGTCCTTGATAAAGAAAATACTTTTTCAAAATGTGCCAAGTTCATAATGTACTCCACATATTTGTACACTTATTGACATATAGTCATAAAGGTTTGCAGGTGTTCTCTCTATAATATAATTTCATACTTTATATTTTTCCTGCATGTTGGTTGCACCACATAGAATAGCAAGTCCCTTAAATATCTAAACTACACACTACAATACATTTAAAGTCTCTGTCACCTGTGTCCAGATGTGATAAAGAACACTAACATTTGCCCACACTTTGAGGATTGTTGATATTTTCATATGTTTTTTTAGAAAAATCACAATGTAGTGAACAAACTTTAGTTTTTTATCTCTCTAAGGTCTTGGTTACCAGTCACTCAAGGTGCCAAAGTGAATCGCCATTAATAGAAAACTTCAGCCAAAAATGAACATTTGCTAAAAGTACTCACCCTGAAACCACCCAAGTTGTAGTGAATGGGTGCCGTCAGAATAAGAGTAAAAACATCATAGTAATCCACACCACTCCAGTCCCATCAATTAATGTCTTATGACGTGGAAAAACTGTGTTTTTAAGAAACAAATCCATCATTAAGGCTATGCTATTTTGGTTTAAACCAAAGCTTCTGGCCAAAATACTAGTCTATAAACCAAAACAACATTTCCTCCAGTGAAAAAGTCCATCCTCTGTTGTCCTCTTACAACTAATATTTCCAACATACCTGTTTTGGATTGTTTTTGTTTATAAACAGTGCTTGATCCATGCATATTTCTCTCCTGATTCAGACTAGACCTCTTATTCACTGAATCTGTTTAAAGTTAAACACATCCTAATGATGGATTACAAACATTCAGCTTGTGGATTCTTTATTTTACTAGTGGATTATTATGATGTTTTTATCAGCTGTTTGGACTCTCATTCTGACGGCACCCATTCACTGCAGAGGATCCACTGGTGAGCAAGTGACATAATGAGACATTTCTCCAAATCTGTTCTGATGACTTTTTCAGGTAAGTTAAATTTTTATGTGTACTATTCCTTTAAATACACAAATAATGTTTTGTTGATATCCCTATAACAGAGCTGGTGAACCATCTGCACACACTACAGGAACTGCTGGGGGTGGTTAGCACACCCGCGAAGACCTTAAACAAACAACGGCCCACTCTAAACAATACAATCCTCTGTGGGAAAGAGAAAGTGTTTACTTTGGTTCTGTGAGAGTGATGTGGACTTTTCACTTTGCCTCTCTGTGTTTATGTGAATGAAAGAGAGTGTATGGTTATGCTGCGCTGCCTGTGAATGTGTTTAACGTGTATGAATTCCATTAAAGTTGACATTCACCTCTTATGGCTTGTGAATTGGATGTCAGGACGAACAGTCGTATGAGGCTGAAGCAGAGCGGGGAGAAATCGTGCTCCCAGATGACAGCTGGAATTAACAGCACTTTCCCGTAGCTGGACAGCAGAAGTGCCTTCAACAGCGGAGTGAATGCTAGAGAGGAACCACAGCAGCGCTGCGCCGTCCAGAGAATGAACAACACACCTGTGCAGAACACGGCCAACTCTAGAAAAACACAAAGAACACGGGAGAATTAGCGTGAATTTATGCATGGTGACATTACTTTAATAAAATCTCATTATGCTAAAGTGCAAAACATATTCTCAATTTCTCATTACTGTATTGCAACCTGAGTAGTACATGTATAATAATAGTTTGCAAAATGAAAATTATATTAAAGTTTCTATTAGCAGGGTGCTATTATTTTCATGACAATCCACAAGTTTAATTTTGGACCATTAACACTTATATTGAGCAATGATGCATTAAACGGATCAGAAATAGATGACAGCAAAGACTTGTATATAGTTACAAAAAAGTCAGATAAATCAAATAAAATCTGTTCTGAATCTCAAACAAAAAATCATTTTCAACATTGTTAATAATAAATATTTTTATAAGCACGAAATCTGCATATTAGAATGATTTCTGAATGATCATGTTACACTGAAGACAGGAGTAATGATGTTGAAAATTCAGCTTTGCATCACAGGAATACATTTCATTTTAGAATATATTTAAACAGAAAATAGTTATTTAAATTGTAATATTTCATAATGTTTTTAAAATAAATTCTGCCTTGGTGATCATAAGGGACTTCTTAAAAAATAATAACCCTACCTTTCCGTGACTCTTGAGCAGTAGTTTATGTACTGTACAAAACTTTCTTTATTCTAAATGTTTCCCCTTTAGATTTTTTAAGGGGAATTCAAGGGGACTAACCCTTTCCCATAAAACATTATCATCAATGGTAGTGTACGCCTGCAGCTCAGTCAGAATAGACCTTTCAACAGATCACAGTAACAATACTAAGCCTACAAAAATAGACTACAAACCACTAAATCTTTCATAATACCTTCATACAAATCCACAACCTCTAAGCTACACTGTTACTCAACAACTCAATTGTATTAATTCTAATTAGCCAGTGCCTGACTTCATTACAAACGATGATTTACCCAGTGCAGCCAGTGCAAACATGCAGTAAAACTCCCACTCTTTAGTGTAACGGATGATATCAGCGGGGTCATTGCTGGGCTGGGACCCCTGCAGGACGGACCAGCGCAGATACGCCTCACACAGCAGACAGAACACACACAGTTTCCAGTGGATCTACAGAGAGAGAGGACAGAGGCTGGGTTCACAATGCAGTACTTTATATACTATTTATGCTGTCTGTACTCGGCTGTACTCAACCTTAAGAATGCTTTATTTCCAAATCTGTTAAAAAAAGTTTAACTTACATTGATCTCAGTGTTGAAGAGGATATGTCTAAAGGCCTGGGTTTTGCATAAAGTGGCATCTATCAGAACAATAACTGGATCATATTCAATGTATTTGTCAACTGGCTTCTTGCATGAACTCTGTAGAGAAAAAAACACATCAGTTAGTTTCAGTTTTGAATGACAGTTTATGAATAGCAATTTATGTTAGCTAAAACACTGATTTTATCATTTGTATATGCATATTTTTCATAAAATATTTATTTTGAGTTTTATAACGTAGGCTACTTACATTATGCTGAAAGCCATTAAAAGGCTATAATATATTTAAAATGCAAATATTTATTGGAAGGTGGCTTTACAGCGTCAGACAATAGAGTATTTTATATGTATTTATTTATTTATTATTAAAGGTGCTCGCTGTGGATAACGGGAACTTATTTGTTGTAAATGTTTTCCTTGCTTCTGTTTTGTTTCTGGTCAATAATTGTGAAAATGTATAACTTTTTCCAGCAAAAAAAGAAATACGTTACAGAAATAAATACAGCAGTGCTCTTGTGCATCAGTACCTCAGGCCTTGTGCGCATGCTAACCTCAACAGAACAGAGAAAACTAACAATGCTTGATACACTCACACATATAGTGATCTTCAGTATTCCGTTGCTGTAATCTCGATGTAGTTCGTTTGCATCTTCGTTGCACTCGACGCATTTAAACAGTCCGGGTGCCATTCTCCATTTGACAGCACTAACACACGCCTACTGCTTCCTGAACCTCCATAAGGGCGGGGCTTTTCAGGCTACTGATGGGAAATGTAGTTCTTTTCTTCCACGTCACCACTGTCAGAAACAGTGATTTAGGTCCACGCAACTACATTACCCAGACTACACCCTCCCTCACCTGCTCATAACATTTCTCACAACATGGCACCTGCTGGCGGGGGTGTTGTGCTGGCGGCTCTGTCGCTGCTGTACTTATGCGGAGCTATTTTATCCAGCGAGTATTTCTCCACCTTGAATTTTTTCAACAGTGACCTTCACAAGCACGGCTGCAGCTCTCCGGCCGAGTGGGAGGAATATGCGGCGGACTGCGGTGAGCTTCTGCCACGTCCTGGTGTATATCATGTGCATCTGATTCACTCTCTTCCGCTTAACGTTACAGTGACACGAACTTGACGGGTTCATACATGCAAAAACTCAGACCGTACAGCAGAAACTCGTATCATACATGCAGCGAACTCTAAAAGTGCTTGTAGAAACTTATTCAGATCATGCATGCAAACTCAGGTGCCTCGTGCATGTCCTTCTAATTGCTAAATAAATATGCTACAATCATTTTTTGATTGGTTGTCACTGATTTCAAGATTGCTTTTAGCAGATGGAAATGATCGTGGTATTCTTTGAAGTAACTTAAATGAGTGCCTTAAAATACAAATAGCAAGAGTCCACTGTTTTCAACAGTAAAAATAACAATAGGAAGTAAATACGGCATTTTTTCAAATGATTATGGTGACTTGGTTTCAGGTTGTGTTTTGATCCAAAGGAGCCTTGAAATACAATCCTAGTAACACACAATGAAAGAACATTATGTACTTACTTAAGTGATCCATAGAGTATAAGAGATTAGGTTATGTTAGGTTACCATTTATTGGTGAATTCTTTAATAATTTCATGTTTAAGCCATTTGTGACCCTGGACCACAAAACCGGGTCACATGGGTCAATTTTTTAAAGGATAAATAAGCTAAAAATAAACAAGCTTTCCATCGATGCATGGTTTGTTATGATTGGACAATATCTGGCCGAGATGCGACTATGTGAAAATCTGGAATCTGAGGATGCAAAAAAATAAATGATCTAAATATTGAGAAAAACACATATAAAATGATCCTAATGAAGTTCTTAGCTATGTATATTACTCATCAAAAATTTACTTTTGATATATTTACTGTAGGATATTTACAAAATATATTCATGGAACATGATCTTTACTTAATATCCTGATTTTTGGCATAAAATGAAAAATCTATAATTTTGACCCATACAATGTATTGTTGTTTGCAATTGTTACATGTGCTGCTTATGACTGGTTTTGTGCTCCAGGGTCATTCATGCTTTTTGAGCTAATATTACATGACTTTGCATTATGGATACAGATGTATGATGCAATTTAAAGACAATTATATGAAATATAATTTCAAGAAAGCAAAATAAATATTGTTGATATCAAAGGTTGTGCATTTAATCAGAAAATCTGATATTTTGGCACAGATTTATCTTTTGCTCTGTAGCAATAGCCAAATTATTCAAATGTCGAAATGGAAAGTTTGTTGGCATCCTTAAAATGATAGTTCACCCAAAAATTGGAATTATGTCATCATTTACTCACCTTCCACTTGTTCCAAGCCTGTATGAGTTTCTTTCTTCTGTTGAGCACAAAGAAGGTATTTTGAACAAAGCTGGTTCCCAAACAGTTGGTATTTACATTTATGCATTTAGTAGATGCTTTTATCCGAAGCGACTTACTTCAGGCTTTTCCTTTTTTTAGTTGATGGTAGCCATTGACTTTCATAGTATTTTTTTTCTCCATACTATGGAAGTCAATGGGTACCATCAACTGTTTGTGACCAACAATTTTCTCTATATCATCTTTTGTGCTCAACAGAAGAAAGCTACTCATACAGGCTTGAAACAACATGAAGGGGAATGTTGTTTATTTTTGTGGGGGGGGGACTATCCCTTTAAAATCTATGGATAAAAGCATGGTCAAAACAATCCAGACTGCATTTGATACTATCGGTGAAGATAACATGTTTTACCTTGTCAATTTCTGAGCATTTGATTTGGGTTCTGCAGCAAAACCAGTCAGAAAGCAGTGATCTAGACGGTTTATTGTTTTGAAAACAACACTCATTACATTTAGTTCAAGCCCAAGTTATTTGGTTAGCCTTTTATCTGTCACATCCGGTAAATGCTTTTTGGTCCTTCAGAGTCAGCTATCCTGCAGTTGGAGGATCCGGACTGTGAAGAGGGGAGCAACCCGCCCTGCGAGTCCATCTTTTCACTCAATGCAGAGAAAATCCTTGTGAGTTGCATTTGCCTTTTATTGCACAGTGTTAAAGGATTAGTTCAGGCCAAAATGAAAATTCTGTCATTGTTTAGTTACCCTCATTTTGACTTGCTTTCTTTTGAACACAGAAGTGAACCTTTGAAGAACATTAGATTAATGACCAGGTTCTGGGGCTGTTAAGCTCTAAAATGACCAAAAGCACCATAAAATGTGCTTTAATGCTGTTGTTATTTGCTGCATTTTGCAGTTGCAATTTTCATTCCCCATTCATTTTAAGTGCATGAAAAAGAGACACTGGTACATTCATATTTTTTTTCCTTTGAGTTTTTATTGAAGAAAAAGAATGTCATAAAGTGTGTGAGGGTGTGTAAATGATGACAGAATCTTCATTTTCAGGTGAATATTCTTCAATGGGTCTCTTCACATTGTTTTTGCAGCCACTGGTGGGTTGGATTGATTGCTAGAGGTTGACCTGCTTCCTGACATGTTTTTCTTTCTGTGACCACAGAATCAGGCAAAGTTGTTCGTCAAACAGCGACGGTTTCCTTTCGCTGTGGAAAACCAAAATACCAATGAAGAGCTTGGTGTGTATCAGCTCATTGTTTTGACTTTGGCAAGTGTGTTTTTTGTGCTCGTCTTTGGTTGACGTGCTCCGCTAACACTGTTTTGTTTTTATTACAGCCATTGGCTATGTTCTCATCGGAAATGGCCTGTATGATGAAGCTATCAAGCACTTCTCATTACTGCTGCAGGTCAGTTTAGTTGGGACTGAAGTAAACATAATGATACATCTTTGAGGTGTTAAAATCAGCATGTAATAAACATTGTACACATTTAGCTTCATAATTAAAGTTTCTGGCCTGATTGCGCAATGGGCCTATTAGTTCCCATTATTCCAAATAATACAAATATATAAATAAAAAAATAATAATCTGTGATTTCAAGATTCTGACTTGCATTCATACGAAAAAATCTATACATATATGAATCGCTATTCTGTCTTCTAACAATTCTTATGGATTTTAATGAAGTTTCAAAATCAATGTTTTAAAGCAGCGGCTCTTAATACTATTCCTCGCGTCCCTTGTTCTGCATCTCTCTCTCTCGCTCTCTCTCTCATTCAGAACATCAGCTCAGCTCCAACAGTGAACGGTTTCATTTATATTTTCACATAGCTAAGAGAATTGTTATACATGAATGCATGTGGGGTTGCCGTACTGTATTAAAACTTTAATCAGGATAAAACCGTGTATTAAAAACTAACAGAAGCAGTAGCACTAGCATAACATAGTATCTAAAAGAACGAGACAACAACAAACATACCATTAAGAGCCGTGCTTGCACAGGTTCTGCGCAATCCTCTATTTATATTCTCTGGGTCTCAATCGGGCTCAAATAGTTTACAATACAACTGGAGCAACACTGAGGCGAGGGGCGTGATGTTTCTGCACGCGCACTGGTGGTTTAGCCAATCACAACAAACTGGGCCAGCTAACCAATCAGATGTGAAAAATTGTTCAGAAGAACAGCATTGATGTAAAATAGGATTTGTGTTGTTGTTTTTTTGTTTGTGAATTTTTTATTTTTATTATTTGTGTAAAAATATTTACTGTCACTTTTAATCAATTTAATGAATCTTGCCAAATTAAACTATTACTGTACATTTCTTAAAACTCCAAACTTTTGAAAGATGTTGTTTTAATTTCTCCAGATTGTATCATATGTACTGATACCTTCCTTTCTCTCATTGTCTTTCAGGATTATATGGCAGCCATGGAGGATTTCCAGCAGTCTCTGGAGCTGAAGAAGAACCAGCCCATCGCTATGCTCTATAAAGGCCTGACCTTCTTCCACAGGGGCCTCCTTAAGGTGAATCCAAACAATACAAAAATCACAGACGTGTTACTTCTGTATAAGTGAAAACCAATCCAGAATGCCCTGGTTAAAGCACCTTATGTAGTTCAGATTAGAGTTCTGCTACCCGACCGAGCCTGACGGGTCCCGAAATACTTCTGTGTTACGGGTCGGGTTCGGGTTAATGTTTAATGGATAGCTTCGGGCTCGGGTTTGTAGCTAAATTATATACAGAGGCTATGCTGCATTCATAGATGCACGCACACACACATTATTGCACACAGATATCAGAGATCACGCAGAGCACAAACAGCACGTAAACTTTTATTAGTAAAATAGCTTCGATAGACTACTGACTCGGGTCAGGTTCGGGCTCTAAATTTAACTGTGCCGGTTGGGTCGGGTCAGACGATCTCGGGTACGGGCCGGGTTCGGGCTTCAGTTTAAAGCCCGTGCAGACCTCTAGTTCAGATGTAAGAACTGGACTCAAACCAGCAGAAAGTTTCATGTTTAAATAGGTTTACCATTTTACACGTTTTATAATAGACTATATTTACTGTAACTGTCTTCTAAAATGATGTTTTCTGCATGCAGGAGGCTATAGAGGTGTTTAAAGAAGCTCTCAAATTGAAGTCAGACTTCATAGATGCTTATAAAAGCTTGGGTCAGGCTTACAGGTGAGATGCTACTGACTCATGATGATTTTAACAGTCAGTTCTTTCAGATGTTTCTCTGCAGACAGTTGCGTGTGTTTGTGTGTGTTCAGGGAGTTGGGTGACTTTGAGAATGCTATGGAGAGTTTCCAGAAAGCTCTGTTACTGGATCAGAACCACATCCAGTCTTTTCAGCTCAGAGGAATGATGCTGTACCATCACGGCAGCCTGCAGGAGGCCGTCGGCAACTTTAAGGTAAATCAAGTGTGTATGTGTCCCAGCTGATGTTGTGTTTATCTCATTGTTGCCAGTAGTAATCCTTAAAAACAACATGAAGTAAAATAGATGTTTACTTAATGTAATGACTGTTAATATCATAACCCAACATGTTCCAATCAAAACAATTCTTGATAGATAAAATCAAATCCCACTGTACATTATTTCCCAGTATATAGTCAGTTTTAATGGGAAGTATATTACATTGCAATACAATTAATAAAGAATACAGAAGAATTAATAGCAGTTCTTATAAGCTTGAACAAAAATACAAGATTCACATTTAGGCTTTAAAATCATTTAGCATACCTTGAGCCATAGACTTGTAAGCAAATCATTTTTATCTATTAAGTGATATTTCAAAGTGAGGGACAACTCAAAATAATTTTATTAGTCACATAGTAGAGTCTACTGACTGCTAGTAGAGTCAAATTTCACCCAAAAATGAAACTTCTGTACTCACCCTTATGTCGTTCAAAACCCACAAGACTTTTGTCCATCTTTGAAACAAAAAAAAATATATTTTAAATGCAACCTGAGAGATTTCTGTTCCTCCATCACAATGTCCATTGCACCAAAACTTTGATGCTTGAAAAGTTAATAAAGACATGGTAAAAGTAATCCATATGAATCAAATGTAATTTAGGTTTTTATTTTCGTATAGACATTGATTATCCCACATACATAGATCACATTGAATATGGTAAACAGAAGCTCAAAGCACTTGTTTGACACGTAAGAAGCAATAAGTTAAGTTCTCTCAGAAAATTGTGTTTCTGAAGCCAAACAAAAGGCTTATGGGTTTGCAGCAACCACAGAATTGTCATTTTTGTGTGAGCTTTAAATTCTTTCTACAAACTCTGATTGTTTGTTTAAATGGATTCACTTATGTGGGACTATATTTGCTGTCTCTATTGAAGATCAAGTAGACTTTTTTCAGTCAAGATGACCTGTGTAGAGTCCTTTACAATATCAATAACATAGATTTTTTTTTGAAGTTCATTAAAGTCACTTATACATGATTGTTTTCTTTCAACACCGTACTTGTAATTTTTTCCTTAACTTTGCTTTCTTTTTACTCTTGTATTGAATCTCCAAACGAACTCATTTTTGAGTTATTCTGGTCAGATGATGACAGTTTTCACTTGTGTTGCACTTTTGTGTTTGTGCCGTCTGCTGTCGTGAGCTCAGAGTCCTGAGGTTGTTTGTTTCAGTTGTGTTTTATCATGCTGTCTTTCAGAGATGTCTGCAGCTGGAGCCCTATAATGAAGTGTGTCAGTACATGAAGGGTCTCAGTCACGTGGCCATGGGCCAGTTCTACGAGGGCATTAAAGCTCAGACTAAAGTCATGCTCAACGACCCTCTCCTGGGACAGAAAGCCAGCTCTGAGTATCTCAAAGTCAAATATCTCAGAGGTGAGAAATTACATCTGTATAATACATTTCATTAGGTCATTAGCAAACATTACATAATCACTAGTTCTTATTAGTTTCAGTATCTGTGCTAGCCAGATAGATCGTGCTATCTTGTGACATAAACCAGTAAAATTAGTTAAAGTAATAAATAAGCTTTAATAAAAGGTGTGAAGAATCTAGATAATGATTTGGAGTTGAAATATGCCTCTGCTTCTCTCTCATGTGATAGAATACTCCCGTTATCTACACTCTCATCTGGATGTACCGGTAGCGGAGTATAATGTTGATCAGGATTTGCCCGGAAACTTTAAAAACCACTGGGCAAAAAATCTTCCCTTCCTCATCGAGGATTATGAAGAACAGCCTGGACTTCAGCCTCATATTAAGTGGGTTTTTTTAGTTTTGGGGCAGCACATATAATATGAATGAATAAGGAGATGATTGGTATGTTTGTGCATGTTGTAAGTCTCTTTCATTCTCTGCTTGTTTGTGATTGCAGAGATGTTCTACCTCAGAACTTTGACAGTTACTCTGCTGAAGTTCAGAAGCTGATCTGTTCAGCGGATCACCTCGGCGCACTGATGCAGTACGACACGTCAGGCTTCTTACCGAACCTCAGAGTACACCGAGGTCAGAGCTCTTTAAAAGCATGAAATAATCTAATCATACCTTTAAAAAAGAAGCTTACATGATTAAATAATAACAAATGTAGCAATAACACGTGGTGCACAAAGAACACGACACTTGAATACATATCAGTGTAAATTTACTTATGTTTTTACAAATAATTTTGTTAAATAATTATTACTTTTTATTTTAAATATTTAAGATCAGAGCTCTTTAAAATCGCTAATTAATAGTGATACAAATATAAATATAGAAAAGTTTAAATTACTAAATGAAGAAAAAATATGAAATCATGTGGTGCAGCCTTCAAATTAAATTTGATAACACATTTTCCTCAACAATTTATTCAAAAATCATTAGTTTTTAAATATAATTGTCTGGGTTTCATGTTTTTATAGCATATATCATGAATTATTAATTTATAAATATCATTAAGTTTTTTAGGAGTTGCACCACTGGACATTTTTTGTAATGTCATTAAAAAGTTAAAAGCTATGATATAATTTTCTGTTTTATGCTGTGTTTCTTCATAACAAGTAATAAGCAGTGATTTTTAAAATTAATTTTATTAAATTTTGTCATCTTAGAAATAACAAAAAATCCTATGCCTACTTAATATGGTTTTCATTTTTTATTTAAATAATATAATTTTTGAGAACTTTTCTTCGTTATAATATCAATACAGTTCAATTTTTTTTTTTTTTTTTTTTTAAATATCAAAATGAATTGTAATTAAAAAAATCATAGAAGAGGTGCATTCATGTCGTGATATTTATGAATTGCATTTTAATGTTTTCTCATGTTTTTATTGTGTTTTTGTGTAGCGATGGGCTTGGCCACCATAGAGGTGATGCAGGCCATGCAACGCACCTGGAGTAACTCGAAGGTTCGAGTCAATGGAAAGACCAGACAGCTGCAGTGGAGAGACATGTTTGACATCGCAGTGAAATGGAGAAGGTCAGATTCCGGCCAGCGTGCCTGAGCTCTTCTCACGGCTCTGTGGAGGGTTACCAGGGCTTGATGATTGATCTTTGCTTGTGTGTGTGTGTGTGTGTGTGTGTGTTCACGGGCGTGAGCAGGATTGCAGATCCAGACCAGCCTGTGCTGTGGTTGGATCAGATGCCTGCCAGGAGTCTTAGCAGAGGATTTAACAACCACATTAACCTCATCAGGTGCGGTCTCTGTCCTCAATCTCTCATTTGCTCTGTAAAGCGGCCAGTCCTAATCGCTTAAGAGCTTTGTTTGACTTTTAAAGCCGTTCACACCAAGGATGATGACTAGAACCATGACGTTTTAATGATTATTTAATTTCTCCACGATCATGACTATAACGAAGGAACGATATTGTTGTACATTTTGTTAAAGCTTTAAAAGGCACCCTGTGGTTTCCAGCTAAAGTGAAAGAAATTAAGACAGCCGTAGATATTAGTATTATAATTTACATTTGTAATGTAGAATAAAATTATTATTATTTTATATACTTTTTAATTATATAACTTATAATAAAAATATAATTATTTGTATTATATTTATCTTTTTACTTTGAAACATTACAATAGTAATATTTCTTATTTAGTTTTTATTTGTAAATGTTTGTAATTTGTTATATTATTATTTAATAGTAGTAAAAAATTATTATTAGTTGTATTATTAATATTGATTTTATTTTATAGCTATATTGATGTATAATCACAAAGTGCCGACCAATTTATGTAGCCTTGCAAACAAGCAAGGTTAACAAACAATAGATATTACTAATATTGTATGTGCTTATAGGTATTATTAATGACGATTCCGTACAGAGAAGATGCAGCCAATTTCACATCTCTATGAATAGTTTTACTTCCTATTAGAATACTTTCTGTGAGAAACACTGAAGTGAGTATTTTCAGTAAAGCTGCGTTGAAACCGCACGTCTCGACGCTCTGACTGCTGCTGCTGCTTTTGTTCTGAAGACACGGGGTCAAACTCAAGTCTCCTCATTCCATGCGGCCTGGGAGCGAATGTTTGAAACGTACAAGTGAAATGTCTCATTTGGTGCTTTTCTTGTAAACATTAGCCCTTTGACAGATACAAGCACACTAGTGTGTTTATAGCGTTCAGCGTGTGCAGTGATCAGCTGCTACACTAACATCCCACATCGCTCAGCGCTAGTCATATTTCACAGTTATTATGGGTTTTTAACACATGTTTATTTTAGGTTCCTGGAATTGAGCTTGAGAATATGTGCTGCTCACACTTGTGGTGTGAAACAGACTTAAAACTATTGCTATGGTTGTTTTATAGTGTTTTTTTCTTGTTTTACAGAGGCCAGATCATTAATATCAGATATCTGGAGTATTTCAGTAGTATTCTCAGCTTTGTGAAGGAAAGAATACTGGTTTATCATGGGTAAGTCTCTCTGTGTGTGTGTGTGTGTGTGTGTGTGTGCGTGTGTTTGTTTTTTATTTATTTTGGAGGCAATTTTTTTTATATATACTGACAAAAGCTTAACACAATTGTTTGTTAGTTCTTACATTTACTAATTTAAAGGTGCACTAAGTGATTTTTTAACCCTTTTGACCTCCGCGTCGGACAGAGTCCCAGAACACACTTTTAGCCAATCAGCAGTAAGGGGGCGTGTCTTGTAATGATAGAGAGAAAAGAGCGCTCCGTTTCAGTGCACAGGACTGATATTAGCAGATCGACTATAGATAGAGAGAGAAAAAATAGGTAAAATCAGAGAAACAAACCTTAAATAGAAGGGTTACACTCAGGCAAGAGGTAAGACTCGCGTAAATATCGGAGCGGCTTTCCAGCGGTGGAGAGAACTCGAGGAGCGCGAACGGCTCAAATCGTACGCCGAAGTTGCTTTGTTTCTTCTTGATAGGCGAGTAACATTGATTTTGCTTCGTTTCACACAACTTATTCGTGTTGAGCTTTATTTGAATATGTTTGTGTATCATCTTCGCTTGTTTCCGTGATCGTTGTTGCCATGGTTACGTATGTACGTGTGGGGCGGAGATTTCAAAATAAGGGCGAGGTCCTCCCGTGTTTGTTTTGGTGCTTTCAAATATAAACAACGTTTGGCAAAAATCACTAAGTGCACCTTTACTAAAAATCACTAACACGCACCTCATTAATTCACAACTCTCATTCATTTATCCACAAAATTACCAAACTGAATATTTTCAACATTGATAATAATAATAATAAATGTTTATTGAGCTGCAAATTAGCATATTATAATTATTTCTGAAGGATCGTGTAACACTGAAGACTGGAGTAATCCACCGTAATAAATTAGATACAAAAATAAATAAAAAATAGACAATTCTTTTACATTGAAATAATAGGTCACAATATTACTGTTTTTACTGCATTTTGATGGGAAGATGAGTGGGATACATGTACAAATGACATGAAATCCATCCAGAAATTTCAAACAGATTTTTATCTCTTTTAAAGCTAGATTTGATCTAGATGTCTCATAGGTCACACAAAACTGACTCGTGCAATTTTGCTTAAAGGTGAAGACCGTACTCAATACATGTTCTGTCAAACATATTTTATCGGACTGTCCCGCTTTTAATACATGTAGAAAACTCTTTTGTCAAGTGAACGCACTTAAAGAGTTAGAAAATGTTTTTGAATTTTTTTATATATGTTAATGTAAAACATATTGTGTAATATAACTTGTTTGTTTGTTTGCTGGTTTTTATTGTATTTGTTATACTTGTATTTTTGGAATAGTTTTTGCCATGAAATAGCCTAAGATGATGACATGGCATTAAATAAAAATATACTACAGCTGTATTTTGATCAAATAAATGCAGTCTAGGTGAGCACAAGAGACTTTATTCAAAAACATAACAAAAATCTTAGCTTTCAAATGTTAAATAGTTTTATACTCTGTACATTCAGTCAAACACTTCACCGTTCAGTTATAAACCTAGTTCGTTTATTCATTTATTAATTCATTCATTATTTTCTTTTTATTTGCCTCATTCATGCATGTACTCACTCACATTGTGTTTAACTTTTATTCATTGTCCATTTATTAATACATTTGAATATTTTTTCTCCATCAGGGCGTATAACCCGCGGGGGCTCCAGGAAGTAAAGCAGGTTCTGGAAAATGTGAATAAAGTGGAGGATCTGCTGCCCATCATGAAGGTAACATGAGCATTAAACATGACAAACAGTAGAGTCTCAGAGCTGTTTATCAGTCTTTTTAATCATTTAATTCGTATCTTTATTAATCATTAACTGGATAATTTGTGTGCTGAATGAAATGAAGCAATCGTTCTGGTTAGACGAGGTCTAGAAGCACTCACCCTTAAAGTTTACCAGTGTTTAATGTCGGAGATATATTCAGTTTCCCGTTTAAACAAATAAATACAATTATATTTGTGCAATTATTAAGGCTCAAAAACATTGTATTAATGTTGAAACTTGTATACTAATATTTCATTTTCTGAATTTTTACATCAGGGTTTCATTCATAAAAGTTGAAAAGAAGAGCCGTTATTTGCAATAGAAATCTTTTGTAGCATTATAAATGTCTTTACTGTCATTTTTGATTAATTAAATGTGTCATTTATGTTTTCAAAGTATTATATTTTAAACAGTATTGCATCTTGGTTTTTACAAAACATTAGAGCAGCTAAAACTGTAAACATTATTTGTAAACTAAAACTGTAGCAATATTATATCAATGTTTTCAACATAATACAAATAAATGTTTCAGCAAATCAGCATATAATAATGATTTCTGAAGGATCATGAGTAATGATGCTGAAAATACAGCTTTGATAATACAGCAGGAATAAATTGCATTTAAAAAAACTAAATAGTTTATTTAAATTGTATTAATATTTCAAAATATTACTGTCTTTACTGTAAACTATTCAAATAAATGCACCCTTGATATAAGGATAAGATAACATACATTATTCCAAACTTTTTACCCTGTAGTGTGTACAGTATATACTGCATAAATAATGTCATCATGATTTTTTCAGTCTTCCTTTCTTGGACACCATTCATATATTTCATATGATAATCAAAATTATGTTCACAGAGAACAATAATGAGTGTTAGTCATAGAAACAACGAACACCCTCATCGCATGACAGTTATGAGTGGATTAGGTCAGATCTGTGAGTAATGAACAGCTGATGAGAGAGCCTTTGATAAACACGTGGGCAGTGATTGCTAATCTTTTTATTTGCTGGCTCATAATTATGCCTGGTAATAACACTTGCATGTGTGTTTATTTATAGACATATTTATTACAAATATGAAGAAAGACCAGAGTTTCTCTGATGTGCTTCTGTGTTTTTTTAACATGTGAAGCAGTTCAACAGTAAAACCAGAGACGGCTTCACGGTTAACTCTAAAGTGCCCAGTATGAAGGATCCTGGGAAAGAATACGACGGATTCACCATCACCATCACCGGAGATCGGTAGATAGTGATATATTATATTATTTACTTACATATATTTGGACAGGAACATTTAAATATATTTAAAAAAGCCACACGGAGGCTTCTGTTCTCACTTCTTTTTTGAGTGAGTTTTGGTGGTCGCGTAATGGCTGTTGGTCAATGCAACAAATTTGCGTCACTTGAACCCATTATGAAGTGAAAATTCACGGAACGACAATGTAGTAAATATTGCTGCAATTAGCTATAAAAACTTTGTTGTGATTTGTTGAGACCTTAAATATTATTGAAGCCCATTTCCACCACCGAATAAAAATAATTGCTACTTTTTTTTTTATTATATAAAATTGCCAGTTTATATTTTGTAATTCTGATTTTATACCTTGCAATTGCGTGTCATAAACTGAGAATTGCAAATTTTGACTTTATTTCTCTGAATTGCGACACATCTTGCAGACTTTTTTTTCTTACAATTGCGAGTTTATATGTCAGAATTGCGAGATGTAAACTCGCAATTGGGAGAAAAAGTCAGAATTGTGAGAGAAAATTTTGCAATTACCTTTAAAAAAAAAACACTTATTCAGTGTCGAAACAGGCTTCTGTAAAATATCCAGCTAAATTAAACGATGTTAACTAAACCTTTTAAATCAAGTACAAACATTTACTTTAAGTTGAAACAACACATTATTACTTGTTCTTTTAAGTTGTGATAAATAATCGCTGCGATATTTTTTTTACAGTGAATATAAATGTGTGCTACGTCATGCTAAAACCCTCTCATGGCAGTTCCATCTCTAAATCATCCCCTTTAAAGAAATATTGAAGCTAAAATGTATTCATTTATTTATTTAATCTACATAAACGAATCAACTTGAGTAATAATAATCAGCTGTATTATGAGTTTTTACATGTTTTGTAGCGCAAACAATGCATAAAGGCTGTTTAGCAGTTTATTCTGTGATACTTGATTATAATTTCGAGCCTTGTTTTGTGTCTTATGCTACTGATTTTGTTGTTTTGTGTTAGAGTGGGGAACATGCTGTTTTCAGTAGAGACTCAGACCACAGATGAGAGGACGCAGCAGTATCAGTCAGAAATTGAAGCGATCTATAAAGATCTCACTGCCAAAGGCAAAGCCCTGATGCTCTCCACTGAACTCGGGGTAAGATTAACATCTGTCTGTCTCTGCTGAACATCCGTTTCACAATCTCCTGCTGAACCTGTAGTGTGACTGCTGGCGTGTGTTCATTAGTCACGTCTCTTGAAGCTAATAAATTCAGCGTCATGTAAACGGTTCTGGAATCTGCACCTGTCTGACCTGTTACACAGAGAATCATGGGAGATCTGTGACCGGTGAAACACGCACATGCAGAGACCCGCATATACGGTTACACCCAGATGTCTTTGCCTGTATCTTTATATTACTGCACTGAGCGGCACACAACGTTTTAATTTCATGAATAAAAACTAAGGCTTAGTGCATTCATTTAGTGTGATTAATTAATTTGTACATAGTTTCCATAAAACTTTTAACCACCGATGCAATGATATAATAGCACTTTACATATCATTTTTACATAATAATCTAAAAGAAACATTCGAATATATTTCAGTTAATTTGAATTTGTTTATGTAATATTATAATGATTTCTGAATAATCATGTGACACTGGAGTAATGATGCTGAAAATTCAGCTTTATTTCACAGGAATAATGCATTTTAATATATTTAAAAAAAAATTATATTTTAAACAATTTCATGGTTAATTCATTCATAAAGTTTCAATTGATATAATTCAGAAATATTAAAATCTATCTGCCAGTTAATCAGCCTGTTTTCCCACCTTAGTTATCAGTTACACTTACAATTGTAATAAATGTTTGGTAAATCTTTCTGCACTCATTGCACAGTAAGTTGCTGTGGATAAAAGCACCTGCCAAATGCATAATTGACATATATAAACATAAAATATAAAGTTAACCTGCTGATTTTTTGCTGTCATTATTACCACCATCAAATCCTTATGAATATTTGGAACCATCGCTCCTCCAATTTAATAACTATAGAACACAGACCACAGTCAGATAGTTACAAAGCAAGAAGAAAAATAAATAAATAAACATACAGCCCTAATATGTTCACTCTCTCTGTCTTTGTAGGACGCAGATGCTGTGTGTAATTTAATTCTTTCCCTGGTATATTACTTCTGTAACCTCATGCCACTGTCCAGAGGCTCCAGGTAAGAAAACAAAAATTATAAATAGGTGGTTGCTAGGGTTTTAGGAAGTTGAAATAATACTTTATGCATAATCAGTAAAAAACGGCATTAAAAAGGGTATTTGCTTTTATTAGTTTAGCAAAGTTTATTTATAAAATCCCTGTTTTACATTAAAGGGATAGTTCACCCAAAAATGAAAATTCTATCATTAATTACTCGCCCTCGTGTTGTTCCAAACCTGTAAGACCTTCGATCATCTTCGGAACACATTAAGATATTTTTGATGAAATCCGAGAGCTCTCAGATCCTCCCATAGACAGCAAGGATCCTTACACGATCAAGGGCAAGGCTCAGAAACACAGCAAGGAGATTGGTCAAATAATCCATGTGACATCAGGGGTTCAACCGTAATTTTACAAAGCTAATAGAATATTTTTTTTGTGTGCAAAAACAATTCAACAATTCGTCTCCTCCTTGTCACCCTATTCCACATAAGTAAAAAGGAATGCTGTTCTGTGTCAGCAGCACCGTATGCAGATACGCTGTTTAGGTTGTTTATGCTTTGATCTGAATGTAAACAGCATGTCCATGTACATGGGTTGAATGTGTTGTTTAGGTATGTGTTACTCTCCAAAATGGCGCTATAGGGTGACGCAGAGGAGACAAATTGTTGAATAAAGTCGTTATTATTGTTTTTTGGGGAAGTCGTGGCCTAATAGTTAGAGAGTCGGACTCATAATTAAAAGGTTGCGAGTTCGAGTCTTGGTCCGGCAGGAATTGTAGGTGGGGAGAGTGAATGTACAGCCCTCTCTCTATCCTCAATACAACGACTGAGGTGCACTTGAGCTAGGCACCGAACCCCCAACTGCCCCCTGGGTGCCGAAGCATAAATGGCTGCCCACTGCTCCGGGTTTGTGTTCACTGCTGTGTGTGCACTTTGTATGTCATGTCACTTTCACTTTGTGAGCCTTGATCCTGTTAGCATTCTTGCTGTCTATGTGGGAGGGTCTAAGAGCTCTCGGAATGCATCAAAAATATCTTAATTTGTGTTCATAAGATGAATGAAGGTTAATTGGTTGTTGGCCTTTCCCTCCTTATAGTTATTGTTGATCTTTCATTTTAAAAATACAGTGTTTCAAAATGTATGAATTTATAATTTGGTTGTTTTAAACTGTTTAAAAAAGTGAATTAAATAATTGCACATTTGTCTTATTAAGAGTCAGTTTCTTGAACATATGGATAAAGCAACATTCAATTTTCAGCGACGGCAGATTTTGATATCAGAACCGTGATTATTTTGTGTTTCTTGAACTCTTTTCAATCGCTGTTGTTCTTTCAGTGTTGTGGCATACTCTGTGGTCATGGGAGCTCTGATGGCCAGCGGGAAAGAGGTGCTGGGCCGAATCCCATCTGGAAAGGTAACATCAATGATTCAACGAGACACATGAGCCTTAAGTGTCTATTGTAATACTTTACTCTTTCTGGTTTGTCTACCAGCTGTTTGATTTCGAGGCCATGACTACAGACAGCCCTGATCCCTTCAGTAAGACCGTCAAGAGTTGGATGAACTTAAAGAGGTATAACTTTAATGTATCGAGTGCTTGTTTTGAGTCCTAGGCAAGCATCCCAGTCACTGTTACGAATGCTCATGAAACCTCTCTCTCTCTCTCTGTAACTAGTTTGCCGAGTCAGTACCAGAACCTTCCATCGGTTTCAGAGACGTTCCAGTTAACGAGGACCATGATTGAAGTTCTAAACACAGACTCGTCTTCGCACTGTCCCAAAAAATCCTGAATACCATCAATATATTCAAAACACAAAGGACCGTCTCTACTCGGGGCATCTTTGCACACAGTCCTCACTTTTACATGTTTTTTTACATATCGAATATCTGAACAAATTCTCTTTGATTTTATCTTTTATATTTCCACAAATATGGAGAAGAGAGTTGACCTTTATTCAAATTTTTAAATGAAATATAAATTTGGGTTCCCTTTATTACGTCATTAAAGTTCAGCAATTGCAAGAATAATTTGAGTTTAGAAAACAAAAGCAGGAAATGTTGCAGAATATAGTTGAAAATCTTTATTAAGTTTTTATCCATCAGTTGCTTTTCATAGATCTTTTTGGTTTTCGAATCAAACCGGTGACGTGTTGCAGAGATGTCCTTTGAAGAGTTTATCAAGCAATATTCTGCAGCTCCGAGTTCCTTTCTGAATACTTGAACACAGTGGGGAAATGTTTTTGTTCGTTTGAAAGACAGAAGTTGGTAATATTGCCATGTTCACTGTCCACACTGGCTCCTTTATCATTTTTGTTGTCTCTATTTAATGGCTCGACTGAATAATGTGCAAGCGGATTCTGGAGATGTTCATGAGACCTTAAACACTGGAAACAGTTGCGCCTCGATCTGTAGTTGACTCAAAGCAAAAACGTCTTGTTTCTAATCTTATGCATCTTTGACTATTTTATCTTCTTAACAGACCATTTTAAGTAGATTTTCAGTTTTCTTCTTCATGTCATGGTTGGTGCTTTTTGGCAAAGACTTATTTCCTTTATTTTCCTGTAAAAAACAGTGGCTTTTCTCCATGAGGGAAAATAAAGGTGGGTTCTTTAACGCACAAAAAAACTTGAAAGTGGAAAATCTGTGACTTTATTTGCTGGAACAGTCAAAGTCAATAAAAGAAGTTGAATGAAACCACTGTTGTTGTGTTTAATCCCCTTTTGATCTCCTTTTTTGTGGTCCAAAGATAAAAAAAATATAGAAATAAATGTCGTACTTTATTATTATTATTTATTTATTCTATATATTTTCGCTTTTACTATATTTCCTAAAAGACGGTTTGTAGAATCCAGTACTTCAGTGAGCCACTAGATGATACATGTTCCACTGAACTTTCTCCCGGAAGCTGTCACTCACTGTTCAGATGTAATGAGTCAAAGTAACGTTTTTTATTATTTAAATAAGTCACTGTGTATTTTCAATTCAATTTCTACTCAAGTTTCGAATTTTCATTATTCAGACGTGATTTATTATTGCCCAAACGTACTGCTGCTGAAAATGCAGGCTGACACGTGACCCTGTTACTTTTCTCAGCGCATTTGAGTCTTAACCAATCACCGTTTAGTTTCCGTAATCACCAGATCATCTGATCTGCTGGATGACAGCTACTCACTGAAGGCTCAGCATGACTAAGGAGGTGGGCCAAAACACACTCTTAGGGGCTTTGAAAGAACTCATCGGCTTTAGTAGAACATCTTTGGAAAATGTAGAAAAGGACGTCGCCAAAGGTATCCTAAACAATTTGAGATTTTACCTCCTTATTGGTGCGCAAAAGTATGTATTGTGTATGTGTGTATGTAGGGTTCGAAATCCGAGTGTATGAAAAATGTATCTTGTTTTGCATTTACTACTTTTGTTAGGTGGTTCTTTGCAAGAAATTGTCGATAATAAAATCCGTCCTTTATTTGGTCTGATGTCAGCGGGTGCCAAGTTCTTTAACAGGTGTGTATATTTATCTTTAAACGCTGCAATTGCGCATTTTTCTAAAGAAACTGCTGTACTGCAAAATAATACACATTTCATGATATGAATATGTTTTCTTTCAGTCTGGGTGTGAAAAACCAAAAGGAAGCAGAACATTTATGGGAACAGTTTTTTCAGTGAGTATGGAAATATTAATTGCAGTAGTTGGTTGTGGCATTCAATGGTCAAATATTTTGCATAATAATATTAATAACTGCTTGAATGATGGCATACCAGGCAGTCCTCATGTCTTAAGAATTATTAATCAATAAAATTAATGATTTTTTTTTTGGTAAGTAGATATGTAATAAACTGTCACATATGTAAATAATGTATAATCGGTTGGTAATTATAAAAACGAATAAATACAAATTCTAACTTTTGCCTGTACATTATCCATAACATACTGAATAATGGTATATTGATGATGATACTGTTATTTGATTCCCAATTTAACAGAAACACAGAGGTTCGTGATAATGTTGAAGACTTACTACAACTGGAAGTAAGCATTATCATTTTTACATTTTTCATGTGACTGCTATGAAGCCCCTAACAGGACATGAGCATGGTATTAAAAAAATAAAACAGATGAGAGGAAAATTATATTACAGTTTTTGCATTCTCTCACAAATTTATTTTGCATTCCCACAAGACACTTAGCAATTTTTTAATGGAAATAATATGAGTTGGGAAGAAAAACTTTATTTCAGTGCTTTTTCTTGGGAGGAACACAAAACCTTCCCTTAGCGGCTCCGCAGAGTGCTTGTTTTCAGATAATGAATTGTTTGGATGTTTTTATGTTAGCAGGTGATATATTACGTGAGTTTGAGTAGTTTGTTTGATTGACAGGTGGAGTGGGATAGTTTTTTGAAACGTCTGGATGTTCAGATACAAATGAGCGACACCGTTCTTTCCCAGTGTCCTGCAGCCCAGACGCTCAGCTCAGATGCACAGTTTATACACGTCCAGACTAAAGGGTGAGATAAACACACAATATCAATCACTTCCATCCATGTTCAGTGCAAGCCACAACCCAGAACTGCTGACAGAGTACGTCTGTTGAAACTAAACGAAGGCCTGCAGTTGTTACAGTTTATCACTCACCATTATGACTGTGATTACATCAGTGTCTCACTTATTGCATTATACTGTATATTCAAAGTCTATAAGATATGTTTTAATGTGTAGAGGTTTACAGTTGTTTTGGCGGTTCTGGATAGTTGCTTAAAATCAGTTTCTAGCATGTCCTGCTTTGTGAGAGGGGTTGTTTTGTTACCTGGTTGAAATTTACCCATGCACTTATTTATAATTTTTTAGTAATGGACAACTCATAAGTTATAGCTGTAATTAAACTTCTATCTCTATATGCAGTTAATGTTCATTGTTTTTAAATTGAGAATTACAGTTAAATGTTTGAACGAGGCAACAAATTTAAATTTAAATGAATATGAAATTCAATTTAGAAGAAATTATTAAATGTAATATTTCCAGAAGTGTTGAAAATAATATAATGTATTTAAATTATATATACATTACCATGCAAAGGTTTGGGGTCTGTAGGGTTGTTTTTTTAGGGTTTTTAAGGTGTTGTCACTTACAAAATATTAGCTAAAATTTAATGGGAACAAATTTTCCATTGTCAATAGTGTAGCGATGTATGAAACACAGCTAATAAAAACAGTAATACTGTGAAATATTATTACGATTTTAAATAACAGTCTTCTATTTGAATATATTTTAAAATCTAAACGTTTACCGTAACTTTTAATCAATTCAGTGCATCCTTGCTCAATAAAAGTATTTATTTCCTCTGAAAATAAAACATTTAAACAGTTGTATATGGAAACATGTAAAATATGGAGCATTTTAGTAAATGTATTAACTGACCATGGTGAATTTAAAATGTCCTAAATGCTATCATTTATCCCAGGTGTTAATGTCAGTATTAACTGGAAATATTAAACTAGAAAAATATTTCTAATCAGTTTGTTCAATAGTTTCTAATCAAACATATTGTATGTCAGGGGCTAAATATGCATTTGTAAATAAATTGTTCATGTGACGACTGTATGTTAAATTTCTTTGAATTGGAGTAAATTCCTCTTCTTGTCAATTCAAATTCAATTTAGCGTGCTGTGGATTGAGGCTATTTCAGTTCAAATTTCAGCAAAATAGTGGTTGTCCTGTTCTCCTGTAGGAATGTGTCTCTGGGTCAGTACTTGGGGAAGGGAGAGAATCTCCTCCTTGTGTTGCTCCGGCATTTTGGATGACAGCCATGACGAGACCACCTGACTGAGCTGAAGGACAGCAAGGTAAGACAACCTGTCATTAAAGGAGATGAAAACTGCACAGCTGCAAGTAAAGTCAGAGCTGATTATGGATAGCTGCTTGGAAAATATATTTTGAAAGCTTGTTGACCCAGCTGAGGACTTGGCAAGGCGAAATGTTGTCCTGCTTTTTTGTAGCAAATGTTCCAGAGTCAGCATCGCTGTGTTCGTTGAATCATCGACACTGTTTCTGCCTCTTTCTCATACAGAAGCTTCTGGAAGCGCAGTCCTTGCGGGTGCTGGTGGTCTCGTACGGTTCTCTTGAAGGGGCCACATTCTGGCTTGAGCACACAGGCTATGAATTTGACATGTTGTTGGATGCAGAGAGAGCGGTGAGGACCATCGACTGGGCAAAAACATAATTAGCCCTTCTTTGCTTAATCCTAACATTATGGAAGCTTGTTTCAGCTACTGAATAAAAAATAAATAAATTGAGACTGACTTTTTCTTTTATAATCACATGATATAAACTTACAATTGCAAGTTTTTTTTCTCAAAACTGCGAGTTTATATTGCATAATTACAAGTTACAAAGTCAGAATTCTAAGATATAAACTTGCAATTTTAAGAAAATAGTATTTTTCTGCTCAGAATTGGACTCGCAAAAATTGCAAATTGCACCAAAAAAATCAGAATTGCGAGAAAAATATTAAAAAGTGTTTAAATGGCAATTCTGACTTTTTCGCAATTGCGAGTTTATATCACACAATTCTAAGACAAAAGTCAGAATTGCAAGTTTATATTATGCAATTCTGAGACAAAAGTCAGAATTGTGAAATAAAAAGTCGCAATAACTCTTTATTGTATTTGTTTATTTTTAAAATAAGTGGCAGAAATGGGCTTCCATATAAGGTCATCAATGCTAATGGTTTCAAAATATCTGCTCTTATTAAGCATTTAAGACATTTTTCCTCAGTGTAAAATATAAATGCAATTATCTTGCTGGGTTTTTATTTGTATTATATTTTTGTTGCAATTTAGCCCCGCACATGACATGCAAGCAAGCAATCAATCAATCAATCAATAAACAATTATTAATAGCCACAATTTATTATTTTTTCACAAATAACTAAAATGAGGGAACAAATGAATAAGTCAAATGAATAAGACTCCATATACCTGACCTTGACTGTAGTTTAATACTGATCGTATGTGCTGATTGGTCTGTTTATGACGGGCAACAGGTGTATCAAGCGTTAGGTCTGGGTTCATCTATCAGCAAGGTGATGAAGTTTAAGTTATTGCTCCACTACTCTGAAATGCTGGTGATGAACCGACAGTTACCCGATGTGCCCCCTCAGTTCATCGATGATCTCTTTCAGGTGACACACAAACATGTATTCAAAATATCACACACAGAACAAAAGAATAAAACTCTGACTTGGGAAATGAGTTGCATTTCTTTCCATATCTAGTCTAGTTATGCAGTAGAATTCAGCCATATTAATGTATCTTTCCACAGATAGGATATACTTTGTTGTCCGAATTTGGCCCAAGGTGTTTACCTTCTCACCTGTGTCATATAAATATTCAGTTCATTGTTGTAAAAAGCTGTTCTTAATGATTCAATCGTAACTAACAAAAACATAAGTGTGTCCTACAGCCTGTTACTGTATGATTTTACCCTGTTAAAAAATATTACATCCCTCAAAATTTTGACACCCGAGAAATAACATCTCTTGAACCCTTTCTACAGCATGGTCAAGACAAGTAGCTAGGTAAATAATTCAGACATACAGGTGCATCTCAATAAATTAGAATGTCGTGGAAAAGTTCATTTATTCCAGTAATTAAACTCAAATTGTGAAATTTGTGTATTAAATAAATTCAATGCACACAGACTGAAGTAGTTTAAGTCTTTGGTTCGTTTAATTGTGATGATTTTGGCTCACATTTAACAAAAACCCACCAATTCACTATCTCAACAAATTAGAATATGGTGACCTGCTAATCAGCTAATCAACTCAAAACACCTGCAAAGGTTTCCTAAGCCTTCAAAATGGTCTCTTAGTTTGGTTCACTAGGCTACACAATCATGGGGAAGACTGCTGATCTGACAGTTGTTCAGAAGACTATCATTGACACCCTTCACAAGGAGGGTAAGCTACAAACATTCATTGCCAAAGAAGCTGGCTGTTCACAGAGTGCTGTATCCAAGCATGTTAACAGAAAGTTGAATGGAAGGAAAAAGTGTGGAAGAAAAAGATGCACAACCAATCGAGAGAACCGCAGCTTTAGGAGGATTGTCAAGCAAAATCCATTCAAGAATTTGGGTGAACTTCACAAGGAATGGACTGAGGCTGGGGTCAAGGCATCAAGAGCCACCACACACAGACGTGTCAAGGAATTTGGCTACAGTTGTCATCAGAGGCATCTTACCTGGGCTAAGGAGAAGAAGAACTGGACTGTTGCCCAGTGGTCCAAAGTCCTCTTTTCAGATGAGAGCAAATTTTGTATTTAATTTGGAAACCAAGGTCCTAGAGTCTGGAGGAAGGGTGGAGAAGCTCATAGCCTTAGTTGCTTGAAGTCCAGTGTTAAGTTTCCACAGTCTGTGATGATTTGGGGTGCAATGTCATCTGCTGGTGTTGGTCCATTGTGTTTTTTGAAAACCAACGTCACTTCACCTGTTTACCAAGACATTTTGGAGCACTTCATGCTTCCTTCTGCTGACCAGCTTTTTAAAGATGCTGATTTCATTTTCCAGCAGGATTTGGCACCTGCCCACACTGCCAAAAGCACCAAAAGTTGGTTAAATGACCATGGTGTTGGTGTGCTTGACTGGCCAGCAAACTCACCAGACCTGAACCCCATAGAGAATATACGGGGTATTGTCAAGAGGAAAATGTGAAACAAGGGACCAAAAATACAGATGAGCTGAAGGCTACTGTCAAAGAAACCTGGGCTTCCATACCACCTCAGCAGTGCCACAAACGGATCACCTCCATGCCACGCCGAATTGAGGCAGTAATTAAAGCAAAAGGAGCCCCTACCAAGTATTGAGTACATATACAGTAAATGAACATACTTTCCAGAAGGCCAACAATTCACTAAAAATGTTTTTTTTTTTTATTGGTCTTATGAAGTATACTAATTTGTTGAGATAGTGAATTGGTGGGTTTTTGTTAAATGTGAGCCAAAATCATCACAATTAAAATAACCAAAGACTTAAATAACTTCAGCCTGTGTGCATTGACTTTATTTAATTCAGGAGTTTCACAATTTGAGTTGAATTTTTCCACAACATTCTAATTTATGGAGATGCACCTGTAGTTTCTTAATTTTTTTTCTATTTAACATTTATTGCAGGAAAATGCATTCACATAAATCAGGGCTTAAACTGCATTTAGATTGAAAAAACAACTGGATTACGATCATGTAAGCTGCATTTAGATAATGCATTTAATTCCAAAGGTTGCAGAAATTATAAACCTTATGTAAAATCAGTATAAGAAACAGCTGATACAGTATTTAGTTTGACATCCTGAGGTAAACCATCAGGATTTTCTGAATGACGATTTGTTGAAGGAGAAGGAAAATGGTTTTAAGAGATTTGTGCTATTTGTGGAATGTGCCAAATGCATAAAAACTAACTCCAAACATTGCATAATACCCAGTGATAGAATAAACATTAGTCTCCCTTTAGCCTAGGACTCTTGAAAATGGATTAAAAGCCCTCTCCCTCTGTCTCTCTCAGATGGGTGGTGATTTTGTGCTGGACCAGGGTGGTGAAGTGATATATTCCTACCGGTGTAAAAGCCCTGTGGACAGACCATCAGTTTCACAGATTCTGGCTGCCGTCTCTGCTCATTCTTAGCATTCCTGGAGAAATCCTGGAGAAAAAGGTATTTTATGCTTTGTCTTTCTAATATGTTAAACTGCTAGACTTGCTTCCTTGCCATCCTGATAAGAAGTTATAGTTCCTGAAAAGTTATACTCGTTCGTGTTCGTGCCAGACTTAGAACGATGGCAAAAATAAAGTTTGTAAAATGTGCCTTTCCTCAATATGGCATGGAGGAGGGCTGTTCTTTTCTGATGCAACTTTTGTCCTGAATGGGTGATTTTACTCATCTGTAAAAGAGCTACTGTATTGCTATGAGACTCGTACTAAAGGGAACACGAAACACATATAATTTCTGTGTATTTAGGACACTATTAGTTTAAATAGTATGTATACACTGTCACAGATTTCTTGGCCTTTAGTGTGTTGCTATAGGTTGGCTCCACAGAGAGATAGCTCCCCCAGAGGTTGTATGGATGAAGATCTGACTCAAACTCATACTCTGAAGAGTCATTTCTGATGGACATTTACACCCTCTGGTCATCACAGCTTCTCATCTGTTGAGTTACAGACCTGTCTGACCTCTATATCACACGTCAGTGTCTTGATTAAATGACATGATTATTAACTTAATTATAATTTTTTACATACATTTTACAATTATTCAAGACATATGAAATTAAATATTCTTATTAAGCTGTTTAACTACTATTTACTGTGAATGGTAAATGTTTAGAATTTGTTTTAAATAAAATATATAACTGATTTAATATATATATAAGTTTGAATTTCTTTGATTATTGAAATCAACATTTAATAAAGAGCTGGATGTCGGCCAGAATGAGACTAGACTTTTCTCCACCATTCAGCAAAGCTCAAGAGTCTTATTTCACTTTAAACCTGCTTCAATACTTGCCAAGTGAAACAAATACAACTTTAAAAACAAATACAGGGTTGAAACAACAAGCCAACATTCAAAATAATTTTAGAACAATAAAGAACTAAAAGAAAACAAATTTCTGTTATGGTTTTTTAACACGTCTAAAACAGCATGTAATGTCAGAACCAGGGCAAATGCAGACCACCCTTGGAATAATATAAACATTAAACATCAAAAAGATTAAATAATTGATTGTATTTCAGTATGTTTTCATATGTCCATGATCTTCAAACCTTTATTACAAATATTTCCATGTATATTGGAGTTATGTGGCATGTATTAGCTTTAAAGAAATCTTCAGTATAGGATGTTGTATTTTTGTAAAGTTTGTTAACTTTTAGCAGATATATAAAATATACAGTATTTCTCTTGTCTACACCCTACAATATACGATCCAGAGGAGAATCCTGGAGAATCCTATCCCCCTTCCACAAAGCCTGTTCAAATGTGCTATCTTGAGCTAGAAGGAACTAATTTGCTTGCTAACTGAAGGCTAACTGAAAATACTAAGAGATTTTTTAATTTGACAATGTTTTTGCTTCAGTAATAACATGATACATGCATGTAATATGGAATTCAAAAGGCATTAACAGTTTCATGAATACAGGGTAAAATTATATATAGGGTATATAATAATGCACATATAATAGTGCATAAAATTGGTCTCAACCAATGGAGTTGCTTTGGGATTTAAGGGGGAAGTTAAAGGATAAGATCACTTCCAGAATAAAAATGTCCATGTAATTTACTCACCCTCATGTCATCCATGATGTTCATGTCGAATTCACGCATTACGTAGTCACGTTTGTAAGGTCACACTTTTAAATAGGCGGAAGTACCGACTCATTGTTCTTAAAGTGAACTCACAAAGACTGAAGGACATTGCACACTGAGTCCCAACTGAGTTTTTCACCCGTTAAAAACTAAATATGACCATGTTGTGTCAATCACATTTACACACTGCCTCCCGAAACTTTCGTCCATCAGAAAAAATTTGGATCGGGTTCAATTTTCGGCATTTTCACATGCTTAGCAAGCATTTTGATAGGAAAGGATGACTAAAACGAAAAAACGCATATGAAAATTTAGGACTTAAATCAGATACCCTTTACAAAGAAACAGGTAAACCTTCGGTGTTTGATGTTTTTGGAGTTGGAGGAGAACATTTAGATGGAATTCGGTACTACTTCTGCCTACGTCACGTAAACTAGTCAACGTTTGTTCCTCTGGCTCAGTGGTAGAGCATTGCATTATCAGCGCAACGGTTGTGGGTTCAATTCCCAGGAACACACATACTGACAAAAAAAAATGTATAACATGAATGTACTATAAGTTGCTTTGGATAAAAGCGTCTGCTAAAGGCATAAATGTAAATGCAAACTTTAACCCAGGGTTAAGGAATGTACAGTGTGAAACGTCTGTTAATGAATACCTAGGATTAACAGTTAACCCCAGGTATAATATGAGCACTGTGAAACGTGATCACCGATAACCCAGGATTCCATTTATCTGGGGTTTAGGATGACCCAGGGTTAACAATTTCAAGTGTGAAAAGCCCTAACCTTAATTTCTTTTGAACTGAAGAAAGAAAGACATTAACATCTTGGAGGACATGGGGGTGAGTAAATTAACAGGAAAGAAAATTGCATTTATCAAACCATTTCATGGGATCATTAGATTCACTGGCCCTAATTTTACCTGTGCAATAACTGTTTTTAAAAGCGTTTATAGCTGCTCTTAATATTTTCTAAAACTCTTAATTAGAAGCCATTTAGGAAAGTATCAAGGTCAAACATCAAACTCGCACAAATAATACATGAGTCTTTCACAGTAGGTGTCCCACCAGTCTCCATCATCTGAAGACATGGCTACACAGTTCTCTCGTTTCCCACCATCTGGCTGGCTTGACAGGAAGTGCTTCCTCCACTGGAAGTAAGTGACACGAGTTGTGTCCTCAAATAGGTAGAGGCCTTCAGAGCGCTCGTCATTTATCCCAAGCCACACATGCCAGTTTCCATGGAATACTGATTTCACATATTCAGCCAAAGCTTCCTGCTCTTTGCGATCTCGTGGCATAGCCATGTGTCCTCCCCGCTCCAGACACTTCTTGGATGCATCAGCATAGGTCTCATACACACGGTATGCCAGGAAGCATTTGTAACCCATTTTACGGCCTTTCTGGCAGCCTGGAACCACAAAATAATTTTCATCATATTTTAATAAAATACAGAAAACAAAAGTTAATGAGTGTCAAGAAGAATATTTTGCAGTCATCTTAACAAGATTTGCCCAAGTAGTACATATTCCTGGACCAACAAAATTTCTGGTCCTGGAATGTTACTATTAAACTGTCCAATTTTAGTGTTAAGCTTCTTTCGACATTAGGTCCTTAATTAAAAGATCAGAACCAGCACACATAGCATGTGTGATTTTCTTATATAACATTCAGATCTCAATTAGGGATTGGAATTAGGTGTTTTGTCTAGGAAAACACTACTAGAGTTTAGGTAACTGTGAAATTTGATAACTAGGTGTAGTTTTGGGAATAATGTTTAGGGTAGGAAATTGCAGTTAGGTCTAAAGGCTAGAGGGTGTTTGGAATAAAGAACATAAATTAGAAAGGAAGATTAAGGGCCAAGCTTTGAACTAGAGGTTGGAGTTAGTATTTTAAGACTGGAATTTCAGGACTAGAGGGGTCAGAGGTAGCACTGCAGGCTTAGGATTGGGTTAGGTAAGGGTTGTCCAGTTCTGTTCCTGGCAAGCCACCTTCCACCAGAATTTAGCTCTAGCCCTTATGAAACATACCTGAACCAGCCTGCCAAGGTCTTCAGGATAAATAGGAGCATCCAGGCAAGTGTGCAGGAAAGTGTCCCTGCAGGAGCAGGATTGGACTCCTTGATACTCACAGCAAAGTTATTTGCTGTTCTTTACTTAGGGTTAAAAATAAATTTAAAATAAGTTTAAAATACCTTAGCAGCGGTAAATTATTAACATCCTGAAACTGCCTACACTTCTGTGATTGGTGTTTAGGTGAATATGTAAATATGTTCTGCAGACATTCCTCTCAATGCCAAAATAAACTAAGTGAAAATGACAGCAGTGCAAAAACAGCCATGAATAAATAATCTAATCATAACGATGTGGATATATATGCACAAGTTCTCCAGTGTTTCCCTGTTTTTACTTGAGTCTGACCTGGACTGACTGAACAAAATAAATAAAGAAGAAGATTTCCACGTCAAAGAGTGGAGCCCAGAGCACACCTTCCTATTATTATTCGGACCAATGGTTATTCAAGGTGTTTATCAGCCAGAGCAAACTTTTCCAGAGAGTTTGCTTTGGCAAGCCGTTTCAAACACCTGAAATGAATTACAGACAAAATTTGTTTTGGCATCATTTAATTTGAAATTATGTTGCACCAGTTTGTTCTTCGGTTTCGCTTAAAGTATTGTTGCCTATAGGGGGTTAGAGTTCAGGCAGGGTTAAGGGGAAATCAGATTTCAGATTGAAAGGGGTTGAAAGAGTAGGACTTGTGTAAAAAAGGGATGGTGGCTAGAATTTAGATTTGAAAGTTGCCAGTGAGGTTTAGGACTAGGAAGTTAGTGCTAAGGTTTTGGCTGGTTTAAAGGGGTCGAGCTTCTCATTTACCAACAAATTTGCTCTGAATTTAGGGTAGATTAGGGATTGGTTTGGATAGTCATACCCTCATACGTCACTCATATGGACCACCCCCACCCGTTTGTAGAATGTCTGATATATATGGCTCACTAAACTGGAAACACGTGTGTGAAGGCAAAAGTCTAATCTGAAAAGTCTAAAGTGAAATCTGGCTCATTTCCACTGGTTTTCTAAGAGATTAGGTATCCGCAAGCTTTAACAATTCACCAGGTAACAAAAGCTTTGTAAACAAGTACCCGGTGTAACTCCTCTGGTTCTACTCCCCCGGTTTTACCCCCCGACTTGCTCTAAGCAGGATTTGAACTGGTGTTTCCAACAAGGACAATAAAGACCGTAACTTCTAGCATCAATCGATTGTGCACCTCTTAACATCAGCGGAATGAGGTTTACTTGCGCAGCTCTTACCAGCTGGCCTCCGTTGCACGGGACTACAGAAATGAGTACTTCAACTAATTTCTGGGTTTAAAAAAAGTTTGTGAAGCTCACAGCTAAAAGCCATTTTAAAAGTCAAGAAATATCTGTGGCATACTCGGGTAAATATGTGACATTTAACATGCCCCTAAGCATGACGTTGAACAAAACTGTGATTGGTCACTTTTCAGATGACCTCTTCCTGACTAAGAAAGCAGTCGTTGGCCAATTTCAGTGCCTATAGAGCCCAAACTTTGTCGTTAGGCAATGGTCTGGCTACGTGAGACTAGGATTAGGGTTGGGATGGATTTATAAATATAACTTGACTACACTTGACATTGTTACAGGTCCAACAAAGGGTGTTGATCCCACTTGTTCTGCCTAATTATTTGCTGCCCAAATAACCTTATGTATTGGGTCATTGTGAGCAAAATATTTTACTTGAGATACTGCCCTTGAAATAAACTGTCACTACCTTACTTTATATTTGATTAGATCCTCAGTAATAAAAATAAGGATTGTTTAAGCACATATTTCCACTGTTAACTACAATGCCATTTATAGCCCACAACTATGAGCCCAAAGGTAAAGCCACTAACCCTCTAGACGTCCGATCTCTTTGCGATTGTCCTTGCAGTAGGACGAGACTTGTTGAATGGCATCCTCAGTGTCGCCTAATCTGTTCTCAAGTCGTGACATTCTTTCCAACAGTTGTGTAACTTTAATGTCCAATGTGTAATGTCCCACATTAAGCCTGTGGATGGCCTGATCCATTGCTGCCAGTCTAGACACTGCAAAAATATATAAATAAACAAATGTGAATCAAGTCTTTCATTAGTCAGCTATGCTGCTGCATACCATTGAATGAATAGAATGTTAAGAAACTCTGTTGTGAAGGGGAAGGGTTTGACAAGGTAGCGATGATAGAGTGTCTGGATTCTTGAATATGGTTTTTTTTTTAGATAGAATCTTACTGAAGTTGAATTATGTAACTCACATACCAAGACTATTAAATATTACCATACAAACAAGCCTTCATGTCATGTCAGGACAAACAACATCTGCATTTGTGCAGGCTGTTATTTGAAGTAGAATACAGTCATGGTCAGAATTATTGGCACCCTTGGTAAATATGATCAAAGGCGGCTGTGAAAATGAATCTGCATTGCTAATCCTTTTGATATTTTATTTGAAAAATTCACAAAAATCTAATCTTTAATTGGATAATAAGAATGGAAAATATCATTATGAAATAAATGTTTTTCTCTAATACACATTGGCCTAATAGACTATTGTCTGGAGCACGCTCATAAGAATTTCACTCACCGCACTTGTGTTTTGAAACTCCATTTGCCAGTTTAACAGCTCTAAATTCTATAATGCCTGATGTGGTTAGAGAACACCTGACAAGAGATCAGAGACCATTCCTTCATCCAGAATCACTCCAGACCCTTTAGATTCCCAGCTCCATGTTGGCGGTGCTTCTCTTCAGTTTAACCCTCATTTTCTATAGGGTTCAGCTCAGAGGACTGGAATGGCCACAGCAGAAGCTTGGTTTTGTGCTCAGTGACCCATTTTTGTGTTGTTTTTGAGGTTTGTGTTTGGACTATTGTACTGTTGGAAGATCCACACATGGCCCATTATAAGATTTCTAACAGAGTCAGTCACTTATTGATTTTTATCTGTTGGTATTTGATAGAATCCATGATGCCATGTGTCTAAACAAGATGTCCAGGACCTCCAGCAGAAATATACAGTATCTCACAAAAGTGTGTACACCCCTCACATTTCAGCAAACATTTTAGTATAACTTCTCAAGGGACAATACTGCACAAGTGAAACTTGGATATATTTTAGAGTAGTCAATGTGCAGCTTGTATAGAAGTACAATATTTACTGTTCTCTAAATATAACTCAACATATAACCATTATTGTCCAAATAACTGGCAACAAAAATGAGTACACCATACGTGGACATGTCAAAACTGTGTCCAAAGTGTCAATATTTTGTAGGGGCACCATTGTTATCTAGTGCTGCCTTAATCCTCCTGGGCATGGAATTCACCAGAGCTGCACATGTTGCTGGCATCTTCCACTCCTCCATAATGACATCACGGGGCTGGATGTTAGACACATGGTGCTTCTCCACCTTCTGCTTGAGGAATGCCCACATTTGCTCAATAGGGTTCAGGTCTGGAGACATACTTGGCCACTCCATCACCTTCACCTTCAGCAGCAAGGCAGTTGTCATCTTGGCTGTGTGTTTAGGGTGGTTATGTTGGAAAACAGTTTATGAAGGGAGGGCATCATTTTCTACTTCAGAATGTCACATGTTCGAATTCATGATTCATTCAAGTTTCCCTCAATGAACCGCAGCTCCCCAGTATCAGCAGTTGTCATGCAGCCCAAGACCATGATGCTACCACCACCATACTTGACTGTAGGCAAGGCACAATTTTCTTGGTACTCTTCACCAGGGCATCGCCACACATGCTGGACACCATCTGAGTCAAACATGTTTACCTTAGACTCATCAGACCACAGGACATGGTTCCAGTAATTCATGCTCTTGGCCAGGTTGTCTTCAGCAAACGGTTTGCATGCTTTTTTTGTGAGCCAGCTTCAGAAGAGGCTTCCTTCTGGGACGACGGCCATGCAAAGCGACTTGTTGTAGTGTGTGACGTATGGTCTGAGCACTGACAAGCTGACCTTCCACTTATGCAAACTAAAGCAATGCTGGCAGCACTCATGCGTCTGTTTTTTGATGCCAGCTTCTGCTCCTGACGCACAGCACAAGGACTCAACATCTTTGATCAACCCTTGTGAGGCCTGTTCCGAGTTAAACCTGTCTTGGAAAACCTCTGTATGACCCTGTCCACTGTACTGTAACTCAGTTCCAGGCTGTTACCGAACTTCTTATAGCCTCGGCCATCTTTGTGGAGAGCAACAATTCTAATTCTCAAATCCTCATAGTTCTTTGCCATGAGATTCCATGTTGAACATCCAGTGGTCAGTATGAAAGAATTGTACTCAAAGAACCCAAATTTTAACGGCTCTAAATCAAGATACACAAATTTGTATGGTCCTGTCAAGCAGACAAAACATGAACATGATGAATAGGACATGTGGCTTTGCATGGTTAAACAATGTATAGCTGTTATCACTTAGGGTGTACTCAGTTTTGTTGCCATCTTTTTTGACAATAATGGCTGTATGTTAAATTATTATCAGAGGACAGTAAATATATAAAATTCTTAATATGCTGGAGTTTGTTTTTGGATGGGCAAGGATAATTTTTCTTGAAACCCACCCAAACAACATGTGGTGATGTAGGTGCTGTTTGACCATTTTCTAAAGGTTTTCTGACCCAGAGACTCAACAGTTTTCTGTAATTCTCCAGCTGTGGTCCTTGGAGAGAGTCTTTAGCCACTCAAAATCTCCTTCTCATCGTGCATTTGGATGATATTGACACACGTCCTCTTTCAGGCAGTTTTGTAACATTTTATGTTGATTGGAAATTCTTAATTATTGCCCTGATGGTGGAAATGGGAATTTTCACTGCTCTAGCTCTTTTCTTAAAGCCACTTCACTAATTTTGAAGCTCAATTATCTTTTGCTGCACATCAGACATATATTTTTAGTTTTTTCTCATTGTGATGTATGATTAAGGGAATTTGGGCTTTGTTTTCCCTCCTATTTATATTTCTGTGAAACAGGAATCCATGGCTGGATAATTTCATGTTCATAATCACCCTGGAGTGCTCAAAATTGTGAATATGAATGGGAATATTCTTCAGAGATATTTTACTCATAAGAATTTCTAGGGGTGCCAATAATTGTGTCCAACTTGTATTTGATAAAAACATTTATTTCATAATGAGATTTTTCCCCATTTTCAATTGTTTTAGTTCAATGAAAGGTTAGATTGTTGTGATAAAAAAAGATCAAAAGGATTAATAATGCAGGTTTATTTTCAGAGCCTTCTTTGATCATACTAAGGGTGCAAATAATTCTGACCACGACTGTATATGCAAATATACAATCCATTGGATTGGTTTTGGTTTGTTTTTCTGGCTCTTCAGATGGAAGTGGGTCAGTGAAGTGAGTGTTTAGTTAACGCACAGATGTAGTTGTAAGTGCTCTCCATTTCAGAGACTGCAGTGGTGGGTTCAGGTTCTATGATGTCAGGAGTGTCCCCTCGCCCTCTAACCATCTCCTCATTGAACGCTCTCACCTGTAGAATTAAATGACAGCAAAACCACCATCAAAAGCAGACTTAAGGTTGGAATATACTACACAACTTCTACCCATAATATTGCCCCAATTTACACTTTTTACACAGTCAACAGTAGTTGCCAAAATTCAGAGGCAGTCTGCAATTTTGGGCAGTCACAGATTCAGCAGAAAATTGCATAGTATATGATGACCTCAGACAATGAATCCATTCAGTGGCAGGATATCAAACAGATTTAATTCTCTGAGCCAATTGTAGAACAAAAAATGTGTTTTCATTTTAACTCTTATTTCCTAGCAATGCTTCTGTGTGTGTGTGTGTGTGTGTGTGTGTGTGTGTGTGTGAGACCCTTAGTCATAAAGTGTACGATGCCCAGTTTTCCTCTGTAACCAACATATGTGATGCCTAGTGGTTTGAAATCTGTTCAGATTTTAAAAGTTGCATAGTTTTTTCCAGCCTTTGCCTGATACAGAATACACATTCATAATCACACTGGAGGTCATGGCAAGGCACTTCCAAGTAATGTGATTGCTAATCGAGGATGTTTTGTAGCAACCAGAAGTGCATGCCCTTGAAATTTTCTCCCATTTTATAGAAAACACTCTTAAAAGAAATTAGGTCAAAGGTTCTTTAATAAGGTTCTTCACATCTCTTTCCTTACCTTTTTATAATCTGAAGAACCTTCTTTCACCACAAAGAACCTTTTGTGAAACAGAAAGTTTCTTCAGATGTTAAAGGTTCTTTATGGAACCATTTAGACAAAAAGGTTCTTCTATTGCATCGTGAAGCACCTTTATTTTTAAGAGTGTAAATGCAGACACATTTTGAACTAGCTTCATCATTCCAAAGTGGTACAGTAACCCCAAGCAGAAAACCATAGTGATACAACATCATATGGTAATACCCTGGTATTTTGATGTATGTTAAGGTGTTTACATAATACTTCAAGGCACTTCAATGAATACCATTCTATTAGCATCATGGTAGGTTTTCAAAGACACATTTTGTAAGTGAAAAAATTCACAATTGTTTCAATGCAAATCATTAATTATGTTTATATATTAAGTTATATTTAAAGAAAAGGTCACTGTTAAACAGTAAATGGATCATTTCCCACAATGTAAATCTAAAATCTTAACCTGAGACAGATGAGCTGTTGTGATGGCCGGTCTCGTGGTGTTCTCGCCAGAGTAACAGGAAGACAGAGCGCTGAAGCCCACTACGGCTGCCAGAATCACTGTTAGACTCATCTTCACTTCATAAATCCCTTTCTTCTGTTCAGTCAGCACTCTGTTTTACTGCATATATACACAACTCCTGATGTTCACTCAACAGTAACTAACAGTGAATAATCGTTCACCTCTATACAGCTCTGTTATAGCCTCCTCCCTCTCTGCAGCTGTCAGACACTTTTCCTCCTCCTTTCACCTTGTCTGAAAGATTCCTTTTTCTAACTTTCTCTCTTTTTCTGTTTTCTTTCTTTCAGCTGCTTGTTCCTGAGAGTTTTATACCCAAACACAGGATTTTTTTTCATTCCTCCCACTTCTATTCTTTGTGCTAACATGGCAGTTTACTGACACAGCTCTTTCTCCCTCTTCCATAAACATTTAAATAGATCTTCATTTTCTTATCCAAGACTCAGCCTTCTGTGAAGTTTATGCTTTTGTCCCTTGGGAACATGCTGTTCTGTAGAAGTCAATAGTGGCTGAATGACAGGAAAATGATGAACGTCTCATTACCAGCTGAGTCCTGTCTCCACACATGGAAGGAATTTGGATGTTTTGTCCTCTAAACAGGACACTTCTCTCTTTCTTGCTCACTTCCTCTGGAGGAGACTTTGGAAGGGAGTTAGATGTAAGAATGGAGTTTTGCCCAAAAGAATCCAGTTCATTACATAACAAAGTCTAGCTACGCAAATCTCTCCCAGATGAGACATCATATGGTACAATAAATAGATAAACAGCCTAGACGTCTACCTTTGACAAATAACAATTAGAAAGAACTCCAAAACCATGGATATCTACTGTTGTTAGACTGATCTAATCCCCCTATCAACTGAACTTTGAATGTTGAATGACCTCTTGGACAACTACAGAACCACTTTCCAGTCAGAAACTAACTAGGCCTTTTTCAAAACATGTGGTGCAATAACGTCAATCCACCAAAATACAAATTATTGCCAAACTTTCAGCATATTAGGAGCATTTTGAAAATGCCACATATGTGACCAATTACATTAACGCACATCCAATGGTTATATTTAACTAAAATAAATAACACTGCAGGCAGTGAACTGACAAAAGGCAGAAAACTGTCACAGGATTTATGAGTAGAGCTCCATCTTTCTGTTTTTAATTATTGCTTCACTGCCCCTACCAGGCAAGAGAAGTATGAGACAAACAACAAGAGTTAGTGTACTTCTTTTATTGTACTTATCTTCCATTACAGATATATGAATGCATAAATACTGGCTCCAGGCCATGCATTCGTATTCAACAAAAACATCTCGCAACAAAGCTCCTAAAATGATTCCTACCCTTGAACCCTAGTTAGCTTAGCCCTGAATCATACAACAGACAAGTACGTAAATGCAAACGTCGATGTCACACGTCCAAATTCAAGAATTCTGTAAACATCAAACGCAAGTGAAGAGAGAGTTAAATCTATGTTTACAGCTAGCTAATTGAACAATAGAACATTCAGTTGCAGCTAACTCTATCGTCCCCTTGAGGTCTGGAGTATGTTACTGCCATAACTATTGGCGCTTTTCCACTGCATGGTATGGCACGGTATGGTTCACTTTTGGGGGGTTTTCCACTGGGTACTGTACCTGGTACCTGGTACTTTTTAGCCAGTTCCAAGCGATCCGCATCGTTAACAAACCGTGACGGTAAACTCTGCTGATCACTGATTGGCCGGAGAGAATCGTCATTAGTGCGTCAATGAACTTGTGACATGAGACCCATAGACAGTGTTGCCAGATTGGGCGGGTTGCCGCCCAATTGGGCTCTTTTGATCGGCTTGGACCGGAGAATAACGCATGGGCTGCTTTTAAAAACTAAAACCGCCCAATCAGCTGTTTTTTTCTTACTTTTATCTTAGTCACGTTATCTTAATATGCTCGAGCTCAAAGTATCACAGCAAAATAATGTTTAGTGCAGTCATCAACAAATTTTTCCTTAATTTTCCCTTTTTGGTTTATTTTAACAGAGACTTGTCAATCAATTTACCATCTTTTATGTTGGTGAGATGTGATGACTCATGAGTGATTGGGTTTTGGCACTGTAAACGGCTAAATTTAAATGTGCAGCTATATATTTACTCTTTCATTTTATTTTAGTTAAGTGATTCATGGCAAAGTGACTTAAATATAAGTTACACGATAAAGAATCTAAGAGTAACTCAAATCTCACAACGTGGATTAAATGAATAGAAGACTTCTAAATGTAAATGTAACTGAAATAAGTTAACAGTTGAATGATTTAATAAAAATCAAAACTGAACATGGGACTATACAATGCTGTCCTGCATCAGAACATATTTTAAACCGTCCAAACTCTTGTATGCTTGGCCTTGACAGCTGCTGGACTTGAACAGTTTTGACTGTGCTAAGTTCTGCATTATGTTCTAAAATGTTTACTTCATGAAATCGTGTTCCTGTGGCTCCGTGGTAGAGCATTGCGTTAGCAGCGCAAAAGGTTGTGTGTTCAATTCCCAGGGAACACACATACTGATAAAAAAACAAAAACAATGTGTAGCCTGAATGGATAAAAGCGTCTGCTAAATGGATAAATGTAAATGTAAATACGTGCTGTAGTTCTGTCTGAAGATAAAGCACAAGAGACAGGTAAGCGCATTGTTGTTAATTGTTATTATTATTTTATTTTTGCTGTCAGATTATCATACATGAATAACACATGTTTGGCTGTTGTGTGTGAATTAACATTGCTTTCTGATCACTTTATTGTGCACTTTTTGCACAAAATGAGCTTTTTCTTACTGTGGACATTGAAAATGATGCATGTGTTCCCCGGGGTTATCAGTTAATTTCTTGATTGCCATTTTAAAAGGTTCCTGGTCATTTTAAGCATATTTTCTGACTGTCTTTACGCATTTGCCCTGTTTTGATCCATGTTCCTGTGAAATGTATTTATGACCTTTTTTCATCATTATTTTATTTTGAGGAGATAAAAATGGTCTTTATTAATCTTGATTGACATGGTAATAAAATCATATCACATTATTTTGGCAGTTAAAATTTTGAGCTGGTTTTTGTTGAAGTGGGTGGGTTTTGGTGAGCTTTTGGGCTGGAACTCGTCAATCCGATCTGGCAACACTGCCCATATAGACCCGTTAGATTTAAATCAGCACAGCCAGCGAAGGAGCGGACGCAGCTTTTGTTTGAACAAACGCACATTTTTGTATTAATCAAAAAATATCTGTTTCGTTGTCTGTTGAGGAAGTACAGACGTTCCTCTCGTTGATAGTCAAGGAACGGATCCAGTGAGAGCTTGATGGCGTGATGCCGAAGGAAAAAGCCTTATGTATATACTTTTGAACTTGCTATATTTTCAGAGTATGTCTTCTGTTTATATTTTTACCTTTGTATCTGTGTTTTGCTTCAATTAAAAACAATCTGATCGAATAAGTGTACCTCCAGACTATATTAAATATGTATTATTGTATGAGCACGTAATGAACCTCTTGAAAAAGACAAATGAAATATTCAAATGTTTATTGATAATTCACTTTACAGAATACGCTGCATGAATAGTTAACTAATCAAGTAACGCAGCACACCTGCACGAACATCCCTGCACTCCTCATCTACAGCCCGTGTCACTGTCACCACAGTCTCTGCTGCTATGGCAAGCCCTTTTAACATTTACAACTTTTTTTGACTATCCATAAATATAATTTCGGATAGTCACAATTGTAATTCCAAATATCTATATTACAATTATGACTAGTCGTAATTGGAATCAAGATATCTACAATGTGTTTATGACTAGTCATAATACACATTCCAGATATCTACAGAGCAATTACGACTAGTCATAATCTTCCACTGACTTCCATTGAAAAATATTTGCAGATATCTTCAAATGAGTTTTGACTAGTCGTAATTCCAATTCAAGATATCTTTAAATACGATTCGCCTAGTCCAAATTCTAATTAGAGATATCTCCAATTACAATTCGACTAGTGGTAATTCAATTAGAGATATCTTCAAATGAGTTTTTACTAGTCGTAATCCCAATTCAAGATATCTTTAAATATGATTTGACTAGTCAAAATACAATTAGAGATATCTCTAATTGATTTTCTTTTTAAAGATATCCCAAATACATTTGTAGATATCTTGAATTGGGATTACGACTGGTATTTAGCTTTTACGGGCTGGTATTAATAGAGCCAGTGGAAACGCAAACCAACCCAAACTGAGCCGAACCGTACCGTACCATGCAGTGGAAAAGCGCCATAACACTTGTTTAATGTTGCATCCACATTTGAGTGTTTTTGGCTTAACAATGAATGGAAATTTTAACTATTGCTTTAAGTTAAGTCATCTCTGGTGTACTGGGCTACAGGAAAGAGACAAAGGAAGCATTCAAGAGAATGAGGAGAAAAGTCAATGATTCACTTCAAAGCATACAATGAAAGTAGCACGCATATAAAAAGTCTACAAAACAAGCAAGACGCATGTCATCTTTTCAAAACCATGCTAGCGCTACGGGGTCTCATTTAGGTCCTTATCAATAGATGTACAGTGAAGCATCTTAACACTAGTATTGAGGTCTAGATAAATATAGATACAAATGTATGGCAGTGACGGTGATGTGGCATTCACACTAGTGGTTTTAGTGTGGATTTGAGTTCTGGCTTGTTTGTTTGATTAATGCATCTTCCGAACTTCTGTAACTGCAAAGAAAGGAATTTTACTGTAGTCCGAAAGAGGGGTTTGTTTTGATGTGAACCACAGTGTGGTTAGTGGTTGATGTGAATGCAATCCAGAAGTGGGCTGGTATTAATTACATTGAGCCAGTTTGTGAGTCACACCAAACAAAAATATAAAACATTGTTCTGCAACTTTAAGATTCCAAACTTGGTTGCCTGGATACACAGGATAAACAGCTTTTGGTGGCTCTAATGTTGATGGTAAAAGAATTTCTGCAAACATACCACAGTTTAGATTAACAATAACAGTGGGAAAGCAGACCGACAGGGCCAGGAGAGTAGACAATGAGTTCTGACTCAAGCAAATGTACCAAGTGTAAAAACAACCAAAGAAACAAAAATCAACATATGCTCTGTTTAAAATCCTATCTGATGTATCATAGCTCATGCATTCAGTAACTTCTAAGCAGTGAGATGAAGATTTCACTACAATCATAGAGATATTGATGCACTATAAAGAAACTACTGAAGCATTTGGATTTAAAAGGAAAGTGTTCGGTAGTGTTGGGTTTGTGGTGCTTGTAGGTCCGGTGATCTTGAATGGGTTCTTCGGGATATTCAAGCGTTACCAGTTGTCCAAGAAATCAAATCCAGTCTTCAGGATACTGCTGCTTGTGTTAAACTGAAAAAAGGAAATACAACAACAATTTGTTGTTAGTGGTTAAAATGTTAGTAGAAAACAAAAAAAAATCAAGAGAAAATATGGGTCAATGACTGACAAGTAAAAATAATGAAATTAGTAAATGAAAATTAAATAAAATAAATAAAATGAATAATTTAGATGTATTTTATTTATTGGCAAACAACATAATTTGTCTGAGAGATATATATATATATATATATATATATATATGGGGTGGCACAGTACATGTATTCGTACCGAACAGTCACGGTACAGACCTCTCGGTTCGGTACATGAGGCCTTATGACGATTACCAGAAATTTACCCCCAATCCAGAAGGGGGTACCCGCAGTAATGCAACGCTGTTTGATAACCGCCAGCAGAAGAACAGCGAATGCCATGATTTGCTCGCTTGAAAACAAAGCCCACTAAACGGTGACCATGTGCTGATTCTGAACGCGTCTCACTAGGACTGACAAAGGCTTGTGCACTCAACTGTTTGCGAAATGGATCTTTGTGGTCGTGTATCCTACCTCTCTCATTTGGCACAAATCCAAATATTCCATAATAGTTCCATATTTGCGATGTAACTTATCTGAATGCTAAACTATTATTTATTATGTAAATTATAGGCTTTGTAAGTTATTCAGTCGCATTCCTTTCATGACACAGAGGCGGGTGCGCAGATTGGTTTCCATTTTATTTTGATAAAGTAGCCAACCAACTTTAGCAATGCTGGAACTGAGGTGTTGTGTTGTGTGTGTGTTAGGAAACGTGATCATGTTTGTAACATTTTGTAATAATTTTGAATGTTAATTGTTCAATATATATATACACAATTAATAATAATAAACAACTGTGTGTGCTCCAACGATCACTTCAACTGTTTCCTTATACCAGCAGAATCAACTTTTTGTAACCCTTATTGTATAAATAATCACTGGATAAAGATCTGCTTATAACATATAATAATAGTATTAGTGTTAATAATTAGTGTTTTCACATCTAGGTGGATTTTTATTTTATCTACTATGTTCAAAATAAATTAAAAGAAACTTTTTATTTTTTCTGTTGTACCGAAATCGTATCGAACAGTGACCCCCGAACCGAGATACGCACCGAACCATGACATTTGTGTACCGTGCCACCCCTAATAAATGATATATATATATATATATATATATATATACACACACACACACACACCAATAAATTATAATGTGGAAAAGTTAATTTATTTCAGTAATTCAACTCAAATTGTGAAACTCGTGTATTAAATAAATTCAATGCACACAGACTGAAATAGTTTTAAGTATTTGGTTCTTTTAATTGTGATAATTTTGGCTCACATTTAACCAAAACCCACCAATTCACTATCTCAACAAATTAGAATATGGTGACATGCCAATCAGCTAATCAACTCAAAACACCTGCAAAGGTTTCATGAGCCTTCAAAATGGTCTCTCAGTTTGGTTTACTAGGCTACACAATCATGGGGAAGACTGCTGATCTGACAGTTGTCCAGAAGACAATCATCAAAACCCTTCACAAGGAGGGTAAGCCACAAACATTCATTGCCAAAGAAGCTGGCTGTTCACAGAGTGCTGTATCCAAGCATGTTAACAGAAAGTTGAGTGGAAGGAAAAAGTGTGGAAGAAAAAGATGCCCAACCAACCGAGAGAACCCCAGCCTTATGAGGATTGTCAAGCAAAATCCATTCAAGAATTTGGGTGAACTTCACAAGGAATGGACTGAGGCTGGGGTCAAGGCATCAAGATCCACCACACACAGACGTGTCAAGGAATTTGGCTACAGTTGTCGTCAGAGGCGTCTTACCTGGGCTAAGGAGAAGAAGAATTGGGCTGTTGCCCAGTGGTCCAAAGTTCTTTTCAGATGAGAGCAAGTTTTGTATTTCATTTGAAACTAAGGTCCTAGAGTCTGGAGGAAGGGTGGAGAAGCTCATAGCCCAAGTTGCTTGAAGTCCAGTGTTAAGTTTCCACAGTCTGTGATGATTTGGGGTGCAATGTCATCTGCTGGTGTTGGTCCATTGTGTTTTTTGAAAACCAACGTCACTGCACCCGTTTACCAAGAAATTTTGGAGCACTTCATGCTTCCTTCTGCTGACCAGCTTTTTAAAGATGCTGATTTCATTTTCCAGCAGGATTTTGCACCTGCCCACACTGCCAAAAGCACCAAAAGTTGTTTAAATGACCATGGTGTTGGTGTGCTTGACTGGCCAGCAAACTCACCAGACCTGAACCCCATAGAGAATCTATGTGGTATTGTCAAGAGGAAAATGAGAAACCAAAAAAATGCAGATGAGCTGAAGGCCACTGTCAAAGAAACCTGGGCTTCCATTCCACCTCAGCAGTGCCACAAACTGATCACTTCCATGCCATAGTGAATTGAGGCAGTAATTAATGCAAAAGGAAGTAAAAGTCTTTAGTCTAATTTGTTGTGAGCCAAATCATCCCAATTAAAAGAATCAAAGACTTAAACTTCTTCAGTCTGTGTGCATTCAATTTATTTAACACACAAGTTTGAATTACTGAAATAAATAAACTTTTCCACAACATTCTAATTTATTGAGATGCACATGTACACTATATTGCCAAAAGTATTGAGTCACCCACTTTTAATGAACAGGTTTGACTGCTTTAGTATTTTCTTCCTCTAGATGCCTAAATGCATGAGTTGCTGCCATGTGATTGTCTGATTAGCAATTTGTGTTACCAAGCAAATTAAGAGGTGTACCTAATAAAGTGGCCGGTGAGTGTATATGTATAACAAAAAAATCTCACATTTTTGTAAGAAATAATTATAAATGATTCTGCCAAACTTTTTGAAGAACATGATTATTTGATTGAAAAACCTTTCAAATCAACAATGATTCTTAAAATAATAATTTATTATTCCAGTATAAGGAAACCTTTTGTGTAATGGAAAATGTATATGAATATTAAAATGTTCTTCATAGAACTACAGATGCCAGAACCTTTATTTTTAAAACACAAAACATGCTCATTCTATAAGAGTTGTATGCAAGTCATTGTACTCGTTAATTTCGTTTTAATATATAGCATTAATTAACGGAAAGAAAAATAAGAAGAACATCAAGGTATTTATACATGTACAACTGTTTGTCTTCATCTAACTATTTGAAATGAAGGTGAAATTTCATCTAACCTGTGCGAAGGTAGGACTGGAGCCGGGTGAGCTTTCTGCTTTGTCGGCATCTTTGACTGTGCTGTTGGACTGAGAGGAAGACCTGGTGACCAGACCAGGACTGAACACATCATCTGTAGTGCTTTCAGAGGGAAGCGTGCTCTGGGCCCTCTCCCACCCTTCCTCTGAGGAGGACATGGGAGCAGGAGGTGTTGGGGTCATGCTAATGGCCACAGGAGTCACGCTGATGGGAATGGGGGGAGGAGGGGCATGAGGTTTGGTGATTCTCTGCTGAACTGGCCGAGAGGGAGGCACATCCTCAGACTCTCGGCCCAGACTCTGACCTCAGGTACGACGGCACAGGCTTCTCTCCTTTCTCCAAAGACTTAATCTGGCTGGGCGTCAGAGACTGAAACTCAGCCTTCTCGCCTTCTAGCCGCGAGCGTTCAGCGCTGATCTTCCAGAAGGACGACTCGTCAGTGCTGGGCAGCTTGGTACTCTGAGAGGGCTTGGGTTTGGATTCGTTCACTGAGGAGGGAACAAACGGTTCTGGAGCGCCGGAGATGATGCTGAATTCCATCTGACTCTGTTGGGAAGGGACAGGCTGAATCACATTTGTTTGCTCTTTGCTAGCAAAATGAATATGTATTTTTAGTAGCGGTGGCCTACTTACCTTGGTTTCCCAAGAGAAGGGAGCCGAGTGCTCATCTTGCCAAGTTAAGTCCTTGAAACAAAAGAGACCGATGTTAACATGCCATAAGATGTGACAATATTCCTTTAATCTGGCATTTCTGCATTGAATAGGGATAAACATACAGTAGTAAGCCAGCCTATCACAAAATAGAATACATAATTTAAAAATAGTACACAGATTTGTTTAATAAGTGGTTCATAGATTCATCTTTCATAAACATTTTAATGTATAGAATTCTAAGAGATTTGTTTTGTAAATGCTTTTTGATATTTGTTTGTTTTTACTTTTATCAGATTACAAGCCAGTTTAACTGTATTGCAAAATTTATAAACGTGGCACGGATTTAAAATATTTTATAAATATTTAGTAAACGGTTTAATTTAAAGCTATTTGGTTCATACTTGTAGTTTGGGCTAGACAACATTGAGTGATTTGTTTTAAACTGTTTGAAGAAACTTTACATTTATTTTGTTGACACTTACATTGGTTTGGTAGCTTGTTTAACTGTACATTTTCAAAAAAGGATTTTAGTCAAGTTAACATTTTAGATTTAACGGACAAAGTTTTGTTTAGTAAACAGTTTAATGTACAGCAATTTGAAATATTTGAGAATAGCCAGTTACTGAAATGTGAGAGATTTTAAGTATTTAAATTAAACATAGTTGATAGAGATTTACATAGAAGTTTAACAAGTTAAAATAATATAACTTAAATTTTACTTTTGTTTAAGATAACACTTTAATATATATTTAACTTTTTAACACCTGGTTTAATTAAATTTTGTTTAGTAAACTATTTTATTTAGACCTCCATATGTGGCATATAAACAAATAGGCATACTATTATGTAAAGGTAGAAAATAAATTAAATGAAACGAATAGTAAAAGAAAAATGTAAAATCAAATAGCAGACAGAAGGGTTGTTTTATTTGTTCACATTAGAACATAACGTTAATTGTTTTTTACAGACAAGTCCTAACGTTATATTAACGTTACTAGAGATAATCAAAACAACAAGTCTAACGTTAACGTTACACTGAAATAACAAAAACAGCTCTAATTTAACACCTGACGACCCAAACACCTCGCACCTCGTCTCCGAAGTGAACAATCTTCTGTCCGGTCTGGAGGAGTAGTTTCGGGAAGCAGACCAGCTCTTCTCGCTCCACCCGGTGCATCGCGTACCGAGCCCGGATCCGCGGATCCATCATCCCGTTGTCTATCGCCGTGTCCTGTTCGACGGGACTCATCTGATCCCAATCCGAACCGTGCCTCTCCTTAATCTTCTCCCTTTCCTCCATGATCTTACGGGCCATAGAGTTGATGGAGGAGAAATATTGCAGCTTTTTGGCCTCCGTGAGGAGCTGTTGATCCGCCATCGCCGCGGCCGCCATTTCCTCAACAGCCGGACAAGCGCTGACGTACACAAGACTTTTATTCTGTTTTCACTCTATCTTCAGGTTAAAGATATCTTCAACATGAGTCATTTGGGTAAAACGTGACTTTTTTTGACATGTACAAACAAAAACGTATAAATAAATGGACCATGGTTCCATAGTTTTGCCATTCCCAAGATGTCGTTGATGGTTTCATAATAATAATTTAATAGAATAGAAAATGCACTTATATTTCCATATTTAAAAGTTTGTGAGTAGTGCGATAATAACCTTTAAAAGCCTCTTATGCTCATTAAGGCTGCATTTATTCGATCAAAAATACAATAATACTGATACATTTTTACTAAAATTCGAAATAATGGTTTGCTATTTTAATATATTCTGAAATATAATTAATTCCTCTGATGGCAACCAGAATTTACATCAGCCATTACTCCAGTCTTCATTGTCACATAATCATTTTTTTTAAAGAAAACACACACACGTGTGTGTGTTTTCTTTAAAAAAATTGATTATGTGATATATATATATATATATATATATGTGTGTGTGTGTGTGTGTGTGTGTGTGTATATATATATATATATATATATCATAGAAACCTGAAAAAAGTACCAAAGGTTCCAAAAAATATTAAGAAACATTCAACATTGAACATCAAATTCAATAAAAATAGAAACCCGTTATATTACATTGTAATAATATTTAACAATATGACAATATGTGTGTGCTATAATTTTGATTAAATAAATGCATTCTTAATGTGCATAAGATAATTCTTTAAAAAATCATTACAAATCTTACTGATACATTTTAAACTATAGTTTAAGCCACGTGGTATTTATAAACACCAGGAAGCATAATATTGTATTATTTTACCATTTAATTCAAGTAGCATATGTATTGAAAATGTTTATAAATTAAATAATAATAATGTCTTTATTAATTTTTCTTTACCTGTATTCCTCCATCTACAAAACTATTATCACAAAATAAAAGACTTTTATTCTGTTTTGCGCACGCGCGTCTCAGAGTAATGGCTTTGGAATCGGCGACCTCTAACGGTACAACTGATGAAAACCATCCAGAAGAAACAGACGAGCGGAAAAAAGGATGGTTATTTAAGAAAGCGCACTACACCAAGCGCTGGAAAATGATGTGGTTTCATATCAGAGACGGACAGCTTGTCTATGGTTTTAATGAAAAGGTAAGAGCGAATGATAGCGACTTGCGCATTACGTCTCGCAGCCCTCTTAAGAAACGTGTAACAGTGTGATCAGCTTAACGTTACCAGCTTTAACTTCAGCACACCTGCGCGGACGCCGTGAATGCGGTCTAATTAAGAAACTGTTTTTGCCCGCTAAGTAATTAATAATTAAATGTCACGAGATTGAGTTGCAAATCGCCATGATGTTGTTGTTACGTTACCATGGCAACGCCTGCTTTAGTTTTTAACATGGATTTTGAACGGTGATCTTTTCCTAGTCAGCAGAAAAGGCCATTAATCTGGTTGGAGCAAAGGTGGAGATGCTGGAGGATGATGATGGGACATTTGGCTGGACCCTCACACCAAAGCACAGTAAACGCACCTTCACCCTGCGGGCCAGCACTGCAGAAGAGCAACAGGCCTGGATGAGCGCCATATGTGAAGCACAGCTCACTTCTGAAGGACACAGCTCCAATGCATGTGTTGTGCAATAACAAGACCACTTCCTTTTTCCACCATAGAGATTGTATAGATTTCTACACCGTGTTGTTTTACTTCCTTCTCTCTACTGATGTATAGTCCACCCCTCCTGAAGGACACGTCTACAATCATTTTATTAAGTTATTTTAAAACATGTGAGAACACTGTTTTCCTATATATTTTTACCTAAAAAACGTTTTGAAAATTAAAGCCAAATTTGTATGTGCTTTATATGTTACTGCATATATTTTAATAAAACAAATTGCTAGATAATACTGTTCAGTGAGTGATTACCCTCTATGAACAGTGAACGTTATATGAGCCTATTATTAACTGAAATTTAAACAAACTTAAAAAATAACTGAAAGAAAATATAAATGCAAAAAAACATATTTTATTTCAGCTAGTTGCCAAGGCAACATTTAAAATGACTAAAAAGGAAAGAAAGTTCATCTCTTGGTTTGAGATAATGTATCCTGTAGAGGGCAGTGCGTGCTAGAAAATATAAAGAGATATAAACCCTACGAGAGAAATTCCAGAGGCTGTGATAAACACATAATGAGAACAAACAATTATGGAGACATCAACAAAATGCGTGTGTTTGTGGCCGTGGCTCATTTCTGTTTTGTGATTTTTTTTCGTCATATTGTTTATTATTCTATCGTTTAATACTTAATCATTATATTTATTTACTGTATAGTAATAATGTATTTCTTAATGTGCAGTTATATATTTCCCTTTTTATTAATGTTATAGATTTTATGGAGATTGTTAGAAATCGTAATCATTCAGTTCCTATATCAAAGAAACATAGCATCAGATATCAGTGTCATGTACGATAAACACTGTATGAAAGTATTGTGACAGTAAGATATATGTATATTTATATATAAATATACTCCCTCTTCAAATTAGAGAGGCACATAATTTAAGCATTTTTAAGTCTTACTTAAAAACTCATTTTTGATTTTAAGTTTTATTTTTGTTTTAATTAGTTGTCTTGTGTGTGTTGGGTTTTCACTTGTTTGTTGTTTGCTTCATTATGTAAAGCGCTTTGAGAAACTGTTTTAAAGGCCCTATATAAAAATAAAGTTATTATTATATATAAATTAATATTTATTCAGTAACTGTAAAGACTTGTACATAGAGAGATACTAAGTAATGAATGTTCGAAGTATATTTTTAAATGTATTAAAATATTCACAATATGAATTAAATTCAAGTTAAGTTCAATATCACTATTTCACTGTATTTGTACTTACAGTAAACTCTAAAAGTAGGCTAACCTGTATAACGCTTAACGTTACATAGCGTGTTTCGAGGAATCGCAGACGTCATGTTTGGGAATATAGCGAGTCATGTGTTTGACCCTCACAGCTCCATGCAGACGATTTAGCAGCGATATAAAGTTGACCTGTGAGTGTAACATGATCCTATCTCTCTCTCTCTCTCTCTCTCTCTCTCTCTCTCTCTCTCTCTCTCTCTCTCTCTCTCTCTCTCTCTCTCTCTCACACTCTCTCTCTCGCTCTCTCTCTCTCTCTCTCTCACACACACACACACACACACACACACACACTCTCTCTCTCTCTCTCTCTCTCTAGTTTCAGTCTGTGGGCAGAGCTTCAGCGCGGTTTGTGATCATCTGATCATTAGTGTTTAGTTGTTAGACATGATAAAGGACGCTCGAGCGTAGCGTAGGAAACTCTATTTAACTTTAGTGAGTTAAAGTACTTGGCCGAGACTTTCTGCAATTCTGAACAGAAGAATGGAGCCGATCACAAAGTGGACACCGACTCAGGTTGTGGACTGGATCAGAGGTAGGAACTCAATTGACTTTAACGTAATACATCGTTCCTTTAATTAATTACAAAAATGAACCACGATAATCATAGTTCACATAGTCCGAGTATTACTGTTTGAAAAACAAAACACAATAATAAACCCAGCTATTTAGTTTTATAGGCTATACAGTTTTTAAGAAAATTAATTGTTTTAAAATGAATACTTATTTATTATATTATAAATGACTATTATTATTATATTAATATGTTGATAAATTAGGATTGATGGCCACAGTTTTATAGTAAAAATTGTAACACTTTAGTTTAGGGACTAATTCTCACTTTATTAACTCGTTGCTTGCTAGCATGCCTATTGTTAATTTATTATTAGTATTATAAAGCCATATTCTGCTTACCCATATTCTACATGCATAATCATAAACGTAACAACTAACTGCTAATAAGCAGCAAATTAGGAGTTTATTGAGGCAAAAGTAATAGTTTATGTTTTTAATAGTGAGACTTGGACCTTAAAATCAAGTGTGACTGTAAAAATAATAGTAACCCTTGTCAGAAACTATGGTTGTTATGGTAAATGTTTGCAAAGGCAACATCTACAATCCTAACCAAATACAGAAACTCAATGTTTATATATTACTCCCTAAGCATGATCGAAACTGGGAAATCTTTTGACTCCCAGGCAGCTTGAAAAGTCTACTTCAGCCAAACTGTTTATATCAGAAACAAATGGATGACAGATATATTTAATATCAGTTATTATTATTATTTGTAAACCAGCTGTTGTACGTGTTGGTGATTAAACGTACCAGTAGGTCTACATTTCTAATAGCTATAGTAATAGGCCAGTTCTTAAATTTGACTAAAAATTAACATTGCAGCAATGGACATTTTTATTCCCAGTTTATTGTTTTACTGAAGAGTCAAACGTTTATTTGAATAAGCAAATTACTTTGTGTAGGTTGGACATCTTGTGGTTGTTTTCGTGCTTAGCACTTAAAGTCTTTCTGTGTGTCATTTGATTTATTCTGTGATCTAATTCTAGCCACTGTATCATTTTAATAATAAACAAAATTATACATCATTATGGATATTGTTTTCCCATACAGTCTGCTTTGCATTCCTGTCATAAATTTATGTTAGTTATAGCGGATATAACGTTTATAATAAGAAAAGAGATGGAAAGGCTGATGAGGTCAGTGCATCGGATCTGTATTAGACAAACAACGTCCATTTCTGGATAGTTACCAAATTTAGTTTAATTCTAGAAGTCTTTGCAATTATTTGTGGCTTGTTTTTGTTGCCTCAGTTGTAAGCTTCCATATTTGCTCTCCATCTTGCTCCAATTGCCTGAAACAACACCATAAAAACTTTCACTTAGCAGAGACCTTGGGTAAATCGTCAAGGTCCACCACAACATGAAATACCTATAATTCTCCGCTAACCAGAAATGACTGGCCATGCAATGTGAAAGATGGTTTGGGTCCAAGCCATGCACACACTCCTAAACAGAGACGTTTCAGCAGATGCATCTAATTATAAACTGAGCCATCTTGAAAGTTTTAAACCTGCTGTTCAGACTTTGGGTAAAAGTTGGCCTTTGGTGCTAATGAAGGACTAGCGTATCTCTCCTGGTGCCAGTTTGAGACAGTTAAAGCTGTGTCAGACAATGCAAAAGTGAACAGATGTGGTAAATTCTGGTCTCTAAGTGTGTGATCTAGGAACAGCTTCCATTGTTAAACTGACTTGATTAAGACACATACAGTTTAGACTTTAGGTGCGTCCCAAATTGAGTACTCATGCACTATTCTAAGTCATAACAAATGGAAGTATACTGGGAAGATTTTTAAATATGCAGTTATTTGTAAATTCGTACGAGCTTACCTTCACGGTGTGGAAATACGAACAGGAAGACAGAAGACAATGAGTGCAACACTGAAAAGGGGCGTAGCTACATATGGTCTATATTGGCCTATATACTGTATATTTAAAATGATTAACATCGCCTAATCATTGTAACCAATTGCCTTGAACAAGCACTGCATATTTTAAGTGAATTTTGTGCAAAATTAAGGTTACTTTAATATAAAAAGATGGCAGGTCTTCCATTTTTTCTGGCAGGATATAATCCATTAATTGTACAGATATTTCTATTAACCCTAAAACACAAGGCAATGGAGTGCAACATTCTAAATACAGGCAAAACACCTGTAAAAAATAATACTAAAAATATTTCTTCATAGTAACAGATTGCATGTGCCCTATTTTTGCAGATTTTTTTTTTTAGAATTTAGAAATTACACAATCATCATGGATAACAATTGACGACTATGTAAATGAGGCTTACGAAAAACGGGCTTGTGAGACGGCGGCATAAGTTTACCTCAGACTGACTCGACTGTATAAAAGACTGCTGTTGACTGAAGGCCAGTGCTTATGGTTAATGATATAAAAATGTAAAACAAACAAAATATGACTTCAAACGCTACTTCTTGTCTATTCAATGCTTTACTTGCCTGCCAAAATAATGCTCTTTAGTCTTCATTTGGGGGCTTTTCTCAGCAAGTACTAAAATGCAATTAATTTGATCAATTAAAAAAAACATTATTAATTAAATAATATGGTAAGGTAGCTGATCCTAGACCAGTTCTCATATTTGGTTTCCCGGCGGATCAGCAAACTTCACAGATCCAGGATTCAAGCATGGCCTTGTGTTTACATTTGAATCCTGAGTCACTGATAGCAGCACTAGCCATTAATGTCTGTTTACATGTTCCTATGATGTCAAGCTACACCAACCTTTCACACACTACCTCCTCATCGCCAGGTCGGCAGGTCGCTGATTATTGCAGCCTGGTATGTATTTTATTAGCTATTAAAACTAGCTTTTGAAGCAAACTGTAGGAAATTTGTGGATAATTAGCAAAACGGGACTGCTGTTTCAATGACCTTCAGACTTCGCAAGTCCCCTCGTCAAGCACTGCTTTCACAAAACACATATTGCATGTTGTATATCACCCAGTGCAATTCAGTTGGATCAGGTGCAGAAATACGTTCGGCTAAAAACATGCCACATTGCCTGCAGCTGTTGATGTGATTATCTGTTATTAGCAGGTATCGTGCAGTAACATGCCTGCATATTTCAGCAGACTGACACACTTCACTCAGTACAGTAGGTGTGTTTCCTCTTTTCATGATCTAATCTTTTCTGTACATCCTGGCCACATCACTGTGTATCTGACATCATCACTGTCGCAGAATCATCGTTGTGTTGTAGGTACTTTTGGGACTCGTCTGCGAATCATTGTCACACATGAGTGAGTTGCGTGAATGCGGTTGAACTGTTTGGGTATCAGGCGGAGTCGACAGTTTCGTCTTTGCTATCAATGTTGACTCTGAGTCATACAGACAAAGACATAAACACTTTAGAACCGCCCTGCCATCAAAAGAGAGGTGACAGTTGTCCGTCTGTCTGTCTGTCTGTCTGTCTGTCTGTCACTCTATGTAATCTATCTATCTATCTATCTATCTATCTATCTATCTATCTATCTATCTATCTATCTATCTATCTATCTGTCTATCTGTCTATCTGTCTATCTGTCTGTCTGTCTGTCTGTCTGTCTGTCTGGCTGGCTATTCATCTATCGTCTGTCCGTCTATCTGTCTTGTCTGTTTGTCTATTGATTTATTAGTTTGCCAATCTATTTATTTAGCCCCTGTTCCACCGCAGGAACTCTCCCCAGGAACTAGGGACTTTGGGCTGGTACTCGGTGTGTTTCCACCACAGGAACCAGTATCTAAATAAAGTTCCTGGTACAAATTTGCCCCTCAGAAAGTCCCTGCTCACGAGGTAGTACTTTTTCAAAGGTCTGGAACTTTCAGGGTGGGACTTGGGCACTGAGCATGCTGATAAGTTGAGTTTACGCAGCACTATATTTCAACCACCATATTAGCATATATTTTCTTTAATAGTAATGTTATTGTGTCATGAACGTAGAGAATGTAGTTGTTTAAAACTTAAATCTGTGGTTTATTTATAAAGACAGCGCCTATTTGAAAATGTGCTTCGCCGATTTCGGAGATGTAAGCTCCATGCGATCACTAGGCACTCAGTGCTCATGTATCCCACTGAGAGGAGCATAACCTCGGCTAGTCCTTCTGACATTTGCCGCTGGCTCTGATGTCTCTGTAGTGGTATAATTAGCTGGTATACTGATATGATTCGTTTGGGGTAAATCTAACAGGTCATCTTTGGTATTTCTTTATTCTATTAATCTATTAACATGTTAAAATGAAAATTTTAAAAGAGGCAATGCTGTTTGATATAATATTTGACTTACATTATGGTGACTTACATCATGGTGCCATAACAATTGTCTCTCTGAATGTGAGCAAAACTAAAGAACTGATCGTGTACTTCAGGAAGAGACAGCAGCGACTCTACACTCCTCTTATGATCAGTGGGACCCCTGTGGAGAGGGTGAGCAGCTTCATGTACCTCGGTGTAAACATCTCCGAGGACCTGACTTGGACTGCACACATTCAAACACAGGTCAAGAAAGCCAGGCAAAGACTGTACCATCTGCGACAGCTGAGGAAATTCAGGTTGTACAGGGTATTTACATAGCAGCAATACGGATGGTAGAAAATAATGAATATCTTACTGATTATTAAATGGAGTCATGTTGATGTTATGAGACCGAGTTTGAGTTTAGGAGCCTGATGGCCTGAGGGAAGAAGCTCCTCCTCAGTCTCTCAGTTTTTGCCATCATGCTCCTGAAGCGTTTGCCAGATGGCAGTAGAAAGAAAAGACGGTTACCGGGGTGATTTGAGTCAGCTATCCTGAAAACGTTTTACTCAGGGGCCATAGAAAGTGTACTGACTCAGTGCATCTCAGTGTGGTACAGTAACGCCACAAATCCGGACTGCAAAGCTCTGCAGAGAGTCGTGCTCTTAGCTGAGCGCATCTCAGGGTCTGCTCTCCCCTCTCTGCAGGACATCTACCTCAAACGCTGCAAAAGCAGATGTAACCTATATACCGGCAGGAATTCACCAGAAGGGGGGCAGCTAAAGAATCAGCAGCCCTCTAAAAGCCCCTCCTCCGCCTCAGCGCAAAAGCGCTGCTTTTCTTCCTGTTGTGGAACAAAAGGAATGTGCGGAACGCTTCTCAAAGACATTCGCTCATTTCATGACTTGCAAAGCATCCACAAAGATATATGGATATTAATGTGTACTCTTTCTCTCATATGCTTGTGGAATATGAATATTAATTTAAGAAAACGTGGGCTGATTTCTAATCGTGCTTTAACCTGGAATGTGTAGGCTGCAGTGTTTAGACTTTTATGAATGGTTGCAAAACTTCATGAATCAGTACTATAACGAATGTGGTGATATTATAAATGTGTAAACTTGATAAAAGTTAATACAGGGATCAAAAGTTATTCTTTTCTCCATCGAAAATGCCTTGCAAGAAAACCATGGACATGGGTGGAGCTCCGCCCATACGGACAATCTGATTCGATCAGCCGCCGGTGGGCGGCGTCCAAACCGGAAACGCGAAAAGCGCGCGCTCTTCTCTTCCTCTTGCAACTCTCGGCGCCTTGAACTCGGGCGCCAAACGCGCAAGGCTGACCTGGAAGCCGGCCCGCTAGACTCTCACAACCAAACCAACCATCGGAGGGGGTCTAAGGCTGTGCCAAAGCCGTAACGGAGCCACGAATCAACGGTTGCGGAGGAGAGCTTTCCGGTGACGCCACGCAGCGACAGCGAAGCAAGCCAGCAGAGTTTCCAGAGCAACGCCGAGCTGAACACGTGACGCCCAAACAAAGAACTGAACTCACGCGGAAAACGAAACAACTCCGAGCCTGCTTTAAACCCATCCAAGCAAGTACAAACTGAATTCCTAATCCTGATTGAACTGGTTAAAATTCGATCTGAATGCAGTAACGAAACATACGTATTCGTTCGTGATCTTTTGGCTGGCTGGTTAAGTTATGAAATAGTAAAGAATGTCATTCTTTAAACCTTAACCTCAAAACTCTCGTATGCCTATGTGTGTGTGTATGTCTATGTCTTCTCAGTTAATCCATTTATGTTAGAATAGCAATATCACGAATAAACCTATTTCATTTTATAAACAAGTGTCTCTGGAATGTGATTTTAAGTATTTTTATCCTTATTTGCCCTAAAGATAACGCAGCCTAGCTCAAAAGAGAAATTATTAATCTTGTTTATCATTACCTGGGGCCACGGGGAATGTAAGCGAGATTTTAATTAGATTAACAGAATGTACTTTTTAGTGATTGCTGGACAAGCACTTAATAAGGTGTAAACTGTAAAGAAATATTAATAGGGCTTAATCGAGCATATTAAATATTTAATAACTAATTCCCGGAGCTGAAACAATAGCTCCATATTAAACTGGTATTTTTACTACATAAATGGTGGAGAATGCGGGCATTAAAGATTTAGATCTGATAAATCAAACCAGAGACAACATACATATTTCTCACTTTTATCCGGAAGAATTGAGTAAATATAGAGAAACAAACGGTTATTGGTGATATTGCATGCTTGTTTGCGAAACACAGTGAGGTTGAATGAAAGAGAGTGTAACTGTTAACTCGAGTTCGAGAAGAAATTAAACTGCAGTAAATAATTAATAAAAGTCGCTCTAAAGCGCATGAGAGGCGAACAAGCGTGTCCCTTGTTGCCCCTCTCTTAAGGCCTTCGTGGTAATGCTTTGTTAGTGCGTGTTCCACTGCAAACCCAGCCACGTGACTCTCCCGCTGTAGAATATTAAAGTAGCTATTTAAGTAATTCTCAGCCAATTTTTGATTTCACGAGTGAAATTCAGACGCACGGCGCTCAAAGGAGTGGCCAGTCGTTTTGAGAAAGGGAGACATTTTGCAAATCGATTTAATTGTTTGTTTTGTTATATGTGCGGTCTAAACAGACAAATATTCACATAATAGCCGCTGAGGCTTTGTTGGGTTATAAGTAACCCGTAGATAAATGTATCTCGTCTAAATGAGTGAGATTATATGTGCTATAGAAAATTCAAGTCTGAAGCGTGAAGCACATTTTCCTCCTGCCTACAGGCACTGCCTCGCCATAGCGACCAGTTTAACCACGTGGAGCTTAGCCACGTGTAAATAGATTAGCGCTAAGCTAACAAAGAAACTGTAAAGCTTTGGCCATGCTGGTAGCATTACGGCTAGCGATTAGCACATAGCATTTAAAGCTTGAATGCAGTGTGGGTGAGAAAGCCACTCACGCTTCTCTCTTTCTCTCTCTTTCCTCTCTCATTTAAAAGACTAACTATGTTTTGAGTTGGCTGTGTTAATGTTCATCAGTGTTAACAATTTCACAGGTTGGTTTAATATACTGTTGATTAGATGGTGAGTTTGATCTCATTCAATTATAATGGCTTTTATGATTTTAAAACACATCAATGGATAAGCGCTATTGTTAGGAATTTTAATTGTTAATTGAATGTCACAATTGATTACAAATTAATTTTGAATTAATTTCATTTAACAAAATTATTTCAATTCCTGCTTCCAGCAACAACAGTATCCATTTATGAATCATAAACGCCTTATAATTTGACCACCATAGTGAAACCTTAATCATCAAGAGGGCCAGAAATTTTTAATTTTGTTTACAAGTAATCAGGATACAAATTAATTTGGTTTGATGGTAAGGACAATGAGGAATGAGTAAGTTTGGAAATTATTTTAATTACTATTATGGGAATCCAAACTAGTGATTTAGAAGCTGTAAATTAATTTATAATTAATTATGAATTCGAAAATTCTAATTACATTTAATAATTAATTACACTTCCTGTTTACATTTTGCAACAATATTGGTTTATCAACTCAATTGCAGATTGCATTTGTAAATTTCTAATCCTAAGTGAATCCTATTAATTTTAATTATAACATCGTAAATTTTAATTAGAAACCACAAAGTCTAATTTTAATTATAATTTCAGACTTACCACAAGTCTGGCGCCCCCTGTAGGCCATACTTCATTTCCTTAGGTGATCTGATTAACTCAAGTAAAAATTAATAATAATTTTATTAAAATAATTTTATTAAATTAAAATTAGTCCTCCTTACTTAGGCCTGAGAGTAGATAGTGCTCCCCCTAGTGTTGTGTTGGAGAAGTGACAGGGACACCATACAGTCAAAGTCATTTCTCACCAATCTGGAGCATAAAACGTAACCTTAGCATAGCGACTCAACAGCACCACCTTGTGCCAACGTATTAGTTTTAAATCTTGGGAATAAATCTTAATCTTTTCTTTTCTCCCTGTTACTAACTTCTAATTTGACTTGTTTGCTTAAAGCTAGCCAGGGGAAGATCACGAATAGAGCGAAATGTCACAATTGAACATATGTATGAAACTTGAGAACCACATTCAAACTGTTTTACCATTTACCCTCTATTGTGAAATCCTATTCCCCCAGGTTAAAGCAGGCGCAATGAGAAGATAGACATCGGCAAAAGTTTTAACACGCGTGACACACGCTGACCAGCGTTGCGGTGTAAAATCCTGCCATTCAGGGACAAGTACTGTCATTGCTGTTGTTTTCCTCCATCAAGGAGAAAATTGGAATAGCAATACCAGTCTTGTACAAAAGAGAAAACTCGCCTACAATCCTCTGATTAGAAGCGTCCTTCTAAATCAGACTTAACAAAGCGAAGAGAGAACCTGCTATTAAAAGAGAGATCGGTCTAGTGTTATTGTCCCTGTGTACTCATTCTGTTAGTGTGCTTTTCTTTCTGTTTCCCAACAGTGCTGCCTCTACGTGGGCGCAATTTCTACGCAGAAGCTGCAAATTACACGCACCCCACCACAGAGGACCACAGAAACAGAATCACACTCAACACTAGCATACACTACACTGTGCACATTCACACCCCTGTTGTTTTGTTTGTGTTTTTGTTTTGCTTTGTTTCCCATCCAAGGTCTGTGTCAGTTCGGTCCAAGATCCCATCACCGCCAGAACATGTATCACCAGCCAGAACATGTCGGTCACTGGGAAGGACTGGAAATGTGGCTAAGTGCTACAACAAACAGCATCCTCCCTAAAGCTGCTGAAGCACTCCAACATCAGACACAGGACCAACTAGATGACAACATCACAAGCATCATGAGACAAGACCCAAGTCAAAACTACAATCACAAAGAATTAGCCAAGATCACCTCAAGTTTAAGTCACACACTCATCGCCACCCTCAAACTGAGCGACAAGTCACGCCGCTGCGCCAGCAGGAGCTGACAAGCGCACAACGACGCATAGAGCAGCTGGAACGTGAAGCTCAGGTACGACGGGAAGGGACCGATGAGGTGGAGCAAGGCGCCGATGAGGAAATCAACAGGCTAAAAGAAACTCTAGAAGCTACCAGACACGAAACGCAGCAACTCAAAGAGGATTTCGCTGATCGTGTTGACAAGCTACAGTATGCAGAGAAGCTACTAGAGAAGGCAAAGACTGACTTCAGGGACAAAAACAGCAGAATCAAGGCCCTCGAAGCTCATTTGGCTGAATCAAGAAACGAGATCAGCCGCCTAACACAACAGCTCGACTACGTCACAGAGGAGTCTGAAAGTTTCCAAGAGGAACTCAAGCACGCTTACGAACTACGCCAGGAGCCGTCAAGGACAGGACGTGCACCAACCGCACCCCTGCCAAGCAGGACCAAGTCACCTGTGCCTGGACTGACACGTGAACATAAGACAGAGGGGGTGATGTTAAAACAGTCACCAGCCGCCTGAAGAACTTTATATCACGACAGAACCAGAAGAATCTGCTGCAGCCAGCCGCAGATCGTCGCACAGCTTGGACCTAAAAGACCTTGACAAGCTCGCCCGGCGTTGGCAAATTCAACCCCAGCGTGCCAAACAGCCAAACGGTCCAGCGTATCTGCAAGATATTGATTTCCATCTGAAATGCGACCTAACGTTACGGACAAAGATAAACTCTATTTACTCCGAGCGACATCCAGCCCTGAAGTACGCAGCTTCCTGGACCGGCAGCCTGTTAACACAAAGACTGATTACCAACGGCTGCGAAAAGCCCTTATTAAAGAGTTCACCCTGAGTCCGATCAAGGCTTAGTGGCTGCCCTGGAGACGAGACAAGGACGCCACGACACTCCTCAAGCTTACTATAGTCGACTCAGACAAGCATATTTTGGAACTCGCAATGATTCTGACATGGAAGATGAACTGAACTTTAAAACTCTCTTCCTCAGGAATCTTCATCCTGGCATAAGCCACCATCTTGGCGTTCTCGCATGTCCACGAACGATGAACACTCAGCAGTTGCGAGACTTGGTGCAAAAGGCCTACTACAAACAAAAGATGGCCTCAGAAAAGAGCGCAAAAACCCCAGCAGTTCTTGATTTCAACACGCAACACCATGAACTGGCTCTAGAGGGCACCCAACGCCAAGACAGCTAAGCCACCACACAGAGAATGGAATGCACCCCGTCCAACAGAGAACGAGACTCACACGCTGACACTCGACCTGAACAGAGGTATGACCGATGGGATGAACCGCGTGGGACGCCAACGCTCACCTGGACGACACTGGGAGAAGTGGTCTCATGAGAATCAGTGGGAAAAGGAAGACGAACCAGAGTCAGCCTGACTAGCTGTCAGACGGAACGGCAGTGACAAGCTGAACAAATCAGCCCCAGAAAACAGCACCGCTTCACCTTGCTCTCAGAGAACAGTAACACCCTAACTTCAGATGGACATGAAACCCCACCTGAAAACCCAGCAACAGAGTTAAACACTAACTCAACACCCAATACTCCAAATCACAGCAGCGCCCAACAAACACCTGCTGATGAAACTCCAAGTTCCTGAAAGTGCTGTCTCAGTCACCTGCCATTCCTCCGGAGAACACCAGATCAGGTCTGACATCCTAAACGTTTCCTCCCAAACTCCAGCCCCTCAAATGACCAAAACGATGCCCTCACCATAGCAGGTGCATCACATGAAGAGTCCTGGACCTTTCATGCCCTCCCACCCAACCCTACAGTGGCAGCAGTAACCCGCCGCCAGCACGCCACTGGCGAGCACACCCTGCCCTCCTGCATTACCATACCACCTCAGTTCGCTGACGATCTCCTCACCCTCACATGCGGATTCGTCACTACGAACCATGACAGCTCACATGTCAAAACCATGATAACACAGCCTCCGAGCTAAGCTCCACTCTGTCGACTACATGCTGCATCTGCAAGACGGTGTCCACACGTATGTCCCTGAGCCACTCACTGCGCCACAGCTCGTAGTATCCTCACGGCCAGAGGGGAGTACGCGGACACACGCACACGATGCACCATGATGGGTTGCCAGTGCCAACCGGCAAATCCAAACCACCGACAGGAAAAGGGGAGGATCCGACCCACTGACACAAACCGACAACCATATGCACCACACAAGCATAATTATTGTCATTTTAGGAAAACATATAGCAACCATGCTTAGACACAACCCATATTCTCTCCTCCGCAGCACTGCTAGGACCAATCTAGTAGAGAGGAGTTACTCTCAAATTTTTTTTTCATTATTATATAATTTTTTATTAATTTTTTTTAATTTTTTTAATTTTATTTTTAGTTTAAAACTATTTTTTTTTTTTTTAATTTTTTATTTACTTTATCGTTTGGGTTCTTTATCGCGTGTCTCACTTTGTGTTTCCTTTCCTCTCTTTCACTTTGAACCCCTTAACCAAACCTTGAATCCAGGTCCTGAAATTGAGATCGACTTCCGTCAGTAAAGTCGTTGTAATTCGCTGTGAGAACCGCTGTCGACCGATCGAGGCCACCCGCCAAAATCATGAACGACATGATACACGATGTAAGTTCCTCGATTGACAACGTAGCCATGAATAGGATTCCGTGCTACACGATACCTCTTAGCCTTGTTCAAACGTTGTAACTCGCCACCGCGGCCCCGCTAGTCTCATCCAAACCCATCTCGCCTTTCCCGGTGGCGCTATTCCCATATACGCAAACCCGGAAACAGGTGATTTAGTGGCCTTTTCAGTTTGCCCATTATCGACGTTAATAATGTTTACCGGCTCAAAGACGTTGTGAATGCGGGATTACGGCAAGGAAAACCTATAAAAATCCAAACTCCTAAAGTCGCTGCGTATACGAGAACAACGAACGGTTGTATCTGGCCCCAAACTCAAAGATGGGCACGCTCACTTAGGACATTCACTTCCCCCCCTACCCGAGTAAACTCTGCGTACGCGATAATACCAAGGGCATCTGCGGTTTAGAATCCATTAAACCCGACACTAGCTGCCCCGAAACAACACCACGTTCTCAAGTTGAGGTAACGCGAAATCATCAGAAACCGTTGGCTGGTCAGTACCCCAGCACGACCAGCCACCCTCACATGCGATTAACACGACGCCACGCATTAATTTGCCCAACCAAATGTTATGGATCACTGTCCCGGCGTGATCCTCCATATTGACGAGTTAGCATGGTATCACCTCACCGACGATGAATATCAGGTTGAAATCGAAATCTCTTAGTGAATTGACACCGGCTGACAGCGCTAGAAGCTATCGCTCGCCTTCCGCCCGCCGGCGCGCCAATTATTCGGTCCTGGTCTGCCGCTGACACGGCGCTTTGTATCTCTACTATCGTAGGATATGTTATGAATTTGACACTGGCCTTCCTCCTACACAAGCGAGTGAACGTCGTCCAAGAGTCTCTCAACAAATGCACGCCAGGCGCCCTTTTTCGACGTGGTAATCCCGACCTAGAGACCCGAACCCGAGAATTTGAACAACCTGACTGAGATCATGCCTATACCGCCTCGTCGAGCCCCTGACAATTAAAAGTCAAAATGACCCAATTGTCAATAATGATAAACAATGCATCCCTATGTCTTCTCAAGTTTCTAACCTGTTCCTTCCCAAATTACCCTGCACCAGGTTTTAGTCAGTGATAGGAATGATGTTTGTGTCTTGTATGTGCCTGTTCTTCCTGCCTCTTGTTCCAGGGCCTGACAATGTTCCATCAGGGGAACATCACCAAGCCCAAGGGGATATGTAACCTATATACCGGCAGGAATTCACCAGAAGGGGGCAGCTAAAGAATCAGCAGCCCTAAAAGCCCCTCCTCCGCCTCAGCGCAAAAGCGCGTTTTCTTCCTGTTGTGGAACAAAAGGAATGCGGGAACGCTTCTCAAAGACATTCGTTCATTTCATGACTTGCAAAGCATCCACAAAGATATATGGATATTAATGTGTACTCTTTCTCTCATATGCTTGTGGAATATGAATATTAATTTAAGAAAACGTGGGCTGATTTCTAATCGTGCTTTAACCTGGAATGTGTAGGCTGCAGTGTTTAGACTTTTATGAATGGTTGCAAAACTTCATGAATCAGTACTATAACGAATGTGGTGATATTATAAATGTGTAAACTTGATAAAAGTTAATACAGGGATCAAAAGTTATTCTTTTCTCCATCGAAAATGCCTTGCAAGAAAACCATGGACATGGGTGGAGCTCCGCCCCATACGGACAATCTGATTCGATCAGCCGCGGGCGGCGCCCAAACCGGACAGTTGAAAAGACAACGCGCGAGCGCGCCGCTCTTCTCTCTTCCTCTTGCAACTCTCGGCGCCTTGAACTCGGCGCGGCCAAACGCCGCAAGGCTGACCTGAAGCCGCCCGCTAGACTCTCACAACCAAACCAACCATCGGAGGGTCTAAGGCTGTGCCAAAGCCGTAACGGAGCCACGAATCCAACGGTTGCGGAGGAGAGCTTTCCGGTGACGTCGCGCGACAGCGAAGCAAGCCAACAGAGTTTCCAGAGCAACGCCGAGCTGAACACGTGACGCCGAAACAAAGAACTGAACTCACGGCGGGAAAACGAAACAACTCCGAGCCTGCTTTAAACCCATCCAAGCAAGTACAAACTGAATTCCTAATCCTGATTGAACTGGTTAAAATTGATCTGAATGCAGTAACAAACATACGATTCGTTCGTGATCTTTGGCTGGCTGGTTAAGTTATGAAATAGTAAAGAATGTCATTCTTTAAACCTTAACCTCAAAACTCTCGTATGCCTATGTGTGTGTGTATGTCTATGTCTTCTCAGTTAATCCATTTATGTTAGAATAGCAATATCACGAATAAACCTATTTCATTTTATAAACAAGTGTCTCTGGAATGTGATTTTAAGTATTTTTATCCTTATTTGCCCTAAAGATAACGCAGCCTAGCTCAAAGAGAAATTATTAATCTTGTTTATCATTACCTGGGGCCACGGAATGTGCGAGATTTTAATTAGATTAACAGAATGTACTTTTAGTGATTGCTGGACAAGCACTTAATAAGGTGTAAACTGTAAAGAAATATTAATAGGGCTTAATCGAGCATATTAAATATTTAATAACTAATTCCCGGAGCTGAAACAATAGCTCCATATTAAACTGGTATTTTTACTACACAGAGCTGCTAAAATCACCAAGGGCTCAAATCACCCCGGTAACCGTCTTTTCTTTCTACTGCCATCTGGCAAGCGCTTCAGGAGCATGATGGCAAAAACTGAGAGACTGATGAGGAGCTTCTTGCCTTAGGCCATCAGGCTCCTAAACTCAAACTCGGTCTCATAACATCAACATGACTCCATTTAATAATCAGTAAGATATTCATTATTTTCTACCATCCGTATTGCTGCTATGTAAATACCCTGTACAACCTGTTTGCACATTCTTCTTGTACATTCCTGCTTATCTTAATATGTATTAAGTCTACAGAATACTGTCCTCACATTTATTTATTTTTATTTTATAATATTGTATTTTATTCTTTATTTTATTACACTTTTTCCATACCTCTATTTATGTATATTTTCTATATATTCCATATATATATTTGTATTCCATAATAATTGCACTGTCCATGGAGCGGACCTGACTTACAATTCACTGCTGGTTATATATTCACTATATAATTGTGTACATGACAAATACAAATCTTGAATCTTGAATTTCGTTTCATTGTAATGTGCATTCCCTGAACTACATTTCCGCAGCTGCATTAATATGTTTAAATGAAAATGAAAAGAGGCAGTAGCGTTTGATATTATATTGCATCCTATTGTAAATACAGTGAGGATAATTGCAGTAGCCAAGGAGAGCTGACTGATTTTATCAAGTACGCTGCTCTTTGCAGAATTACGGACTTGACACTCCCGAGTCAAACTCGCAAATTCAGAACTACAGAGGACTCAAGTCCAAAATTTGCATACTTGGTAATGAGAAACGCGCACAGACCTACGTCACCAGACTATTTGCCTATTCTTCGCTACTTTAGACTGCGATGGAAACGCAGACATGAACAGGTCTGGTGTACAAAAAGTTCCTGGGACAAATTGTTCCAGGTAATTCCAGTGGGAAAGCGGCTTTTGTCTGTGTCTGTCTGTCTGTCTGTCTGTCTGTCTGCCTGTCTGCCTGTCTGCCTGTCTGTCTGTCTGTCCGTCCTTCCATCCATCCATCCATCCATCCGTCTGTTCAATCATTCTCCATCCATGCGTACGTCCAAGTTCATTTAGCTTGTCTCATTCCTGTATCACATGTAACTGCTGAGAGAAATGCCTGGGCTTGACTTGCAGCTGCTTACAGCAGGTGATGACTTACTTAAGATGACTTATTAGCAAGCTGCTGTAGTCACACTGGTGTACTCTGCTCTCATAACTTGGCACTGGTCTTCACTTGTTTATGGATTCGCACCAGTTAACTTAATTGTGGCTTAAAGTGTCCATATCCTACACTTGTATTTTAACATATATTTCTGACCAAGTTATAATGTTTGTCAAGGTATCTTGCATCAGGTTGTGTTACTGCACATTTAAGACAGTATTATTCAGGTACCAAGTCAGACAGTGAATTTATTCAGATTAATTGAATCTCAATGAGCTCAAACAGAAAGCTGTTATATCACTGCTGGAATTACCCCAGAATACACAAGCAGAGTTTCAGGAACAGCACGACAGCCAACTACGTGGACGCTTTGTTGAGTTCTAAAGGGTTTGGATGGAGGAAATTCTCTTTTCCATCCTCTTTCTCCTTCCCCACCCCCCACTGCTGCCTTTGTTGTCCCTCATCTCCTGCCGATGGAGAAGACCTATGTCCCGTCACCATTGAGAGGGACACTAAATGCACCAAATGTTTCTTTCATCCACTCTTGCTTTCCATGCGAACACTTGTTTCTGGTGGGAGAGGAGGGGTGGAGCAAACATTCCCTCTATTGACCCCCCAGGCTGTGGAATGTGTGCCAAACTTCACTTATTCACAGCTCAGACAACTTAGCACGTGTCCACAGTGATGAGCTGACTATACTGAAGGCTAGCTAAACAATGTATATGCTAGTAAATGGCAAGGCCAGCTAAACAGAATAGTCTGCAATTAATAGGCTGCCTTTGACTAAAAAATGTTTTGGTCGACTAGTAGTCGTTCATTTTAAGCATTAGTTGACTAATAGTTGCACGTTTATTTATAAACCATATAAATAATGAGCCTTTAATTGCTTACATAGCCTAATAAATGATCAAGCTTGCCACAGTGCACCGGCTGATATAGTAATTATGAATGTGTCAGGGGAAAACAGTTATTCGACTGCATTAATGTTTAAATCATTTATTGATAAACTAGTGCTTTCTTTGTTTTCGGTTTAAGAGATGAAGTCGGCGACACTGACTCATCATCTCCGCAGTAGTGGCTGCGTCTTTATGCATGTTTCATACGGATTACATTATCTGAGAATATTTGTTTTCTATTTGAATTATTTCATTTAGAAGTAGACATTTCACTCCCTATATATATGTATATATATTCAATGTCTGTAAAGGCAAGTAAGTATACACAGAGTTCCGAAGTGACGTGCTCAGGTTCACAGATATTACTTTTATTTGTATGACTGAAAATGAGGGAGTATTTTAAGAGCAGGTGAGTGCACCTGTCCTGCAGTGACCAGGCTACTATTCAGCTTCCACTCCACACAGACACTTCAACAATGCAAATTTTTCTAGGTTAACATTATATTAATGTTAACCTAGGCCATGGAAAGTTGCTACTACATACATCTTTCAAATGAAAATGCATATTTGAGGTTGATGAATGATAGGTGAGTATTTGGATGTCTTGCCCAATGTATTACCACATACTAGCACGACTTCACCATGCACTTTGTGTGGAATTATTTTCTGCGACTAATAAAAATGTGGTCGACCAAGTCTCTTCTCGTCGACTAACGGTTAGTTGACTATTAGGGGGTAGCCCTAGTGTTTAATATGTGAATAGCTTTGTGCTACTTATTGCTAAAAAGCAGGATTGACTTTCATTATTTAAGTAAAATAAATAAAAATAGTTTCAAGTTTAACTGTGATGGCTTGGCATCATTCCAAAGGATGAACTTTGCAAATATGTGAAGGCATATAGTTTAGTTAAGCAAGACTATGAGCTAGGCAACGATTCTGAGGCAAAGGCCACATGCAGTAAACAAACAAAAACGAATAATATGTAAAAAAATATATAGGCCTATGTATAATTGAACAATTGCATATGTTATAGTGTAAGCTATCAGGCTAAACAGCTAGCGATTTGTTAAACTAGTACACTGAGCAGTTAGCTTACAAAATGCCAACTAGCTAGCTGGAAAATAAAAATAAAAGAAAATTCAGAGTCTACAGCTTCAGTTATATATTATTATATGTACAGTAACAAATAATTAAAACTTTTTACTATCAAGTAAAGATGACAGATTTCATATAAAAAAAGTTTACAAAAAGAAAGAAAAATAGTGCTTATTACATAATAATATACTTAAGTGCAAACTGTCTGATATGTATTTACAACTAAATGAAAATGTATTGAATTTATATTTATATTACTTAAGAGTGCTTTGATGACTCACTTTTTTATTAGGACTAGAAATACATCTTTATATAATTTCATAATTTCTTCTAATGTCATTAAATTATGGGCAATGTGTAGTGCCACATGTACTTACAAGTATTTATGGTAAATTAAAATATACTTTTAACATATATGTAATTACATATTCATATTGATGAGTTGAAATGTAGTACATTTAAAATATATACCTTTAAATGTCACACTCAAATAACACATTACAGTTAAAATTATAATTAAGGACTGTCATGTATGTTAACATTAATATAGGTTGACTTTAAAGCACTGACAGATTATTAAAACACAATGATATAAAATGTACTTTAAAGTACAAATTTTAATATGACTTTATTATAAAGCGCACTTCTTAAAAGAGTTTAAAGAAACATAGTCAGGAAAGAGGACTCTCTTTAAGTACACTTAAGTGGCCTTTTATTTCTTTAATATTATTTTATATGCAAATACAGTTTTTTATATACAATATTTGACGCATAAGTGCACATTCAATACGATTTCTTTATAAGATGCATTCTTAGATGCTATAGTTGAATTAATATAATCTTTAATTCTACTGTTCAGCTACTGTTATGGAGGAGCTTGTAGATAATCTTCCTGAGCTAGTCAACAAAAAAACTGCACTCTCAACATGTTTATAGCTAGCTACTCAAATAATAATATTCTGATTTAATGTCTTAGACATTTATAGGTTTATCGCCTCATTAGTGATGTTTGTAAAACTTGTATGCTATAAGGCCACACACTTTCACAGCTTTTGTAGCATCACATCTGTATTTGCACATTGCATAGAGTTTTTGGCCTACTGGGAAAAGTGTTTATTTTTAATGTTGTGCTGCCTAATGCAAATACTACTTGGATTTGCAAGCAGGGATGCATTGGTGTTGTTGTTGACTGGAAGGTTAAAGAGCAAAATAAAACAGTTTTTAGGTTTTGTGCTCCTATGATGAAGTAACTAAATCTGACTTTTGATGTGGTTGCGATATAAATGAAATATATGAAATATATATGAGATATTTTTGGTTTTCTGATCTAATTCAAATGACAGGAGGGCGGACAGACTGTGACATCATTCGAGCCCTCAGTATGATGCATGCTCTGTTTAAGAAGAAAATATTTTGTTTGCATATTTCCTTCTTACAAGTCTACTAAAGGGCAAAAATGTAATGGCCGATGATTCACGCAGGCCTAGATATGGAGTGGAAGAGTAACGCTCCGCACCGTTTCGGATTCTTGGAGGAGTTTCAGTCTCACACGGAGAACAATAAACATTCTTCAAGTCTTCAAAGGCTCAGTAGGAAAGCTTTAGAAACACACACTGCTACTGCTGACTTTCTCAGCGCTGCTCTCTTAGAGCAGCAGGCCAGCTCTGTCCGTGAGAGACTGCATCGGGACAGGGGACACCTACCCTCTCATTTGTAACTGAAGCTCGGGTGCCTCGGCCCTCTAATACAGCGCTTTTAAGCTTGTTGGTCATTTGGATGTCAGTGGGTACCATTAGTGTCTGTTTCCCACCACATTACACCAAGAAAGACCTCATGCATTAAAGCAGACAACTTTTTCAAGTTTGGTAACTGTTACAGCATGAGATACTTTTATCTCTGCTAAATTTACCTACCAATTATAAATCGTAATTCTGACTTTAGACCTCGCAATTGTGAGTTTATAGCTCGCAATTCTGAGAGAAAAAAAGTAGCAATAACCTTGTTCTTATTTTTTATTCAGTGGCGGAAACGGGATGCCATACAAATCCCTTGTGTGTAAGCATATTTGGCGATAAATCTTATTCTGATTTAGAGATTTTATTTTATTTCTTCTTCGCTGTTTCAAACTTAAACTGCCTTTTCGCTAAACGTACAGACACCCATGCAGCATAGACGATCTTTCATCACCAAAAGTGCATGTCAATCAAACTGAACGGCACATGCCTGTATCCCTTTAGCTTCACCAGATTATTTAACACTGAATACCTTAAGAATTAGAGATAACAAAAGCCGATGTTCGTTTGCTCACACTGCATCGGTGGACTGTTATTTTTGACACTTTCTCATATGTGGCAGCTTTTCTCGGGCGGTTCCATTGACGCTCTGTCTCTCTTCTTGAGCTCAGAAAATGCAGCTGTTGTCTCTCAGTAGGGGCACTGAGGGTGGAGGGTATTCAGAAGTCCCTAACTTTGCCCTTTGACCCCTCTTTGCCTCCTTTTCTAGCTTTCTCTTTGATTTTAAAAGGGCTGTCTACCCCCCACAAAGAGCCACTTTTCATACTGCAGTCTCACACACAGTGGACAGAAGGGTGTTTTGAGCTCACCTCCTCGCTACAGACAAAAGTTTCAGGAGAAAAAGAGCTTCTCTGTGTCTTTCCCAGACTTGGTTTGCACAGTACTGTAAGTCTTTAGCCTTCCGGTGAAATGCATTCAAATGAGTCAAATGAAGATGAATCTTACCAAAACATGTCCAAGTCATTTCTCTCCAAGATAAAAAGAAAATACAGTAAAATGCATTCAAAGTTAAGCCTACTCTAAAATACAATTTGGTGTAGGATTTGCTTTGAAACTATTTTCTAGTAAAATGTGAAGTAACCAGCAAGCAACACATTGAATTAAACATTTAGAAGCTTTTTAAACATTTTGAACCTTTTGAATTTTGAATATTTTCTTGTTAAACAAACTCCAGTAAACTCTGGTTTTAGTTTTATAAAAATTATTACATGATATGATGATGAATTATTTGGATTGGCATGAATTACATGCTACATGCAAATGTACACATTGATAAGTTGGAATTATTAATTATGTTCATTATTTATTACTTTGTCTGTATATTTTGATTTTGTATTTTCTTGTAATTCTGTATTTTTAATGATGATTCTAATAAATGTATTTCAGCATAGGCCTATATATATAATTATGATGCATACTATTTCAATCTTTTTTGCATTACACTTATAAGTGTGAATTCTTCTGACTTTGGGGTAAATATGGCCCAAAATTGGTCTTGACAGATGATATTCACTCATGTATGCCATCCCTTATATATGTTATTAATAAATTATGTAGATCACGTCAGCAATACATGAGATTATATGAAAGGGTCATACATTTTGAAATCACACATTATTATCATTAACAGGCAAAGTTGTATAGCAAACACTTACTGTTTCATCTGTCAGACACAACACGTGTTGATTGTGTTGTGTGTTGTTTGTTGAATTATTAATGGTATGACTGCATTTTCTCACACACTTGGACTCCAGTCACATCAACCACAGGACAGTGATATGATCTCATTGATATTGCTTTATTTGTTTGCCCTTATATAACTTATATAACAGTAACTGGCACTTGTATGTGAGAAATACTGAGGAGCTAGAGCAAATGTCTTACATTGATTCAGCGGCTCAATATTTGCACAGACGCTTGCTGTGTCAAACACACGAGGATCCACACTCTCCTGTGTTGGGTCTCTCATGCTCACTTTCTGTCTGTGTCTCAGGGCTGGACGACAGTCTCCAGCAGTACGTTCCTAACTTCGAGAGAGAGAAGATCAGCGGAGAGCAGCTTCTGAAGGTTTCCCATCAGGATCTGGAGGAGCTGACGATGACCCGCGTCGGCCATCAGGAGCTGATTCTGGAGGCTGTGGATCTGCTCTGCGCATTGGTCAGTACTTCAGCTCACTCAGATGTCCTTTTCCCACCGCGCATCCAATCAGATTTACCATAGAAGCCTTGTCCAATTATATTTATCTGCATCAGAAAATATATCGGTGCTGACCTTTGCTCTCCTTTTTAAAGTAGGTTTATGTTCGGAATAGCATACTACTATACTATTCTTAATATTCCTGCTATATTTAGGATGTATATACTGTGCACAGTATGTTTTCTGTATTCATAAAATACTCAGATGACCTTCTGTAGATTTGGCCTAAAATTGTCAAATAATGCAGTGTAGAATACTACTGTATGTCCCACAATGCATTGCGCTCAACTTGAACTTACATTTCCAGTGTTGCATCTGTTTCTTTACTCTTTATTTGATTGCGCTGCCAAATTTTATGACATTTTACTCAAAATGTAATTAAAAATGGAAAATAATCAAAATAGTCCAAAGTTACTAGACACCACTTACAAGAAATGGCCTAAGATCATGTGACTACATTGTAGCATACTACAAATTTAATTTTAAATGTTTGTTGTAGAAAAATACATTTTTTTATTTTGAAAGAATAGTTATTGGCTTAAAAGTTGTGCATTTTTGATGCATTTTGATGTCTTCGTACAATGCAATGTGCTCAACTTCAACGTAGATTTCCAGAGTCAACTATTTCTTTACTCGTTATTTTATTCCACCATGACAATGTACACAATGTTTTTTATTTTGCCAAATTCAAAATGGAAAAATAATCAAGATGATTCAAGTTGACTGGACACAACTCACAAGCAATATGACAAGAAGGTCATGTGACTACAATGAAGCACTACCAAACGCTTCTGTTTAACTTTAAGTTGTTGGCTTAAAATATTGCATTTTAGTGCAATTTTGAGTAAAAATGGCTTGGCAGACCAAAAGAGTCAAATATATTAGTTACTTGTTCACCTGTGCACCACCTTAAGTTTATTGAATTGTTGGAAAATTACCAAGCATTAAATGCTCTAATATATATATATATATATATATATATATATATATATTCAGTACTGTTTAAATACATATGTATACAGTCATGGCCAAAAATATCGGCAGCCTTGGTAAATATAATCAAAGAGGGCTGTGAAAATTAATCTGCCTTTCATTGGATAATAAGAATTTAAAATGGGGGGAAATATAATTATGAAATAAATATTTTCTCTAATACACGTTGGCCACAATTAATGGGACCCTTTTATTCAATACTTTTTGAAACCTCATTTGCCAGTTTAACAGCTCTACATTTTCTTCTATAATCCAGTGACCCATTTTTGTGTTGTTTTTGAGGTTTGTGTTTGGATTATTGTACTGTTGGCAAATCCACACATGGCCCATTATACGATTTCTAACAGAGTCAGTCACTTGTTGATTTTTTTTATCTGTTGGTATTTGATGGAATCCATGATGCCATGTGTCTAAACAAAATGTCCAGGACCTCCAGCAGACATATAGGCCCACAACACTAAAAATACAGCAGTATATTTCATCGTACACATGGGGTACTTTTATCCCTGTGTTCACCAAACCCATCTTGAGTGTTTGCTGCTAAAAAGCTATTTTTTGTTTCATCTGACCATCGAGGCCAGTCCATTGAAGTTCCAGTCTTGTCTGATAACTGAATATGCTGGAGTTTGTTTTTGGATGAGCTAGGATAATTTTTCTTGAGACCCACCCAAACAACATGTGGTGATGTAGGTGCTGTTTGATAAAATTTAAGGTTTTCTGACCCCGAGACAACAATTGTCTGTAATTCTCCAGCTGTGCTCCTTGGAGAGAGTCTTTAGCCACTCAAAATCTCCTTCTCATCGTGCATTTTGATGATATTAACACACTTCCTCTTCCAGGCAGTTTTGTAACATTTTCTGTTGATTGGAAATTCTTAATTATTGCCTTGATGGTGGAAATGGAAATTTTCACTGCTCTAGCTCTTTTCTTAAAGCCACTTCACTAATTTGTGAAGCTCAATTAGCTTTTGCTGCACATCAGAAATATAATCTTAGTTTTTTTCTCATTGTGATGGATGATTTAGGGAATTTGGGCTTTGTTTCCCCTCCTATTTATATTTCTGTGAAACAGGAATCCATGGCTGGATAATTTCAGGTTCATAATAACCCTGGAGTGCTCAAAATTGTGAATATGAATGGGAATATTCTTCAGAGATATTTTACTCATAAGAATTTCTAGGGGTGCCAATAATTGTGTCCAACGTGTATTTGAGAAAAACATTTATTTCATACTAATACCCCCGCCCATTTTAAATGCTTATTATCCAATGAAAGGATCGATTTGGGTGATTAAAAAAAGGATCAAAAGCATTAACAATGCAGATTAATTTTCACAGCCTTCTTTGATCATATTTACCAAGGGTGCCGATATTTTTGGCAATGACTATTCATATAGTACGTATATAATCTGATAATTCAGTAAACAGTAAAGTATTTGCCACACTGATTCAAACCAGTATTGTGAATCATTAGTCATCAATAATTTTGAATCATTAGTCAGATTTATTTTGTTATTCATTAAAAGAATTGGCTCTTGACTGTCATTTCTTTGTGAAGTGGAGTAAAGTGCTTTTGCTGTGATTGTAGCCAGTAATGTAAAAAACATTGCTACAGAAATAGTAAGAGTAGTGTGCTAGTATGCTATTCCCAGCATTGCCATATAGCCAAGTACATCAGTTTTTTATGAAGAGCTTTATTAAGTCGTACTGTATCCCTCTAATATGTCATGTTTTGGTGTCAGTCAGGCCACATAAAGCTGTTATCATGTTAAGAACTGTTTGGACACAACTAGCTTAGCATTCTGCCACTACTGCCCTTATCTAACACTGGAAGAGTGTGAGGTCTGTTATAGGTGGAGACTGCCGTGAACAGGAAAGCAGAGATTTCCCAGGCATTCCGATCAGCTGTTTTCTCTCACTTCCTTCCCAAGATTTCTTCTCAACTTCCCCGCTCTCTTTCTCTATTCACACAGTATTAATGACCACAAAGTGCACCTTAAAACACACGGTGGACTAGAGGAATCCTGTGTGTGTGTTTTTGTGTGCCGTTAGCAAACCCAAAGTTGTAGACAGTACAGATTTTTATCGCAGAAGCTGTGCTAGCTGCCGCTCTGTCCCAACATTGTGAAGGATATGAATAGGGAGGGTCAGCTGGAATAAACAGTGTCCACTGTGTCCATTCAGAGTCTATTCTGTGTCAGGACAGGAGACTGACACTGGACCTCATAATTGGAGACTGCACCCTAAAGAGACACTGATGAGACACTTTCTGTTTTGTTGCCATTTCTCTGTGTAATTTGTTTGTTCGTGAAATGGTACTTTTAGAAAGGAAGCTTATACAATGTGTCTTAAAGGGGTAGTTCACCCAAAAATGAAAGTTATCTCTTCACTTACTCAACCTCATGAAGTTACAAACCTGGAGTACAAGCAGACATTAGGCAAAATGAGCCATATGGAAAAATTTATATACTTTTCTGTATACAGTATACTAGTATAATATTGTCAATATTATATATACATTTATATTTATATGTATATATACATATAAATGACCAATAAATGTAAAAATATCTTATTCAAAAGATATTTGTACATGACAAATATGTCCATACGAATCATTTGGCCTTTTTTGCCTTTTGCATTTTGATTCGTTGCCCCTTTTTGGAGGGGGGGGGGGGTATTAATGTATTATTAATATAATTAATAATAATTAATATTAATTTCATTTTTAATACATTAAATCTAACTAATTTCATAACTGTTAAAATCGAACTAATCTTGAGCAAATCTCACAATTAATATACATTTTGTACATTATGGTACATATTACACTGTACATTAGTATGTTGTGATGCCTAAATTCACTTAATATCATTAATTTTGCTCTCAAATAATTATATTCTATTTTATCGAATGAAAATAAAAGTAAAGCACTTAGGCCCAGTTTCACAGACAGGGCTTAGGCTAAGCCAGGATTAAGCCATGGTTCAATTAGGACATTATGTGCCTTAGTAAAAAAACATTACTGGGGTGCATCTTGAGACAAAATAAAGCCACTGATATATTTTAAGATCAGTCAGTGCAAATTTCGTTCAGCTGAAACTGCTCAGACTTACATTTAATCTAGGACTAGGCTTATGCCTTATCTGTGAAACCTAGACTAAAAGGTATAAAATTATAATAAAATAGTATTAGTATTATTACTCAAATCATTGTATGTTGTTTGACAACACCTGGTCATCATCATAAACAAGATGTAAGAAATTCATACAGGTTTGGAACATGTGAACTAATCCTTTATATCTGTCCATTATTGTACAAAAATTTTACAAAAGTTCTGTTTCTTTGAAAGAACACACCTGCAGCAAACAGTTTGGTGTGGTTTGATGTTGGAGCTCTACCCGTCAGACACTGTTCAGGCTGTTCACAAGGATGTTGTTGAGAAAAGATTTACCTCAGTGGTTTAACGTTTGTTTTAAAGCGTCACCTGTTCTAGGCAGTACTGAGCGGAGAACCACAGAGGAGCTGGAGTAGACAATGCTGTGTTGAATTTGTGAGAGGTCAGCTCTAGCACTCGTGGGTAGAATGTTCTGGAAGATATCTCCTGGAGAGCAGGAAACAGATGTGACCCACCCACCTGTCAGAGAGCCCCCCCGCCCAGCGCTCGCACACACAAACACACAGTAACCAGCGCAGGAAAATATGTCACGCCATTGTTCCAGTAGTTTCCGCCCAGCGGATTGACTGAACCTCATCTTAACTCTGTGTATCTGGTTATTTTTAAAATCGCTCTCATGAGTGTTAGAGGACGTGCTAAACTCCCCAGCTCTCTCTGGCTTGAGTCCACAGCGGTAAAGTACCATAGTTCAGGACAATATAAGACAGACTCAAAAATGTGTGTAATATACACCATTTCATCTGGAATCCATTACATGTCCATTTATAGAAGAGTCTGGGCCATTTCAAACTCTTGACAGAAGATAGAAGAGTCTAATGGACTATTGATAGAAGAGTCTGAACAGTTTCTAACACCACCAATAAGAAAAACAGACAGTTTCCAAATACAAAAAACTACACTAGTTTTCCTCATCAAAACAGCTACAAACTGAAATGACCACACATTATGTCATGGTTAGCCTTATATTTATATTTTTTGTATGATCTAAAGAGGAATGGCAGCTATATTTTCTAAAGACCCTGCTTAAAAATACAATAGACAATACCATTATGAACTATTCGTTTTTCCAGTAAAACCATAACAATAATATTTTTTGTAATGTGTTTTGGGCATTTTTCCCAAAGGATAGGATTGAATATCCCACCAATAGAATCCATCACATACCAGTAGATCCCATTATAGTTTCCATTAAAACAAATACAATTCCCATTAAAACCATTAAATCCATTACATTTTCTATTGTGTCTTGGGCAGGGTTCTATTATTTTTTTCAGCAGGGGACACTTTGTTGGCTGAGCCTGTTTTCACATCAGATAAAAAAAGAAATAGGTATGGCTTAATTTCTTGTACTTGGAATCTTGTTTTGACTCTTTCCCAATTGCAAATTATTTTTTACTATTGTGATATAATATTTCTCCTGGTTTTAGCTAAATGTGACAGTTGCAACTTTAAGGCCCGGTTTCCCAGACAGGACTTAGACTGAGCCAGGATTAGGCCATTGTTCAATTAGGACATTGAAGTCATTTTTATAAACGTGCCTTAGTAAAAAACATTACTGGGGTGCATCTTGAGACAAAACAATGACACTGATATATTTTAAGATCAGTCAGTGCACGTTTATTTCAGCTGAAACAGCTCAGACTTATATTTTAGTCTAGGACTAGGCTTAAGCCTTATCTGTGAAACCGGGGTTATAAATGTCCCAACTGTGACTTAATATCACAACTGAGACTTTTTCTATACTCAGTATTGTTTTACATGTCAGAATTGTGATTTACTTTATTTATTTCGACTTTGTTGCTGACAATTGCAAGTTTATCTTACAATAAAACTGCTTCCACCTCAGTTCCAGTAAAATGATTTAATGTCTCACAGTTTCAACTTTCTCTGAGAAATACTTTGGAATGTTTTGAGTAAGTGCTTTAATATTTCAGCTCCTTCTCATTTAGTTCTCTCAGGTATTTTGGTGTCTGTAATTATGATTTTAGTGACTGCTGATGGCTGAGACTCAGAGTCGTGCTTAACATCTGTCTGGCTGATTCACCCCAAAATGAAAGATTGAAGAATTCATGTTTGCACATCAACACTGCAAAAACATGCTTTTCTTATTTAGATTTTTTTGTCGTATATTTTCTTGCCAAGATATCTATGAATTCATAAATCAAAAATGATTATCTAGACAAGTAAAAAATTATTGTCTTGTTTTCAGAACAAAAGTCTAAATTAAGTGAGTTTTTGCTTAGAACAAACTAAATAATCTGTCAGTGGGGTAAGCAAAATGATCTTATTTCAAACAGAATAATCTTGTTTCAAGCAAAACATAAAAAAGGCAGAAATTTTCTGACAACAAGGCAATCATTTTTAATTTTCTTGAAAATCATTCTTGATTAAAAAATTTTTATATATCTGGGCTGGAAACGACAAAAAATCTAAGTAAGAAAAGTATTTTTGCTGTGAAGGTGCGTTGTACCAAATTTGACACCAGTAATGCCAAACACCTTTGGATGAATTGCAATGCTAACAGATAGCTTGATTGAAATAACATTTTCATTCAAAATTAAACAGATCCTACAGTCTGTGAGAGATTCTGCTTCCCAGTTATTCCTCCTCATCTTCGAGGAGGGCAGCATGAAATGAATATCTGGAGGATGGATTTCCCTTTATCGTATCTTTAATAATTCAGCCATCATGAGCTCATCAGAGCTAAGCTTCGTTGTAATTCAAAATCAACAGGAGACGATTCCAGAAGAGCACCTGCATCTTTCCTGAACTCAGTGAGGTTATTCCCTCAAGCACCTGTATTCTGTGTTGTTGTAGCTGACCAGGCCAAAGTCTGTGCACTTTTTGGCCGACAGTCTGTCGGTCCATGTCTGGCTGGGTTTAGAGCAGAGACGGTTTTCTGGAATCCCTCTGAAGTCAGGCAGTGACCATGTTCATGCGTCGGCTCTGACCGGTGCGATGGAATGTGATGGGAATTTTAGCTGGAAAGGTTGTGAGAATGACTCGTGCGCTGTAGCCCTGTCACATGGCATTACAAACACTACATACTTCACATTTCATATCACTAAAGTGGAAGATACACAAATGGAAACTGCTTTAGTGCTTGATAAGCCAGGCATTTATTAGTGGTACTGTCAGCATCACTATTATTATTACTTATTGTTATGGATTTGGACAAAACCCCTAAGTTTTAAACTTCAGCCTGATAATAAAATGGGACAACTTGACACAATTTATTGCATTTGTAGAGTACTTTAAATCTTAAAAGTGTATTTTTTTTAATTGTACACTCTCATGACCTTTTAACACACGTAATTGTACTTTTAAAGATTGTGCTTTTGTAAGTTTTACTTTAAAGTGCATTTGTAAATGTTTTAATAATCTTTTAACTTGTTTTAAAGGACTACACTTATTTTCATGTGTTGACAAGCAAATTGTTTAGCTGTAGCATGTTATTGAAAATTATATTTTAAGTTATTATATGTAGTAAACTTAAACTTTATCATTACAAATGTGTAATTACAAATGTATTTAAATACATTACATATACAAAGTTCAATAGAAATTATGTTAAAGTATATTTTAGTTTGATCATAAATGCTCAGCATTACACTTTAACCATATTTCAATTAAAGTGGGCCAAAAAGCACTGTAAAGTTCAGCTAATAGCATTTAACATACATTGAAACTATAGTGCATTTGCATTAAATTGCAGTTAACATGTTACTGTATTGAGTGTCTGAAAACACATCCAGTTCACACTTGAAATGATAGTTCACCAAAAATGAAAATTCAGTAATTTACTTCCCCTCATGTTGTTTCAAATTTGTATAAGTTTCTTTCTTCTGTCGAACACAAATAAGATATTTGGAACAATATGAGTAACCAACAATTGATTATGGTCCCATTGACTCTCATAGTAAGGAAAAAATACTATGGAAGTCAATGAGGACCATTCATTTTAAGTATGTATTTTAAAGTATTTAATTTCCATAAGAAGTACTCCTTTTAGAGGTTGGCTAAAGTAATCTCTCTATTTTTCCTAGAGACTGGGAATTGGTCTCTCTCAGAAAGCAACCATCCAAAACACCCTATCAATTGCATAGCAACTTGCTAAAAGCACTCTTAGCATTTTAGTAACACCTAATACCATAGCACCGTGTCGTTGACTTTTGAATGGAAAAGGTCCACTTCCTTTAGATGAAAAATCTAGTTTAATCTAAAATGACTAATGCAAATGCTTATTTGTTGTTCCAGAACTGTGGCGTGGAGACTGATAACTTGAAGACTCTGGTGGGTCAGATGCGAGCGGCTTCCAACAACTTGCACAACTGTGCGTCAGAGCGCAGGAAAAACCCTAATTATGATGGAGGAAGTCCAAACAAACCACCTAACGTGTTCCTCACTGCTGTAGTGGAGCTGATAGGGGCTGCCAAGGTCATGCTGGCCTGGCTTGACAGGTATGTGAGATTTATCACTAAACACACTCTTTCTGTCTCTTACAGACTTCACCTACAAGGAATGTTCCAAGCACTTTGGCTAACGTAATGTAAAGGCTGTGCAAATGTTTGTTCTTCAAATAGTGTTAACAGGACATCTTGTTCAAATTCTTAGAATAAAAAAAAATTATGTCCTTAAATGTAGGTTTATTTGAAATTTTAAGATTTTATTTGAACCATGTTTCAACAGCTTCAGCTAATGTTATGCAAAGAATGGGTAAATGTTAGGAACAAATATTTTGACTTCACTAAAAATGTAAATTAATTTACTCACTCAGTTTGTTCCGAACTTGAATGTGTTGCTTTCTTCTGCTGAACACTAACGAATAGCACTAACGAATTACATTGAGAGAACCTTCTAAACAATTGTATGCTAACCCACCTACCTAGAGTTAGCTTAGTAAATTAAATATGTATATAAATATAATGAAACCAGACTTCAAGTTCTCACAGTGTCAAGAGAAAACATTTGTTTAACATTGTTCAAATGTCTTGAATTATATTATTTACTTAAAGGGACAGTTCACCCAAAAATGTAATTAATTACTCATCCTTGTGTCGTTCCAAATCCATAAGACCTTCGTTCATCTTCGGAATATAAATTAAAATATTTTTTATAAAATCTGAGAGCTCTCTGATCCTCCATAGACAGCAATGATATTACTACGGACTTCGCTAGAGAACTGAACTGCCGAGCTCAAGCAAACATCCACATCGCTGTAATTAGATGCGTTCTTAACTGCTGCTTTCTCACCGCTGACTGTTTTTGTTGTGTTTATTTAATTATTGAGAGGAAAGCGTGCAGCAAATATTAATGTTGCTCAACAGCTTCAGGTTCAGCTGCGCTTGCTCTGAAGTGCTGTCTTCTTCTCTTGAATTGCATCCAGGAGGACTGAATGACAGTCTTGAGCTATTGCGCTAACACTGGTCAAACCGCATTTTCGGCGTTGTCGATAATGTGGACTAATCATTTCAGCCCTAATCGACAGCAATGCAACTACCACATTCAAGGCCCAGAAAGGTAGTAAGGACATCGTTAAAATAGTCCATGTGACATCAGTGGTTCAACCTTAATGTTATGAGCAATTTTTTTCACAAAGAAAATAAATAATGACAAATTAATAGGCTGACAAATTCAATATAATGCTAACATTCATGTAATGTTCTATTCATGCTATGAAAACTTTATATTTCCAGTGAACACACAACCAAAATCTTATGTTTGGAAAACATTTTAGAACATATTTAGAACAACAGTTCTAGCTCGCTACAGTATTTTCATACTAGATATGGGTTGTAGTACAGAGGGCCTTGTAAGTCATTGACTATGTTTACATGTGCATGAATAATGCGATTATTTCCAAAAATCTGAGTAAGGACTTAATCACATTATGATGTTTACATGTCAAGAGCAAAGCTCTTACTCCCGTTTACATGCAATTTCCATTATTCTTATTATTCGCTAAGAATTGTGATAAAAATGTGTACTGCCATTATTCACATACCCCCCTGCCCAGCACAAATGATGGACTCAGAAAGAGCAGGTGTGTTTACTGGCTGCTGTTTTAATTTATTTACGTCTAACTTAATGCATAATGATTTTTTATGACTGTATTCCATGCTTTTTCGGCGCCATAGAAATGTGATTGAATTTGTTTGCCTACACCCTGCCGTCGCGTTCTACTCGCCGTTTCTGGATAAGCAACAGAGACTGGTGGCAGCGAGTTGTGTTTTCCCCTGAATGCGATGCTTTCTTCCCCGCCATCGTTTCTAATCTGTGTATTAATACAGGTGCGTGTCACACTTTGGTCAGAGCAGCAATACTGCGATTAAGTTGTTTACATGCCTGGCATATTTCGATTAAAATCGGCGTGCTATGTTAATAAGATTATGCTTGCTGCGATTATGAGCTTAATCGCATTATTTAGATCAAAGTATTACGCATTTACATGAGGTAAAGTTTAATCGCAATATTGCCAAAATCTCATTATAATCACATTAAGAGGGTCATGTAAACGCACTCATTGACAGGGTTTTCAAACGACTGCAAATACATTTCAGCATCACATTTTTTACTGGCAGGTGTCTTACCAACTATTGTTTTGGTTTTTGTGTTCAGTCAAAACACTTTTAAATCTTTCCTCGTGATGTCCTGCAGGCTGCTGTTATACAGACACACGTATATACTGTATACGTAGACTGCATGTTGGGGCTTGAAACAACACATACCAGAATTTGCAAACATGTGAACATCTCATGAGCTTTTGGACGAGTTACACTTGTTCTCTTTGTTTTTGCCTGCAGGACTCCCCTGACAGGAATCAGTGATTTCACCTCAACCAAAAACAAGATCATTCAGCTCTGTCTGGAACTGACCACAACTGTCCAGAAGGTGTGTTACTGTGTTCCTTAGCTTTGATCTCCTAGTCAAAGCTTTGCAAACATTCACTGCACACTGAAAAAAAAAGTTCACCCAAAAAGGGTTACTTTAAATGGTTACCAAAAATCTAAATTAAATGTAATCACTTAACCAACATATTTACCTCAGTTTATACCAACAAAACTATATTTTATTTGGTCTGTAAGGTAAAAAGTGCAGGTTGCTATGCACACAATTTAATTCGCCAAGTTTGTAATAAACTGTTCAAAAATTCCATTAAAAACTGTGTTTTAATAATAATGTAATCATAATTTATTTTTTAAATATGTTTTTTTTATTTTATAAGTACTTTCATAATTGAGTTATTACATTCTTATTGAGTGCAGATTTTATTTTTTATCCTTATAGTAATTTTAGTAAAATTGTGACAATAGTTATTTCATGTAATGCATATGTAACCAGGGTTATTATCGTTAACTAAAATAAAACAAATTAAAACACTTTCTGTACTTGAAATAAAAATAAATATTAACTTAAATAAAAACAATTTTGTTGCCAAAGTGCTAAACTACCAAAATGACTCAGGGTGTACTCACTTTTGTGGCCAGCGGTTTAGACATCAATGGCTGTGTGTTGAGTTATTTTAAGGGGACAGCAAATTTACACTGTTATACAAGCTGTACACTCACTAATTTACATTGTAGCAAAGTGTCATTTCTTCAGTGTTGTCACATGAAAAGATATAATAAAATATTTACAAAAATGTGAGGGGTGTACTCACTACTCAGAGATACTGTCATACTATATTATACTTTGTTTTAAATTCACCATTAAAAAACATGCTGACCACTTCTCAAGACTCATACATTAAATTATGTTAAAATGTGTAGTCTGCATTTAAACACGTGTCCACATAACATATAAACACATGAACACACACACACACACACACACACACACACACACACACACACACACACACACACACACACACACACACACACACACACACACAAAAAAAACACATAAATACGACACAATGTCTCCTGTGTAAATAGCTTTTATGGTCAGATTTTTTGACAAACAAAAAATGTAAATAACATTTAATTAAAATATAAATAGTAATTTGTAAAAATGTCTCATGAAACTATGTTGAACAGTAGTGTATTAAGGTATATCTTGATGAACTCTTTAAGCACACAGATATCTCCTGAAGCACAGATAAACATATGGTTTTACTGAGCCGGAGCTCAGTGGGGTTGGGCGTCTCATAACTGTGATCGATGTCTCTGCTCTGCTTTTGCTCTTCATAGTCTCTAGCGCCACAACCCTCAAATTCTGCAGCAATTATCCTGTCAAACTTGTCTTTAAATCATAATTAAACACTGGCGACAAGCCCTTCTCCATCTATTTGTCTGCACATTCCATATTTTGAATCCTCATATTACATTTCTTAAATACTTTATTTGGTGTTTTGATTTCATGTTTACCGTTCCATATTTTCCTGTGGGAACTCAACATAATGTGGCATCTCATGCAAATCCTCCCTTTTTAATTTCAGGACTGCACAGTGTTTGAAATGGAGGAGAAGATATTAGAAGTGGTAAGTAGAAAGTCTTGTCGTCAGTTATTTGACACACAGCATATTTATCATTCATGCATTTAAACATCTCTCAGGTCAGAGATTCAGCTGTTATCTGTGATGCATTTGGGTTCATTTTAAGTGTGGAGATGCAACTCTATTGTTCAGTTTGAAATGTTTTCCTTAGGAACCACTGGAACATCCTGTGGTAGATAACAGTATCTCACAATCTCCATTAAAGGAATGTTCCAGATGCAATATAATAATTTCGACAGTTTGTAAAAACAAGCATAAATTGGGTTAAAGTTTACAATGAAAATCTATAGTGCAAGGCATTGCACTGGAATAAAGGTTAAAATAGAGATACAAACTGATCATATTTCAGCTTAATATGCAGAGTGTGCAAGTGAAACAGAATAAGTTGCAAGATATTTGTATTGTACATAATATTGAGCAGTGCTTCCTTTGATTCTTTGTGATTTTATTGGATTTGATAAGTCACCTTATCACCTCACACATGTTGCTTCAAAATATGTTGTTTTGGATCCCATTGATTTCCATTGTATGGACAAAAACATATTTTTCTGCAGAAGAAAGAAAGTCATATGAGTTTGAAAGAACATGAAATAAGAGATTTATTTTTGGGTGAACTGTCCCTTAAAGCAATTCAGGTTGACTTTGACTTCATAATTTCATCTACAGTGTATGTACAAGAGATTATCCTGCTCATATCATGTCTGGCTTTAACAGTGTTCAGATCTTTCTGGAAGCCGCTAGAATCAGCTCCTTTTGTGTAAATTATCTCTAACTGTGTGCATTTGTTCTCTAGTACATAGCAAGTGCAATTTTACATTTGCATCACAAATGTAATTTATAGTAAACTTGCTCGATAGCCCACCTGGTACAGCATTGCTTTTGCGATGCAGAGCACTCAGCTGGGAGTCCTGTGAAATGAATCATGATAAATGAGCTTAAAGAATAGTAAAAGCATGCTAAAATGGCTGTGTCAGCAAATGCGTTTTTATCATACATTTGCATTTGTTTACACTTCTGGTTAGGTTTAGCGTAGGGCGTAAGTGGTACATTTTCCAAACATGCACTAACCCTTTTGCACCAATCACAGTTGCTATTACAACTGCTGCAGCACATACAACAGCCAGTTTTAGTACCACTCACTGGACATTTCTCTTTAAAAATGTTGCATAAATGTTTTTACAATGAGCCTGGGTTGTCCAGTCATGAAGTCCTGAAAGTTATCATGACCAAATGAATCATAAATACCATAACATTATTCTTTCTATTCATTTCAGTCACGTGTTTGACCGGCATTTGTGATTCCACCATGAGGATGACCTCTGACCCCTTGAAGAGTCAAATGGCCTGTTTGGAGGAAGTCACCATCACTAATATCAAAGCAGGCGAGGGACTGGTGAGTGTCAACAACCTTTGCACAAGACCTGTTGGTATTGTTTTGCCTGTTGCTTAACAACTGCGTATTGTTTGCTTATTTTTTAAAGGGAATGTATATTAAATCCACTTACGATGGGCTGCACGTCATCACCGGAACCACGGAAAATGTGAGACAACAGAACAACAGATCGCTTTGACTTGTTTTTCATTTTTGCTGTTAATGCATCAATGTCAAGCATCATTCAAGCCACAGTCTGTGACTAATGGAGTACACAAGCATTGCTTCAATTGATTCATGACGTCCATCTGTGTTTCACCCTTCAGTCTCCAGCAGACAGAACTCAGAGGATTCATGCAGGCGATGAAGTGATTCAAGTCAACAGACAAACAGTGGTGAGTCCATTCATCTATCACATGATTGTGAGGAGGATTATGGGTAATTGCTCTGCCCTAAAAGAATGAAAGGAGGCAAGATGGTGAGCTTTTGTGTTAGACTGAGTAAACCTGATCCATGGGAGAGAGCGGGAGATATGTCAGCACTGAAAGGCCTTTTGGATAAGCGTATTGTTATGAACACCTTTATCATTGTTTTGGATCAGTGCTGGTGAATTTTTATTCACCTCATATTTACAGAGAAAGCATTGGGTTGGTGCTGACCCATTTGTGTTTGTACAACATAAAGCTGTTCAGGCTATATTTGCTCAGCTACAGTAGGATCAGATTTCCCCAATTATGATCGTTTATTTCCAGGATTAATTTCTATGAAAGTCCATCCTTGTGAAAAAGACGCGCGTGTAATTGTATTGATTGTGCACTTGCAGATAATATAATATTAATAAATTAAAGGGCACTTTAGCATACTTGGTTAACTACTGTAATTTACTGTAATTTATTCTGAGATCGCCATGAAAATAGCCTTGATGCTGGCATGGCATTAAAAAGTGAATAAATAAATAATGCCGCAGATATCAGTGAATTGACGATCGCAAATCTTAGTAAATCACGTTGCGTGAGTCATTTAAATACTCTCCTCCCATAAATGTACAGATCGAAAGGGAAACTCGTAAATGCATATTCAATAAGTTGAGTCACAAAAATAACTGTCCACACCTTTTCAGCGCTAATTTCCCACCGCGTGTCTTTAGTAAATCCTGACAGTAGTCTTTTAACGCCAAATGGGGGTTTGTGCTGGTGCAAGCTGATTGTAAATCTGGCCCTTAGAGTACACTTTCATGACTATCTATCTTAACACACTTAAGTACACTTTTAAAACATGCACTTTGTAACGTCAAATTAAAAGTTGTAATTTTGCTAAATGTTGCAATAATATTGTGTCATGTTTTAAAAAGTGAAATTATTTTAATGTCTTCACTAACATACTACAGCACATTAAATGTACTTAATTATAATTGTAACTGTAGTGACTTGTTTGATATTACAATTGAAGTTTATTTTAAATGTACTAAATTGCAACTGCATCATACAAATGTGTAATTACAAATACATTTGAATACATGACATACATGTTTCAATAGAAATTACATTAATGTATATTTTTGTTTAGTTCTTTAGAAAAATATTTAGAAATCACTTTATCTCTATGTGAAATAAAGTTTCAAATAAATAAAAGAACATTTAAAAAAACTCATGTTGAGACATAAAATCAAATTTATGAGAAATACAGTTGCAATTGTGAAAAAAACTGAAGAAAATCATTTCATTTATTGAAGAAAATAAGATATATGTAATTATGAGAAATGATGCGATTTTAAGCACAGGAACAATTATGAGAAAGTCGTAAATACAAGAAATAAAGGCAGAACAGATCACAGATATACTGTTTTCTTCTCAGGTGGGCTGGCAGTTGAAGAATCTGGTGGAAAAGCTCAGAGAAGATCCTCAGAATGTGACACTGATGGTGAAGAAAAGACCATCAGGAACCTGCGGCTTTACACCAGCACCGCTGAAAAACATGCGCTGGAGACCCTCTGTCATCCAGGTGCTGCCCTCCTTCTCCTATAGTTTAACCTCTCAGAAAGCTTTTGTCTGGAAAAAAAGTATCATAGTTTACACACAAAAAATTAAGCAGCACAGCTGTTTCAAATCAATAAGAAATGTTTTTGAGCACCAAATCAGCATATTTTAATGTTTTCTGAATGATCCTGTGACACTCAAAACAGGAGTAATGATGCTCAAAATTCAGCTTTGCATCACTGAAATTAATTACGTTTTATTATATCTTCAAACAGAAAAGTTTTTTATTTTATTTTAATAATATTTCACAATATCACTGTTTTTACTATATGTTTTAAATAAACACATGCAGCCTTGGTAAGCATAATAAGAGAAAAAATATGAAATCTTATCAACCCCAAACTTTAGAACACTAGTGTAGACTAGGTTTGTAGTTTGCAGTAGTATGTTTGTAGATAGTTGTATGCAAATCACAGCTTGTGAGGCATTTTCTACTGTTTCTGTGTTTCACATTTGGACAAACTCCATGAACTTTGTTCATTGTCTCAACATGAGTGTATGGCTATGCATGGGTGTTGCAGAACTAAAACAATGAAACATTTCTTCCTCTCCACACACACACACACAAACACACACACACTCTCACAAGTTAACTTGCCATTGAAAATGCATGTTGATGTCACACATCTTCCACAGCTGACTTATGCAGATTAATAGCCGTTAAGATTGCTGGACCAGCAGCAGGGTTTCACATCAGGATGTGTGTTTCCAGCTGATTATACTCCCGATCCAAATGTCACACAGCCATTGATTTCAGAAATACTGTAGCTAATATTAGTCCATATGGACTCTCCCAAACACCTCGCTATTCTTTTAAAGGTCAGACTGTAGACCACAGCTCAAGAAAAACAATTGTCCTTCAATTAATAAAAATTATTCATGTAAAAAAATCCATGATAAAGAGGTACTTTGATTTGTGTTATGAATATGAATGCTATTACAAATCAAGCTGTTTATTTAGGAGTGGTGTGCTATTATTTTTAAAAGCAATTGGACTAAGATGTTTGCCTAAAAATGACAACTGCATTATGGCGGCAAGTTTTGCACAAACAAGCACATTTCAGGAAGTGTAAAACTCTAGTTTACCTTTCAATGAATGAACACCTTGCTTGCCAACAAATGTCCTTAATATCTGTTTATGCATTCACATAATCCATACTGGAACTTACTGAGTAAAATACTACTATTGGTTCTTTCTTCAAAAGTAAAACAGTACTCTTGAAATTATGTGGATTTATGTCCATTCTTGCCCTAGCAAAGTCTCTAATTAAAGGCTTAAAGAAAGTCTACTTTCAACAAAAATTGGCATGTCTCACAAAATAAAGCAGGTCCCTGAAAAGAAAAAAATACTTGAGTACAAAGTGTCTTAATGTAGTGATTTACTGCTGAGATCAAAGGTCTATGGATTCAGATTCAGTGAAAATGATAAGCTCTGTGATCCAACTAATCTCATTTAAAAGATTATGTTAGATGTCATTTAGCAAGGGTTTCTTCACAGCTATCGTATGTAAATATATCTTAAACCAGGCAGAACGAGGGAGTAATAATTGTGTTTGTTTTAGAGCCCATCGTATGTCCCTGCCGCCCAGTCATCCACAAATCCTGTGCAAATCAAGCGTCTGGAGAAACCTGCGATTTTAGATCTCTATATTCCTCCTCCTCCTGCCATGCCATACAGCCCACGGTCAGTATCTGTCTCTCTGATAACGTAATCTCCTTCACATTAAATCAATTACTCTGTGGCTCTGTTCCAAAACAGTGATCTGCCTTGCAGTACATTACAAATTATGCTCACTTAGCCCAAATTATACTTCAGTTTTGCCTTGTATGCAACACATGCAAAGCAGAAAGTTCCATCATTGTCCAGTTTTCTCTAGAATTTGTGACCCTGGACCACAAAACCAGTCTTAAGTCACTGCTGGGGTATATTTGTAGCAATAGCCCCAAATATATTGTATGGGTCAAAATTATAGATTTTTTTAATGCCAAAAATCAATAGGACATTAAGTAAAGATAATGTTCCATGAGTATATTTTGTATATTTCCTACTGTAAATATATCAAAACTTTATTTTTGTTTAGTAATATGCATTGCTAAGAACTTCATTTGGATAACTGCAAAGGCGATTTTCTCAATATTCAGATTCCAGATAGTTCAAATAGTTGTATCCCAGCCAAATATTGTCCTATCATAACAAACCATACATCAATGGAAAGCTTATTTTTTCAGGTTTCGCATGCTGTATGAACCTCAATTTTGAAAAATTGACACTTATGACTGGTTTTGTGGTCCAGGGTCACATTTATGATTTCACACTTAAATCATACTGATTTAAACTAGAAATTAGAGTCTTCCTCACACAAATGTGGTCGTCTAAATTTTTGCTGTCTTCAGTAGTCAGTTTTGTTGTTCCCTCTAACTGCACAGTAGTGTTATAACCTTATTTATAAAAAAATATATATAAAGTCAAGCCACATGTGCAACCTTACCATACAGAATATTTAGAAAAGTTGTTTACACTATTCAGGTACTATACTGGTGACGAAATTTACATACGTTTACTGTAAGCATACCTTAGTGTACTGAAGTATACAATGTGCTTACGATTGATTCCAGTAGTTTTATGTTAGCATTTTGCTAAGTTATCTACATTATTGGTCTACATTCAAGCCATGACAGAAAGATCGTATTAATGAGTTAAATGCACATAAATGCCACCACAATGTCGTAATTACAAGTGGGGGACTCCAAACTTTCTCTGAGCATGGATTTTTCAAGTTGGTGACGTGTTGGACGTCACATTAGATGCAGCGTCTGTATTGATGGTAAATTTAAACTTTTTTAAATTTACAATAAAACCTGCTAAGTTGCAAGTATAACATTTGTCATTATGGTCAGGGGCACCGCTAGGCTTTCTTGGGCCCCCTGGACCCCACGATGCATGTGTGGGGGTTTGTCCCCCTCGTTAGAAATCACGATCGCGGTCCGAGGGGGTGTCCCCCTCCATACAGATTGCGTTCCGCGCACCTCTCGGTAAATCGTGCTCCGGGGGGGGTTGGGGGGTTCCACATTGGTAGAAATCGCGATCGCATTCCCCTCGGGGGCCCCCCCCCATCTAGAATCGTCCTAACCCCTTACTGCGCCCCTGGTTACGGTAGAATATATACAGTAATGAATCAATTTACCGCACCTTCATAAATTGAATAAAATAAAAAATGCTCCTGATGCACATTCTTTATTCATCATTTTGTAGAAGTAGTGTTGTAGAAATCTTGCTGGATTTTTCATCTTGCTTTGGCCAAAGTGACTTGAACACACCTGACATCGTAATTATGACTTCAGAACTTGTAAATACAAACTTTCTTTATCTCTGTATGTGTGTAGGGATGCAGAGACGAGTGAATATGCAGGAGTAAAGATGAGACCAAAAGGTTCAGAGTCGCCCAACTCATCTCTGGATTTAGCTAGTAGACGGCGTTCAAATATCAGCGACTACAACAGCAAACCTAGCATAAACCCAGCTGAGGCACCATCGCCATCCCACAAGCGCGACTGAGACAGCGGACCCCATCTAGAGGTCAGTACCTGTTCAACCAATGTGACTTTATTTTGTAACATCACCAAAGCAGCCGCACTGATACCTCGTGGGATTGTTACGACTTTCTGATCATTTAAAAAGTCAAGTTTTTTAAATGTTTAAAAATGTGTTTTGTTATGCAAACATTCCATTTTAGAATTTTCCAAATACTAAGGGAACGTTACCTTTGAATGTTCTCTGAGTGATCTGAAACAAGTAGTAACTAGTGCTGTCAAATGATTAATCGCGATTAATCACATCCAAAATAAAAGTATTTGTTTACATAATATACAGTATGTGTGTGTGTACTGTGTATATTTATTATGTATATATAAATAGACACACGTGCATGTATATATTTAAGAAAAACATGTTATGTGTATATATAAAAATGTTTATATATAAAATAAATTATATGAATATAAATATAAATATATACATGTAAATACATGTAGATATTTTTATATATACTGTATGTGTGTGTGCGTTTATATATACATGATAAATATACACAGCACACACACATCTATTATGTTAACAAAAACTTTTATTTCAGATGATTAATTGTGATTAATCGTGATTAATCGTTTTACAGTTCTAGTAGTAACATTAAAAAATGTTAAAAATGTCCAAATAAAACATTCCATAAATTGTGTATAAGTAATGTTTTTGTGGTTTTGACATTAGTAAAGCCCAGATAACTTTGAATGAACGTTCTTGTTAACGTAACTGGAAAAAAGTTTGTTCAAAACTTTGAGAGAAACTTCTGAGAATATTAACCAAAATTCTGAGAATGTTCCTTGTTAGCTGGGTTGTATTACTGACTGATTGTCCATACGTCAACATGTGAAGTTTTTAATAAAGCTCTTTAGTCAACTATGTGGCGTTTGATTGCATTGTGAACAAAGCTTCAAAACAAAATCAAATAAAACCTGCACAGAAATAAAAGAGGAGACTCATATGGTTCCATGACGACTGCTTCCTTTTCACTCTGAGCCTTTAAATAAAAGCCTTAGTGGGGCTCAAGCAAAGACTCAATTAGACTGATTCTTTCATTGTGCATGTGCTTTAGGGAAGCCACGTCCCATGTCCATGCCGGTAGACACTTGCCTGGGCGTGTCGGACTCCCCCTCCAGACCCTGGGCTCTTGGACGGAAAGGTAAGCTCAACACCTGTCTGTGTGTAAACTACCACTAGAGCGAGTTAATCTCCAGCTGTCAGCGTAAACATTTCACGAGCCCAATTTCATGGGCAGGAGCAGACAAAGGTCAGATAACGCTGTATGCATTGCATTTTTGTCTCTGTTTGTCAGTAGCTCAAGGGGTAACCTCTGTATACCCATAGTTCATCAGTAAACATGTGCAATGTTTTTGCAGACTATTAACAGATGTAGAGTTGTTTCTTTGTTGCTACAGAATGCCTGTTATCATAGCTAGTCAAAAGCAAGTTATCGTGTTGCATCATTTTGTTGCTTGATCCGTAGTCAGAGCATAAATCTGCATAAATTCCACATTGTAACTTAAACTTGTCACATTAAATGTTCAGTGAAATATTGCAGGCAAAAAAGCACAGCTCACATAAAAGTGATTTTCAATACAACTTTCCGCTGGAAATCTGTCTGGAAAAATCTTCAAATTTCCTTATTGTGTAGATTAATATAAAAATGACTGGATTTCACTCATGAAAATGTTCTCATCATAAACATTACCAAACCTTAAATCTGTAATCAATGGCCCCATATGCAATTACAGGCTGACGTGTAAAATGTGTGCCACAATATGAGCAAACAGAATATGTTTTGATTATTATATGGACATAATTGGGGGGTTCTTTTGCTTGATTTAATTATATATACACAAGTTAAATATACTGATTTAAATATTTTGCTATATTTCAAATGATTGTTGAGAATGTTATGAGAACTTAAAAATGTATATATATATATATATATAGATATATACATTATATATAAAGTTTGTTTATCGAGCAAGACAACAGTGTGAGTGTAGAGTACTTAAGATAAAAGAAGAAAACAAGCAAAAATCTCTATATGAATTTGTCGTTGTCAAAAAACTTAATTTTGTCAAATTAGGAAAAAGTGTGAATGGTGTCCATCATGCAATATATATTTTTAGATGTTCTGGATAAAATAATAATAAAGAAAAAAACTTTATTTTCTTGTAATGTTGTAATGTTGTTGGGCATAGTGGACAAATTAAGTTAACTAGTTCAATATGAAAAGTTTGAAGATATTGTCTTTTCCCACAGGTTTAAAAATGACAATAGTAACATCGAGCTATGAAAACAAAGCAGGATATGCAGCTCACATTATAAAAATGACTTTGGTTCCAAGTAATTCAGTCAATTCAGTAGATTGACTCTTGCTACTTTTAAAAGCTTTTGCCATTTTTGTCTTTGCCCTCAGAGTCCTTAAACGGTTTAAGAATGCAGTTCAAAAGTTTTCAATTATGATAAACAGCTCTCATAAAAGGTGTCTCGTCTGTCCTCAGGTGATGAGATCTTGCACAGGTATCTGAGTAATGAACAGATCCCCACCATCTCAGAAGAGTCACCCTGTTACCCGCTGCCCTACCGCCCCACAGGAGAACGCCAACTCATCCGAGGGGTCGACCACATCCGCGGCAGCCAGTGCTTTATTAACGCAGACCTACACAGCAGTGCCACCATACCCTACCAGGAGGCCGTGGCTCGGAAACCTGCAGCCAAATCATCCAAGAAAACCCCCTCAGAACCCTCCCTGTTGAGCAGCTGGATCGCCCGACTCAAGCTGCTCACGCACTGAACGTCTAGCTGCTGCTGCTCGTCTGCAGTGTTATCCCTTCAGATCCAGAACGCTTCCATTGGGCCAGTATTAAAGACATCCTCAGTGATGCGCCTGTTACTTTATTTCAGGTTTCTTCAGCATTAAGGATACTACTGAAAACTCTTTATCCGATAAATCAGGTCTTTCAAAGGATTTTCACTCGGAGCTGTGTTATCAATAAGTTATTTAATTTTGTGCATATATTGTATATTATAGATACAGGTCCAGCATATTTCCCACTTAATAAATGGCTTTTTTAAACATATGCTTTTGGTAAGTTAAAGAAAAGTTATCTCTGAAACGATAAGAAAAGATACTGTACATGCAAGATGTTTTTTTATAAGAACATTTCTTTTGAAATAAATGTGCACACTGATGCGTCTATAAGGCAAGAAAGTTTTTGTGAAATTCTAAATGTGTGCTTCAGGGTTGGGGAAATTGACTGCCTTTTAATACATGAGTGTAAATTTGAATCTCTTTGGTCACTCCCCGCAGGAAGTAGAAATGGATTTGAATTGGAATGACAGGAAGTTGAATTTACTGAGATGCAATCTAATGAAATTTCAAGAAAGTCCAAGGAAATTTGACTAATTATTAGTGCTGTCAAATGATTAATCGCGATTAATCGCATCCAAAATGAAAGTTTGTGTTTACATAATATATGTATGTGTACTGTGTATTTTTATTATGCATACATAAATACAGTATATATTTAGAAATATTTACATTTATATATTTATATTCTTAAATTTTATATTATAAATAAAAATATATATTTAATATATAAACAACATATTTTTCTTAAATATATACATGCGTGTGTGTGTATTTATATATATACATAATAAATATACACAGTACACATACATATATTATGTAAACACAAACTTTCATTTTGGATGCGATTAATCGCGCTTAATCATTTGACAGCACTAATAATTATGCTTAATAAGTAGAATATACTTTATTCTGATTAGAAAAACGTAGGTCAAATTAATTATCAAATTATTTATTTTTTAAATTGAGGTCAGTAAGATTTGTTTAAAGAAATGAATACTAGTATTCTGTAAGGATGCATTTATTGATCAAAAATTATATTTCTATTTCAAATAAACGTTGTTCTTTTTATCTTTTTATTCATCAAATAATAATAATAGCAAAAAAAATTTCCACAAAAATATGAAGGAACCATTTTCAGCTGTGATAATAATAGTTCATTTTGAGCACCAAATAAAAATAACGTTTAAAGGACCACGTGATGCTGAAGACTGGAGTAATGGCTGCTGAGAATTCAGGATTAAATTACATTTTTAAATACATTAAAATATTTTACAAATATTTTTATCAAATAATACACTTTTGGAGGATACTGTGTAAGATATACTTTATTATTATTTTTTCTTTTTATTAAATAGGCTACTACACCTTCATAAGTTATCCTATTTATTCCATTTTAATTCTGCTTCCTTAAGTTCTTATTCAAATGACAATTCTGCATGGCCTTTACTACCTCAATTCAAGTTCAGTAAAGTGTAAACATTCTAAATTCAATTTTCAATGACACAGAGCCGAGTGTGAAGTGTGTGCTACAGTAGCACGATAATAAAGTCTGAAATCTCTTTTTAATTTACTAACTCACATTTCAGTGTGCAATTTAATGACTGTCTTACATCATATAACTGGTCTTCTGTTGTGAGTGTTATTCATGCTTGAATCATTTCTACCGTTTCAGATGCAGACTAACTGTTATTAACACGTGGGTGATCTTAAAACACCTACTGTAACACTAGAGCAAGTCATTAGTTTTAAGCAAGATAGGATACTACTTGATACTCGTTTATGTTGTCAAACACTTAATAAAGAATGCTAAATGAAAAAAAAAACATCACACCACAGATTCTTGCGCGGGGAAATGCATTGGTCTATCAGGTATTTATGGTCCCATCTGAAGTATCCCATCTGAATCTCATATGGGGCCTGACTGGGGCTAATGTGGGGCCCAACTGGGCAACATATATAAGACCCATCTCACTTATGACCCAGCCAACAATCCAAAGTGGGGCCAATATGGGGCCTAGATGGGCTTGTCTGCGGGTTCCACTTGGGCCCTATATGAATCTCATATAGAACCTGAATGGGGCCCAACTGGGCAACAATCATATTGATCCCAGTTTGAAACCCATGTGGCATACACCCAGTATATGTGCCTGTTCTTATGAGGTTTTTTTGAAGCATCACGCCTGAACAGTATAATTATTTATAATTATCAGTTCTAATTTACCTGTGATATATAAAAAAAAGATTAATTGATAAAAGCAACATCAGTATTTTAGTTAGGTAAATGTTCGTTTTTTGCTTGAATATTCCACTGTTCATTAATCTACAAAATCTCAAAACATGAAAGGTGCAATAAAAGAAAAACATCAGAAATTAAAATGTAAAAGTTCAGTATATCAAATACTTTATTATAATTCAGACATTTTCAACAAAACTTGAAGTTTTTGTAAAGTGTTAAACACCAATGTTACCAGTTTAATTTAAAACAGGGTGATACTATCCCATCAGCTGATTTTACATTAACAAATTTATGTAACAATTAAAAAATCAACAGTCAAGAAATTAAAATTCATTACGTCATTACGCACCCTCAAGTTACTCCAAACCCATAAGAAATGATTTCATTTTTGGAACACAAAGACATTTTTATTGAAACCTGGGAATTTTCTGTCCCTTCATTGAAAGTCTGTTCACCCAAACCTCTGACGCTTCAAAACAGTCATAAGATAAAAAAAGATTCCATATAAATAGAGCTTTTTAATTCAAGTGGTCTGAAAAGTCATGAATAGACTTTTAATGGAGAGACAGAAATGTCTTAATTTCATTAAAAACATAATTTGTGTTTCAGAGATGAACAAAAGTCTTATGGGTTTAAAAGCAGGGGTGTCAAACTCCTGGAGGGCCACAGCCCAGCAGATTTTAGTTCCAACCCTGTTCCAACACACATACCATTTAGTTTTCAGATAAGCCTGAAGGACTGGATTAGCTGGATCAGGTGCTTTTAATTAGGGTTGGAGCTAAATTCTGCAGGGCTGTGGCCCTCCAGGATCAGAGTTTGACACCCTTGGTTTAAATCAATAGAACAGATAATATAGATTTTTTTACATTTGGGTGAATTATCCCTTTTAAGAAACCCTTTTAAAACCTCAATGACAACAAAACACAAAAACTCTGTTTAACTTACAATACAGTAAGAAAATACTTGGACTCAACACAATTTGTACAGATGGACACAAAATTGATCACAGTCCTGAAGACTGCTGTGACCTGATTGCTCTCTTTCCGCTTCCCTTTTCTATGTCTTTCTGGTTCACGGTCTTGGTCATTAAATTCTTCTTCAGTCCACCTATAAAAACAAAAGTTTACACATATAATCATCTGAAAATGTTCAGCTACATACTTTGGTTACATTTTACTTTATTTATAGTGTCCTTGTCACAGTGTAGGTGTACATTTAAGTAATCAGTAATATTAATTAACAACATTTACTTACTATAGGTGTAAAAGGTTAGTTCACCACAAAATGAAAACTGTCATTTACTCACCCTTAGGTTGTTCCAAACCCATAAAACTTGTTTGTCTTTTAAACACAATTGAAGATATTTTCATATGGAATGTCCCTCCACTGGAACAAATTTCTTATAGGTTTGTACTGACATGAGGCTAAGTATATGATGACCGTTTTCATTTTGGGGTGAACTATTCCTATAGGGTCTGGATTAGGGATTGGTTTAGATTAGTTGCATAAATCAATGCACAATTTATTTCTATAATAAGTACATGTAAAATGTGAACACTGTAAAATAGTGTGTAACCCATATTTGTTAATATTTACTGCTGTACAAAAGAGAATAACAAGCCAAATATGAACAAACTGATGCTTTATGTCTCTCTAACATTACAAGTTTGAGCAAGATATGAACACGACTACAATATATCTACAGAATTAAGGCGGTTTCACACTGGGCACGATGTGAAAAAGCGAAGCGAATCTCCAACGAATGATGCTTTCAACGATCGATTGTCTTCTGCTAATTCACGCCTGCACGGGTGGCGCCAACCAACAATGCATTTTTCCTCAGATATGTATAGGTGCATCTCAATAAATGAGAATGTCGTGAAAAAGTTACTTTTTTCCTGTAAGTTATTTCAAAAAGTGAAACTTGCATATATTTTAGATTCATTGCATGTAAAGTAAAACATTTAAAAAGTTTAATTGTTTTAATTTTGATGATTAGAGCTTATAGCTCATGAAAGTCAAAAATCAGTATCTCAAAATATTAGAATATTTACATTTGAGTTTCAATAAATGACCATCCATACAAATCAAATCAAATCACTTTTATTGTCACATCACCACAGCACAAGTGCCTTGGTGAGTGAAATTCTTATGAGCGTGCTCCAGACAGTGCAAAAAAACAACAGACAATTTACCTATGGACAGACAGTGCAAAAAAACAACAAACAATTTACATATGGACAGACAGTGCAAAAAACAACAACAATTTACCTATGGACAGACAGTGCAAAAAACAACAAACAATTTACATATGGACAGACAGTGCAAACTGCACTGGAGCATTTACAGTGCTCCAGACAGTGCAAAAAACAACAACAATTTACATATGGACAGACAGTGCAAAAAACAACAGCAATTTACATATGGACAGACAGTGCAAAAAACAACAGCAATTTACATATGGACAGTACATATTTACAGACTGTACAGAAGACAATGTGCAAAATACACATACATATACTCAGTACGCTTAGTGTACTATAAATACAGTATAAATTCCGGGTATCTCTTGTTCTTTGAAACCACAATAATGGAGAAGACTGCTGATTTGGCAATGATCCAGAAGACGATCATTGACGCCCAATACTTTATACTTAAAAGATTTGTATGTGTGTGTGTGTGTATTATGGCAGGCGATACAATGGTTTAAAACGTCTACAGTTAGAGATTGTTATCTTTTGATGAAGTTTATTTCGCTGTATTTTCATATATATGCGTAGCACAGTATTACTTAAAGAAACATGCATGAATGAGAAAGTAAAGGGTTGATGTTAATTAGGCTAGTCATTTAGCACCAATATGCTGTGAAAACAAGCTGTCAGCTCATTGAGGTGTTGCATGCTCGAAGCACGCGCACAAAAAGGCCTTGAGAATGGTGGTCTCAAAACTGTTTGAAATCCACCCTACCTGGCTGGCGTTCGAAAGCAGCATTTGTCCACTTTTAGGAGCAAGTTATGTCAGATACCTTAAAAAACTCAGTATTTTGCCATTCAAACACGGTTATTATAATAAATTGTGTGGAAATTCAGTTTTCCCTTAGGTGAAAAAATGGCGGCTAGACGGCCACAAAATGCATCAGTAAAGCATTAAATAAACAACAATTGAGAATCATACTTCATTAACAAAAGGCAAAAACAAAACTACACCTTACCGTCAACGAAAATGACATGTTTTAAGCCTTACAGACATTTTAGCGATTACGCGGCCAGAAAAAAATACAACATCATTATTTTAAAGGCTAGATTATTTTAAAGGTAATTTAAACTGTCAAAACAATTTTCCCAATACTCGAAACCATGGATAATAAAATAATTTCTAGAAAATATGCATTTTACCTGCTTATTTTCACTCCGACTTTTCCTCTGTGAACGGTTAGTGACTCCGGCCGTGCTGCCGCTCCACTGTGTTTAGAAGAGACTGTATCCTTGCGCCAGAGCGGGAATTCCTTTTTTTCTAATATTTCAAATCTTTACAGTTATACATTTAAATGTACGCTTATTTTCATCCAAGATCAATGACATATGATATTATGATATGATACTATGTGAAAAAATCCAAACTAAAACTGCATGCAACAGGACTACTTTGTCAAGCGGAAGGTGTTGTCAGAAGATCATTTGAGACCGATATAAGTCCAGAGTTTGAAAAAGAATAATCTAGAGTTTGTGTTTGTAATTGTCCCTGCTAAAATGTGTGTGTGTTGCATGCTTAGTTAGACTTATAATCTGTTGTTTAATTAAAGTAATGTGTTTGTTACATTGATAAGAGATAAAAGCGCTGGTCACTTTAAGAGTTGGGAATGAGCAATGACGTTGAAGCTAGAATGTTTTCACGGAGTTCAGTGACGTGAGTGTCAGTTGATCCAGTTCAGTAAGGTTGACGAGAACAATAAAAAGTCAAATAAGTTCAAGTACGAGTCCTGTTTACAGACATAACAATTGGCGGACGAGGATGGCTGAAGAATTCCCCACGCTGTCGTTATCTCCTCCGAACCCCTTTTGCCCCATCCAGGCGAGCCTACGGTCCCATGGGAGCAGTGGAAAACGTCGTTTGAAACTTACCTGTTAGCAATGGGCCTTGATGGCGTCCCCGACGGGAAAATGGCCATACTCCTCCACTGTCTTGGTGCCGAAGGACAGCGTGTTTTTCGCACACTCGGAGATGTGGACAATTACGCCGCTGCGATTACACTATTAGATCGACACTTTGAAAAAAAACAGAGTCTCCTGCTAAAACGGCTGCAGTTCCGGCAACGCAGCCAGTGCGCTGGTGAGTCGATTGCGCAATATGCCGCTGACTTGAGAGGACTGGCAAAATCGTGCTGTTTCGGTGCTTTATCAGATGAGATGATACGAGATCAGTTAATTGAGAAAACAAACAATACACTCGTTCGAGAGCGGCTGTTACTGGAAGATGATGATCTCACTTTAGAGAAAGCTATAATTCTGGCCTCTCAAATTGAGTCTGCTGCACAATGCGCAGCTAAATTAAATACTGCACATGAATCAAGTGTAGGCAGTGGGGGCATGATACAAGAATGCACACAAGTTCACGGGGTAGAGGCAGATGTATCTTCAAGTGCAGACATACAGTATGCACGCCCTCAAGTTCAGCTGCGATGTGGAAATTGTGGATCCACTAGACACTCATCACGTGCCCCTGACTGCCCTGCACGGGACAAACATGTCGGCGCTGTCAAAAGCTGAACCACTTGCAAAATGGTGTCGGTCTGCTCCAGTTCAAGCTCATGCACAACAAAACCCACGTTCTAACACTACAACCCCTGCTATTATTCATTCAATAAATACCAATTCAGCAGGTTTTTCCACATGTGCTGTTAATATAGCGGAATCTTGCATTCCTCTGATCCTGGACACAGGGGCTAAAGTCTCACTACTCAATATGTCCACTTATGATCGTTTTCTGCCACACTTGCCTCTTCAACCGCCTTCTCTGAATCTGTTTGGATATGGAAGTTCTGCAATTGATGTTATCGGTCTCATACATGCGCCTGTCCAGTATGACAACAAGGCCCTACCAAACTTTCCATTTCACATTACACGCCATGGCAGCAATATCCTTGGATTGGACCTTTTTATGAGTTTGGATTTTTCTCTGCTGGACAATAAGGGGGCTCAAATTCTGACTGTCAGCTGTCCCTGGCAACAGGAATGGCCAACGCTGTTTGAAGGCCTTGGGTGCTTTGCTGCGTTCACTCACCAGCCTCTCTTGAACCCCACAGTTAAACCAGTCATTCAGCCACTTCGCCGCATTCCGCTGGCATTGCGTGAGGAAGTCACAGCAGAACTTATCAAACTGCAAGCAGAGGGCATCATCGAACCTGTTGGCGCCTCCCCATGGGTGTCTAATTTGACAGTGGCTAAGAAAAAATTTGGCGGACTGAGAGTTTGTGTGGATTTAAGGTCTGTCAACAAAGCAGTAATCCCAGATCGCTACCCTCTGCCATCAATCGAAGAGCTGACTACACACTTTCATGGCTCAACAATTTTTTCCAAACTGGACCTCCGTCAAGGTTATCTCCAGGTTCCCCTCCACCCAGACAGCAGAAATCTCACCGCCTTCGTTACACATACTGGTGTATTTCGTTACACAAGGATGCCTTTCGGACTCAGCTCGGCCCCTAGTTGTTTCCCAAAAAGAATGTCCACCATACTGGCTGGTGTTCCTGGCACTGCCATCTATCTTGATGACGTCATTGTCCATGCCCCAAATGCAGTGGTTCACGAACAGCGCTTAAGGGCTACTTTTGCTGCACTCAGTCAACACAATTTGACACTTAACATGGAGAAATGCTTATTTGCGGTACCAGAGGTTGACTTTGTTGGGTTTCATGTTTCATCCGAGGGCCTTTCGCCATTGCACTCCAATATTGAGGCTATACATCAGGTGCCGGAGCCTTCGTCCAGCACAAGTTGCATCGCTTTCTGGGGATGACAACACACTATATGCGTTTTCTACCTCAGTACTCACACGCACTTTCCGCCAGCTGCTCAAAAAGGATGCTCCATGGACCTGGTCTTCAGCTTGTTCTGATGCTGTGCACACTTAAGGAACTGTTGACAAATCCACCTGTCTTGGCACACTTCAGCCTTGACTGCCCCACACTGGTCACTTGTGATGCTTCAGCTACTGCTGCTGGCGCTGTTCTTTCACAACTCCAAAATGGAATTGAACGGTCCGTGGCTTTTGCTTCTCGCGCATTCAGCCTGACTGAACAAAAGTACTCAACTGGAGAGAGGGAGTCTCTGGCTTGTGTATGGGCCTGTGAGCGCTGGCATGCCTACCTTTATGGCCGAAAATTTACCCTTGAACTGATCACCAAGCCCTCAGTGCACTAATGTCTCCTTCTGGGTCTGGTCACAAACCACTTGCGCATGTACCGTTGGACTGACCGCCCAGCAGTATGACTTTACAATACAATACACCTCAGGCAGAGATAATGTGGTGGCTGATTTGCTGTCCCGTTCCGTGTCATCGCCCATTGCTTCCTGCCAGGTGGCTGAGGACAGGGACCTTATTCAATTAGTGCATGCACCCCTGACAGCTTTTGTATCCTTGGAGGAACTCACAGAAGAGTCTGCTGCTGATTCCACACTACATGCGGTCCGCGAGTATGTCCTCAATGGCTGGCCAGCTCAAGTTGCAACAGATATCCAGCCATATGCCCGAGTGAAACACGAATTGTCATGCTGGAATGACACATGCTTGGCCCGTGGACACTGCGCCATTATCCCTGCTAAACTCAGAGGACGAGTGCTGACCATGGCGCATGAGGGCCATCTCGGCATAGTCAAACTAAAGCAGCGCTGTAGGGATCTTGTATGGTGGCCAGGGTTGGACAAAGATATCGAACAGCTTGTTCGGGATTGTGCTCCATGTCTTGTAAGCGGGAAAACAGGCCCACAAGTTCCGCCACCACTAGGATCTTTGCCTTGGCCGACTCAACCCTGGGACCACATTCAGCTGGACATTTGCGGTGAAATCCATGACGTGCCCCATCATTTGCGTTTCCTTGTAGTAGTATATGATCTACATTCAAAGTGGCGGAGGTTACATCTGTGGGCTCTGTCACGTCCAGTTCCATCATTGACTTTCTGGAGTTGCTCTTTGCCCGCTGGGGCCTTCCAAGAACCTTGACGACAGACAATGGCCCTCAACTAGTGTCTGCTGAGTTTACCAGCTACATCCAAAGCAAAGGCATCAAACACATACGAACAGCTTACTATCACCCACAGTCAAATGGAGGCGTAGAGAGATTCAATCAGTCGCTAAAAAATGGTCTGAGAGCCCACTTAGCACAAGGCTACTCTTTCAATGAGGCCTTATCTCAGACTCTTCTACACTACAGAGCAGCTCAGCATGCCACCACTGGGGTGTCACCAGCAAAACTGATGTTGGGGCGAGAGCTGGAGTTACCCCTGCATAGACTTTGCCCTCCTACTTCTCATGGGGGCAACCCTGTGGTGAAAGCCAGGGTACGTGAACAACAGCTCAAAGCACGGAGCAGATTTGACGCAAAGAAAAAGGCCCGTATTCCCAGAATCTCCCAAATGGACTGGGTGCGGGTTCAGCGGCCACACCCGAAAAATAAGCTTCACACTTTCTGGTCGCAGCCCCAGCAGGTGCAAAAGCAGCTAGGTCCAGTTACATTCCAGCTATCAGATGGTTCCTGTTGGCATGCCAGTCGACTTAGGAAAGTACTGTGCCCTTCTGGTGCAGATCACACCCGAGATACTGTGCTTCCTGGTTCTCTGCTCAGTTCTTCATGCCCTCTGCCGCCAGCACAGCATCCAGTGACTCCGCAAACAACTTCCCTACCACCAGTTGCAGCGTCGCGAGGCAGGCCTACCAGATCGCACATTCGGCCTGCTCGTTTTCAGGACTACTTAACCTCCTTTCACACTTAGTTCACCGGGAGGGGAGGGGAAATGTTGCATGCTTAGTTAGACTTATAATCTGTTGTTTAATTAAAGTAATGTGTTTGTTACATTGATAAGAGATAAAGAGCGCTGGTCACTTTAAGAGTTGGGAATGAGCAATGACGTTGAAGCTAGAATGTTTTCACGGAGTTCAGTGACGTGAGTGTCAGTTGATGCAGTTCAGTAAGGTTGACGAGAACAATAAAAAGTCAAATAAGTTCAAGTACGAGTCCTGTTTACAGACATAACAGTGTGCAGTAAAAGAAAAATGCATTTTGATAAATGCATAGGCAGAGTACATTGTAATATTGATAATTCACACATTTTCATTTAAAAAAAGAAGTTATTTTGATCAGATCCATAAAATATTAAACAGTTATATTCCTTGTTTAAAAAGTGACTATTAACCAAAAAGTTTAAAGGTGTAAAGATGTATTTTAAATGGGAAATCATTTTGCCCACATAGATCCCACGATGGTCCCATATGTTCAAACCTATATGGGACCTACATTGTGAAGCACACATGGGACCCACATAAATTGCCCATTTTCAGCCTAAGCCCACATAGATCCCATGAAGGTCCCATATGTGCAAACCTATATGGGACCCACATTGTGAAAACACATGGGACCCACATAAATTGCCCATTTTCAGCCCATGCCCACATGGAACCCATGCTGCCCGGTATAACCCATATATCAATGTTGACCATATCAAACATTATATCATGGGGCCCGTGTGGGCCCCATTTGGGCTGTAAATATGGGCCCCATATTCCATGTGGTTCCATGTGGGCCCCATCTGAAGTATCCCATCTGAATCTCATATGGGGCCTGACTGGGGCTAATGTGGGGCCCAACTGGGCAACACATATAAGACCCATATTGGTCCCACTTATGACCCAGCCAACAATCCAAAGTGGGGCCAATATGGGGCCTAGATGGGTTTGTCTGCGGGTTCCACTTGGGCCCTATATGAATTAGCCCATATAAATCTCATATAGAACCTGAATGGGGCCCAACTGGGCAACATACTTGATCCCAGTTTGAAACCCATGTGGCATACACCCAGAATATGTGCCTGTTCTTATGAGGTTTTTTGAAGCATCACGCCTGAACAGTATAATTATTTATAATTATCAGTTTCTTATTTACCTGTGATATAAAAAAAGATTAATTGATAAAAGCAACATCAGTATTTTAGTTAGGTAAATGTCCGTTTTTGCTTGAATATTCCACTGTTCATTAATCTACAAAATCTCAAAACATGAAAGGTGCAATAAAAAAAATCAGAAATTAAAATGTAACAGTTCAGTATATCAAATACTTTATTATAATTCAGACATTTTCAACAAAACTTGAAGTTTTTGTAAAGTGTTAAACACCAACGTTACCTGTTTAATTTAAAACAGGGTGATACTATCCCAACAGCTGATTTTACATTAACAAACTTATGTAACAATAAAAAATAATACTAATAAAAAAATTTAAATCAACAGTCAAGAAATTAAAACTTTGTCATTACGCACCCTCATGTTACTCCAAACCCATAAGAATTTTTTCATTTTGGAACACAAAGACATTTTTATTGAAACCTGGGAATTTTCTGTCCCTTCATTGAAAATCTGATCACCCAAACCTCTGATGCTTCAAAACAGTCATAATAAAAAAAAAAAAAAAAAAGATTAAAAATAGATTCCATATAAATAGAGCTTTTTAATTCAAGTGGTCTGAAAAGTCATGAATAGACTTTTAATGGAGAGACAGAAATGTCTTAATTTCAATAAAACATAATTTGTGTTTCAGAGATGAACGAAAGTCTTATGGGTTTAAAAGCAGTGTCAAACTCCTGGAGGGCCACAGCCCAGCAGATTTTAGTTCCAACCCTGTTCCAACACACATACCATCTAGTTTTCAAATAAGCCTTAGGGACTGGATTAGCTGGATCAGGTGCTTTTAATTAGGGTTGGAGCTAAATTCTGCAGGGCTGTGGCCCTCCAGGATCAGAGTTTGACACCCTTGGTTTAAATCAATAGAACAGATAATATAGACTTGTTTAAATTTTGGGTGAACTATCCCTTTTAAGAAACCCTTTTAAAACCTCAATGACAACATAAAACACAAAAACTCTTACAATACAGTATGAAAATACTTGGACTCAACAATTTGTACAGATGGACACAAAAAATTGATCACAGACCTGAAGACTGCTGTGACCTGATTGCTCTCTTTCCGCCCCTGTCTCTAGCCACTGTGAACCATTTTGAGAGTGCCTTTTCTATGTCTTTCTGGTTCACGGTCTTGATCATTGCATTCTTCTTCAGTCCACCTATAAAAACTAAAGTTTGCATATATAGTCATCTGAAAATGTTCAGCTATGTAACATATAGCGGCCGGAATTCAACTCTACAAGTCACCAGAAGGGGGGCAGCTAAAGCATCAGCAGCCCTCTAAAAGCCCCTCCTCCGCCTCAGCGCAAAAGCGCGCGTTTTCTTCCTGTTGTGGAACAAAAGGAATGTGCGGGAACGCTTCTCAAAGACATTCGTTCATTTCATGACTTGCAAAGCACCCACAAAGAAGATATATGGATATTAATGTGTACTCTTTCTCTCATATGCTTGTGGAATATGAATATTAATTTAGGAAAACGTGGGCTGATTTCTAATCGTGCTTTAACCTGGAATGTGTAGGCTGCAGTGTTTAGACTTTTATGAATGGTTGCAAAATTTCATAAAGCAGTACGATAACGAATGTGGTGATAGTATAAATGTGTAAACTTGATAAAAGTTTAAATACATGGGTAAAAGTTATTTCTCAATCGCATGAAAAATGCCTTGCAAGAAAGCCATGGACATGGGTGGGGCTCCGCCCCATACGGACAGTCTGATTCGATCAGCCGCGCCGGTGGGCGGCGTCCAAACCGGACAGTTGAAAGATGACGCGAGCGGCGCGCTCTCTCTCTCTTCCTCTTGCAACTCTCGGGCGCTCCTGAACTCGGGCGCTCAACTGACCTGGAAGCCGCCCGCTAGACTCTCACAACCAAACCAACCATCGGAGGGGGTCTCTGTGCCAAAGCCGTAGCCACGTCAAGGATTGTGAGGAGAGCTTTCCCGGTGGCGCCACGCGACACAAGCCATCTCAAGTCTCCACAAGCTGAACACGTGACGCCCGAAACAAAGAACTGAACTCAGGAAAAGAAACAACTCCAAACCTGCTTTAAACCCATCCAAGCAAGTACAAAACTGAATTCCTAATTCTGACTAAACCGTTAAAATTCGATCTGAATGCAGTAACGAAACATACGTATTCGCTTCGTGATCTTTGGCTGGCTGGTTAAGTTATGAAATAGTAAAGAATGTCATTCTTTAAACCTTAACCTCAAAACTCTCGTATGCCTATGTGTGTGTGTGTGTTATGTCTTATCAGTTAATCCATTTATGTTAGAATAGCAATATCACGAATAAATCGTTTTTCATTTCATAAAGAATTGTCTCTGGAATGTGATTTTAAGTATTTTTATCCTTACTTGCCCTAAAGATAACGCAGCCTAGCTCAAACTTAACGAAATTATCAATCTCGTTTATCTACCGGGGCCACGGAATGGGCGAGATTGTAATTGAGAGTAACAGAATGTACCTTTTAGTGATTGCTGGACAAGCACTTAATAAGGTGTAAACTGTAGGTTAAATATTAATATGACTTTAATCAAGCCATATTAAATATTTAATAACTAATTCCCGGAGCTGAAACAATAGCTCTATATTAAACTGGTATTTTTACTACATAAATGGTGGAGGACAAAAGCGGGCATTAAAGATTTAGATCTGATGAATCAAACCAGAGACAATATAAATATTTCTCACTTTTATCCGGAAGAATTGAGTAAATATAGAGAAACAAACGGTTATTGGTGATATTGCATGCTTGTTTGCGAAACACAGTGAGGTTGAATGAAAGAGAGTGTAACTGTTAACTCGAGTTCGAGAAGAAATTAAACTGCAGTAAATAATTAATAAAAGTCTCTAAAAGCGCATGAGAGGCAACAAGCGTGTCCCTTGTTGCCCTCTCTTAAGGCCTTCGTGGTAATGCTTTGTTAGTGCGTGTTCCACTGCAAACCCAGCCACGTGACTCTCCCGCTGTAGAATATTAAAGTAGCTATTTAAGTAATTCTCAGCCAATTTTGATTTCACAGTGAAATTCAGGCGCCGCTCAAAGGAGTGGCCAGTCGTTTTTGAAAGGAGACATTTTATCGATTTAATTGTTTGTTTTGTTATAGGTGCGGTCTAAACAGACAAATATTCACATAATAGCCGCTGAGGCTTTGTTGGGTTATAAGTAACCCGTAGATAAATGTATCTCGTCCTAAATGAGTGAGGTTATATGTGCTATAGAAAATTCAAGTCTGAAGCGTGAAGCACATTTTCCTCCGACCAGTTTAACCACGTGGAGCTTAGCCACGTGTAAATAGCATTAGCGCTAAGCTAACAAAGAAACTGTAGCATTGTAGCAAAAGCCATGCTGGTAGCATTACGGCTAGCGATTAGCACATAGCATTTACAGCTTGAATGCAGTGTGTTTGGAAATGTGGTTCACAGCTAACACTAATTCCCTTCTCTCTCTTTCCCTCTCTCATTTAAAAGACTAACTATGTTTTGAGTTGGCTGTGTTAATGTTCATCAGTGTTAACAATTTCACAGGTTGGTTTAATATAACAGCTGATTAAAGTCTTTTTACCTTTTGTGAGACCAGCTTAATAAGTGGTGGTAACATGGTTACCATGTGATAACATAGTGAGGTTGATTTAGTTCAATTATAATGGCTTTTTATGATTTCATAACACATCAATGGATGAGCGCTATTGTTAGGAATTTTTAATTGTTAATTGAATGTCACAATTGATTACAAATTAATTTTGAATTAATTTCATTTAATAAAATTTTCAATTCCTGCTTCCAACAACAGCATCCATTTACGACCATAAAGCGCTTATAATTTGACCACTACAATAAAACCTTAAGTTATCTAGAGGGCCAGAAATTTTAATTTCATTTACAAGTAGGATACCGATTAATTATTATTATTATTAATTTTTTTTGGTGTTAAGGACAATGAGAGGAATGCTTAAGTTTGGAAATTATTTTAATTACTATTATGGGAATCCAAAACTAGTGATTTAGAAGCTGTAAATTAATTTAATAATTAATTATGAATTCGAACATTCTAATTACATTTAATAATTAATTACACTTCCTGTCTACATTTGCAACAATATTGGTTTGTCAACTCAATTGCAGATTGCATTTGTAAATTCTAATCCTAAGTGAATCCTATTAATTTTAATTATAACATCTAAATTTTAATTAGAAACCACAAAGTCTAATTTTAATTATAATTTCAGACTTACCACAAGTCTGGCGCCCCCTGTAGGCCATACTTCATTTCCTTAGGTGATCTGATTAACTCAAGTAAAATTAATAATAATTTTATTAAAATAATTTTATTAAATTAAAATTAGTCCTCCTTACTTAGGCCTGAGAGTAGATAGTGCTCCCCTAGTGCTGTGTTAGAGAAGTGACAGTGACACCATACAGGTCATTTCTCACCAATCTGGAGCATAAACGTAACCTTAGCATAGCGACTCAACAGCACCACCTTGTGCCAACGTATTAGTTTTAAATCTTGGGAATAAATCTTAATTTCTCTTTCTTTTCTCCCTGTTACTAACTTCTAATTTGACTTGTTTGCTTAAAGCTAGCCAGGGAAGATCACGAATAGAGCGAAATGTCACAATTGAACATATGTATGAAACTTGAGAACCACATTCAAACTGTTTATCATTTACCCTCTATTGTGAAATCCTATTCCCCAGGTTAAAGCAGGCAATGAGAAGATAGACATCGGCAAAAGTTTTAACACGCGTGACACACGCTGACCAGCGTTGCGGTGTAAAATCCTGCCATTCAGGGACAAGTACTGTCATTGCTGTTGTTTTCCTCCATCAAGGAGAAAATTGGAATAGCAATACCAGTCTTGTTACAAAAGAGAAAACTTCGCCTACAATCCTCTGATTAGAAGCGTCCTTCTAAATCAGACTTAACAAAGCGAAGAGAGAATCTGCTATTAAAGAGATCGGTCTAGTGTTATTGTCCCTGTGTACTCATTCTGTTAGTGTGCTTTTCTTTCTGTTTCCCAACAGTGCTGCCTCTACGTGGGCGCAATTTCTACGCAGAAGCTGCAAATTACACGCACCCCATCACAGAGGACCACAGAAACAGAATCACACTCAACACTAGCATACACTACACTGTGCACATTCACACCCTGTTGTTTTGTTTGTGTTTTGTTTTGCTTTGTTTCCCATCCAAGGTCTGTGTCAGTTCGGTCCAAGATCCCATCACCGCCAGAACATGTATCACCAGCCAGAACATGTCGGTCGCTGGGAAGGACTGGAAATGTGGCTAAGTGCTACAACAAACAGCATCCTCCCTAAAGCTGCTGAAGCACTCCAACATCAGACACAGGACCAACTAGATGACAACATCACAAGCATCATGAGACAAGACCCAAGTCAAAACTACAATCACAAAGAATTAGCCAAGATCACCTCAAGCTTAAGTCACACACTCATCGCCACCCTCAAACTGAGCGACAAGTCGCCGCACAACGCCAGCAGGAGCTGACAAGCGCAACGACGCGCAGAGCAGCTGGAACGTGAAGCTCAGGTACGACGGGAAGGGACCGATGAGGTGGAGCAAGCGCCGATGAGGAAATCAACAGGCTAAAAGAAACTCTAGAAGCTACCAGACACGAAACGCAGCAACTCAAAGAGGACTCGCTGATTGTGCAGACAAGCTACAGTATGCAGAGAAGCTACTAGAGAAGGCAAAGACTGACTTCAGGGACAAAAACAGCAGAATCAAGGCCCTCGAAGCTCATTTGGCTGAATCAAGAAAGCGAGATCAGCCGCCTAACACAACAGCTCGACTACGTCACAGAGGAGTCTGAAAGTTTCCAAGAGGAACTCAAGCACGCTTACGAACTACGCCAGGAGCCGTCAAGGACAGGGCGTGCACCAACCGCACCCCTGCCAAGCAGGACCAAGTCACCTGTGCCTGGACTGACACGTGAACATAAGACAGAGGGGGTGATGTTAAAACAGTCACCAGCGCCGTCTGAAGAACTTTATATCACGACAGAACCAGAAGAATCTGCTGCAGCCAGCCGCAGATCGTCGCACAACGGACCTAAAAAGACCTTGACAAGCTCGCCCGAAACGTTGGCAAATTCAACCCCAGCGTGCCAAACAGCCAAACGGTCCAAGCGTATCTGCAAGATATTGATTTCCATCTGGAAATGCGACCTAACGTTACGGACAAAGATAAACTCTATTTACTCCGAGCGACATCCAGCCCTGAAGTACGCAGCTTCCTGGACCGGCAGCCTGTTAACACAAAGACTGATTACCAACGGCTGCGAAAGCCCTTATTAAAGAGTTCGCCGACCCTGAGTCCGATCAAGGCTTAGTGGCTGCCCTGGAGACGAGACAAGGCGTCACGACACTCCTCAAGCTTACTATAGTCGACTCAGACAAGCATATTTTGGAACTCGCAATGATTCTGACATGGAAGATGAACTGAACTTTAAAACTCTCTTCCTCAGGAATCTTCATCCTGGCATAAGCCACCATCTTGGCGTTCTCGCATGTCCACGAACGATGAACACTCAGCAGTTGCGAGACTTGGTGCAAAAGGCCTACCACAAACAGAAGATGGCCTCAGAAAAGAGCGCAAAAACCCCAGCAGTTCTTGATTTCAACACGCAACACCATGAACTGGCTCTAGAGGGCACCCAACGCCAAGACAGCGCTAAGCCACCACACAGAGAATGGAATGCACTCCGTCCAACAGAGCGAGACTCACACGCTGACACCCGACCTGAACAGAGGTATGACCGATGGGATGGACCGCGTGGGCGTCAGCGCCACCTGGGCGACACTGGGAGAAGTGGTCTCATGAGAATCAGTGGGAAAAGGAAGGCGAACCAGAGTCAGCCTGACTAGCTGTCAGGCGGAACGGCAGTGACAAGCTGAACAAATCAGCCCCAGAAAACAGCACCGCTTCACCTTGCTCTCAGAGGACAGTAAACACCCTAACTTCAGATGGACATGAAACCCCACCTGAAAACCCAGCAACAGAGTTAAACACTAACTCAACACCCAATACTCCAAATCACAGCAGCGTCCAACAAACACCTGCTGATGAAACTCCAAGTTCCTGAAAGTGCTGTCTCAGTCACCTGCCATCCTCCGGAGAACACCAGATCAGGTCTGACATCCTAAACGTTTCCTCCCAAACTCCAGCCCCTCAAATGACCAAAACGATGCCCTCACCATAGCAGGTGCATCACATGAAGAGTCCTGGACCTTTCATGCCCTCCCACCCAACCCTACAGTGGCAGCAGTAACCCGCCGCCAGCACGCCACTGGCGAGCACACCCCTGCCCTCCTGCATTACCATACCACCTCAGTTCGCTGCTGACGATCTCCTCACCCTCACATGCGGATTCGTCACCACGAACCATGACAGCTCACATGTCAAAACCATGATAACACATCCTCCGAGCTCGCATAGCTCCACTCTGTCGACTACATGCTGCATCTGCAAGACGGTGTCCACACGTATGTCCCTGAGCCACTCACTGCGCCACAGCTCGTAGTTCCTCACGGCCAGAGGGGGAGTACATGGACACACGCACACCATATGCACCATGATGGGTTGCCAGTGCCAACCGGCAAATCCAAACCACCGACAGGAAAAGGGGGAGGATCCGACCCACTGACACAGACCGACAACCATATGCACCACACAAGCATAACTATTGTCATTTTAGGAAAACATATAGCAACCATGCTTAGACACAACCCATATTCTCTCCTCCGCAGCACTGCTAGGACCAATCTAGTAGAGAGGAGTTACTCTCAATTTTTTTTTTTTCCATTATTATATAATTTTTTTATTAATTTTTTATTAATTTTTTTTTTAATTTTTTTTTATTATTTTTTTTATTTTTAGTTTAAAACTATTTTTTTTTTTTTTTTATTATTTACTTTATCGTTTGGGTTCTTTATCGCGTGTCTCACTTTGTGTTTCCTTTCCTCTCTTTCACTTTGAACCCCTTTACCAAACCTTGAATCCAGGTCCTGAAATTGAGATCGACTTCCGTCAGTAAAGTCGTTGTAATTCGCTGTGAGAACCGCTGTCGACCGATCGAGGCCACCCGCCAAAATCATGAGCGACATGATACGATGTAAGTTCCTCGATTGACAACGTAGCCATGAATAGGATTCCGTGCTACACGATACCTCTTAGCCTTGTTCAAGCGTTGTAACCCGGCCACTGCGGGCCCCGCTAGTCTCATCCAAACCCATCTCGCCCTTTCCGGTAGCGCTATTCCCATATACGCAAACCCGAAACAGGTGATTTAGTGGCCTTGTCAGTTTGCCCATTATCGGCGTTAATAATGTTTACCGGCTCAAAGGACGTTGTGAATGCGGGATTACGGCAAGGGAAAACCTATGTAAAAATCCAAACTCCTAAAGTCGCTGACACGAGAACAACGACGGTTGTATCTGGCCCCAAACTCAAAGATGGGCACGCTCACTTAGGACATTCACTTCCCCTACCCGAGTAAACTCTGCGTCGCGATAATACCAAGGGCATCTGCGGTTTAGAATCCATTAAACCCGACACTAGCTGCCCCGAAACAACACCACGTTCTCAAGTTGAGGTAACGCATAGCGAAATCATCAGAAACCGTTGGCTGGTCAGTACCAGCACGACCAGCCACCCTCACATGCGATTAACGACGCCACGCGCGCATTAATTTGCCCAACCAAATGTTATGGATCACTGTCCCGAAGGGCGTGATCCTCCATATTGACGAGTTAGCATTGTATCACCTCACCGGCGATGGATATCAGGTTGAAATCGAAATCTCTTAGTGAATTGACACCGGCTGACAGCGCTAGAAGCTATCGCCGCCTTCCGCCCGCCCAATTATTCGGTCCTGGTCTGCCGCTGACACGGCGCTTTGTATCTCTACTATCGTAGGATATGTTATGAATTTGACACTGGCCTTCCTCCTACACAAGCGAGTGAGCGATGGTCAAGAGTCTCTCAACAAATGCACGTCAGGCGTCCCTCGCCTTTTTCGCGTGGTAATCCCGACCGAGACCCCGAACCCGAGAATTTGAACAACCTGACTGAGATCATGCCTATACCGCCTCGTCGAGCCCCTGACAATTAAAAAGTCAAAATGACCCAATTGTCAATAATGATAAACAATGCATCCCTATGTCTTCTCAAGTTTCTAACCTGTTCCTTCCCAAATTACCCTGCACCAGGTTTTAGTCAGTGATAGGAATGATGTTTGTGTCTTGTATGTGCCTGTTCTTCCTGCCTCTTGTTCCAGGGCCTGACAATGTTCCATCAGGGGAACATCACCAAGCCCAAGGGGGATATGTAACATATAGCGGCCGGAATTCAACTCTACAAGTCACCAGAAGGGGGCAGCTAAAGCATCAGCAGCCCTCTAAAAGCCCCTCCCTCCGCCTCAGCGCAAAAGCGCGCGTTTTCTTCCTGTTGTGGAACAAAAGGAATGTGCGGGAACGCTTCTCAAAGACATTCGTTCATTTCATGACTTGCAAAGCACCCACAAAGAAGATATATGGATATTAATGTGTACTCTTTCTCTCATATGCTTGTGGAATATGAATATTAATTTAGGAAAACGTGGGCTGATTTCTAATCGTGCTTTAACCTGGAATGTGTAGGCTGCAGTGTTTAGACTTTTATGAATGGTTGCAAAATTTCATAAAGCAGTACGATAACGAATGTGGTGATAGTATAAATGTGTAAACTTGATAAAAGTTTAAATACATGGGTAAAGTTATTTCTCAATCGCATGAAAATGCCTTGCAAGAAAATGCCATGGACATGGGTGGGGCTCCGCCCATACGGACAGTCTGATTCGATCAGCCGCCGGTGGGCGGCGTCAAACCGGACAGTTGAAAAGATGACGCGCAGCGGCGCCGCTCTTCTCTTCCCTCTTGCAACTCTCGGGCGCTCCTGAACTCGGCGCTCAAACGCCGCAAGGCTGACCTGGAAGCCGCCCGCTGAGACTCTCACAACCAAACCAACCATCGGAGGGTCTAAGGCTGTGCCAAAGCCGTACGGAGCCACGAAGTCAAGGATTGTGAGGAGAGCTTTCCGGTGACGCCACGCGACAGCAAGCAAGCCATCTCAAGTCTCCACGAGAACGACCGAAGGAGCCCGAGCTGAACACGTGAAAACAAAGAACTGAACTCACGCGGGAAAACGAAACAACTCCAAACCTGCTTTAAACCCATCCAAGCAAGTACAAAACTGAATTCCTAATTCTGACTAAACCGTTAAAATTCGATCTGAATGCAGTAACGAAACATACGTATTCGTTCGTGATCTTTTGGCTGGCTGGTTAAGTTATGAAATAGTAAAGAATGTCATTCTTTAAACCTTAACCTCAAAACTCTCGTATGCCTATGTGTGTGTGTATGTCTATGTCTTATCAGTTAATCCATTTATGTTAGAATAGCAATATCACGAATAAATCGTTTTTCATTTCATAAAGAATTGTCTCTGGAATGTGATTTTAAGTATTTTTATCCTTACTTGCCCTAAAGATAACGCAGCCTAGCTCAAACTTAACGAAATTATCAATCTCGTTTATCTACCGGGCCACGGAATGGAAGCGAGATTGTAATTGAGAGTAACAGAATGTACCTTTTAGTGATTGCTGGACAAGCACTTAATAAGGTGTAAACTGTAGTTAAATATTAATATGACTTTAATCAAGCCATATTAAATATTTAATAACTAATTCGAGCTGAAACAATAGCTCTATATTAAACTGGTATTTTTACTACAGCTACATACTTGTTACATTTTATTTTATTTATAGTGTCCTTGTCACAGTGTAGGTGTACATTTAAGTAATCAGTAATATTAATTAACAACATTTACTTACTATAGGTTTAAAAGGTTAGTTAACCCCAAAATAAAAACTGTCATTTACTCAACTGTCATTTATGTCCCTTAGGTTGTTCCAAACCCATAAAACTTGTTTGTCTTTTAAACACAATTGAAGATATTTTCATATTTTGTCCCTCCACTGGAACGAATTTCTTATAGGTTTGTACTGACACAAGGCTAAGTACATGATGACCGTTTTCATTTTGGGGTGAACTATTCCTATAGGGTCTGGATTAGGGATTGGTTTAGATTAGTTGCATAAATCAATGCACAATTTATTTCTATAATAAGTACATGTAAAATGTAACATGAACACTGTAAAATAGAGTGTAACCCATATTTGTTAATATTTACTGCTGTACAAAAGAGAATACAAGCCAAATATGAACAAACTGATGCTTTATGTCTCTCTAACATTACAAGTTTGAGCAAGATATGAACACGACTACAATATATCTACAGAATTAAGGCGGTTTCACACTGGGCGCGATGTGAAAAAGCGAAGCGAATCTCCGACGAATGATGCTTTCAACGATTGTCTTCTGCTAATTCACGCCTGTGGCGCCAACCAACAATGCATTTTTCCTCAGATATGTATAGGTGCATCTCAATAAATGAGAATGTCGTGAAAAAGTTACTTTTTTCCTGTAAGTTATTTCAAAAAGTGAAACTTGCATATATTTTAGATTCATTGCATGTAAAGTAAAACATTTAAAAAGTTTAATTGTTTTAATTTTGATGATTAGAGCTTATAGCTCATGAAAGTCAAAAACCAGTATCTCAAAATATTAGAATATTTACATTTGAGTTTCAATAAATGACCATCCATACGGTATAAATTCCGGGTATCTCTTGTTCTTTGAAACCACAATAATCGAGAAGACTGCTGATTTGGCAATGATCCAGAAGACGATCATTGACGCCCAATACTTTTATACTTAAAAAGATTTGTATGTGTGTGTGTGTGTATTATGGCAGGGCGATACAACGGTTTAAAACGTCTACAGTTAGAGATTGTTATCTTTTGATATAGTTTATTTCGCTGTATTTTCATATATATGCGTAGCACAGTATTACTTAAAGAAACATGCATGAATGAGAAAGTAAAGGGTTGATGTTAATTAGGCTAGTCATTTAGCACCAATATGCTGTGAAAACAAGCTGTCAGCTCATTGAGGTGTTGCATGCTCGAAGCACGCGCACAAAAAGGCCTTGAGAATGGTGGTCTCAAAACTGTTTGAAATCCACCCTACCTGGCGTTCGAAAGCAGCATTTGTCCACTTTTAGGAGCAAGTTATGCCAGATACCTTAAAAAACTCAGTATTTTGCCATTCAAACACGGTTATTATAATAAATTGTGTGGAAATTCAGTTTTCCCTCAGGTGTAAAAATGGCGGCTAGACGGCCACAAAATGCATCAGTAAAGCATTAAATAAACAACAATTGAGAATCATACTTCATTAACAAAAGGCAAAAACAAAACTGCACCTTACCGTAATCGAAAATGACATGTTTTAAGCCTTACAGACATTTTAGCGATTACGCGGCCAGAAAAAAATACAACATCATTATTTTAAAGGCTAGATTATTTTAAAGGTAATTTAAACTGTCAAAACAATTTTCCCAATACTCGAAACCGTGGATAATAAAATCATTTCTTGAAAATATGCATTTTACCTGCTTATTTTCACTCCGACTTGTCCTCTGTGAACGGTTAGTGACTCCGGCCGTGCTGCCGCTCCACTGTGTTTAGAAGAGACTGTATCCTTGCGCCAGAGCGGAATTCCTTTTTTCTAATATTTCAAATCTTTACTGTTATACATTTTAATGTACGCTTATTTTCAGCCAAGATCAATGACATATGATATTATGATATGATACTATGTGAAAAAATCCAAACTAAAAACTGCATGCAACAAGACTACTTTGTCAAGCGGAAGGTGTTGTCAGAAGATCATTTGAGACCGATATAAATCCAGAGTTTGAAAAAAATAATAATCAAGAGTTTGTGTTTGTAATTGTCCCTGCTAAAATGTGTGCAGTAAAAGAAAAATGCATTTTGATAAATGCATAGGCAGAGTACATTGTAATATTGATAATTCACACATTTTCATTTAAAAAAAGAAGTTATTTTGATCAGATCCATAAAATATTAAACAGTTATATTCCTTGTTTAAAAAGTGACTATTAACCAAAAGTTTAAAGGTGTAAAGATGTATTTTAAGTGGGAAATCATTTTGCCCACATAGATCCCACGATGGTCCCATATGTTCAAACCTATATGGGACCCACATTGTGAAGCACACATGGGACCCACATAAATTGCCCATTTTCAGCCTAAGCCCACATAGATCCCATGAAGGTCCCATATGTGCAAACCTATATGGGACCCACATTGTGAAGCACACATGGGACCCACATAAATTGCCCATTTTCAGCCCATGCCCCCATGGAACCCATGCTGCCCGGGTATAACCCAATGGGGCCCATATATCAATGTTGGCTGGGATTAGTTATTGTTCATTTTTTTAATTGTTGTTGGTCATTTAAATGTAAATGACAAGTATCGGAATCGGTATCGGTAAGGCGATCCTGGCCCTGTATTCACTCGGTATCGGATCGATCACAACATTTGCAGTATCTCACACACCCCTATTGGCTACAGTGGTTTTGACGGAACAAGATGTTTTATACCAGGGGCTGAACCAAGAGCGTGGTGAGCTCGTGCAGGGACGTGGTTAGTAAGTGCGATCATACGTCACAGGGGTATGCAACTGAAAATTGAACTGCAGTAGCCAGCGTTCCAACCTGAAGAGGGCAGCACTCAGACGTTTTACACCGTATATTATAGTTGTAGAATTAAAACACTTTATAACCAAATGTCAAAACATTTACTCGAATCAATGCACAGCACTAACAAAGACACAGTCTTTGATCATTAACTCAAAAAGTTGTTTTAGGGTCAGTTACCCTATTGCACTAAATACCTATTCATTCCTTGCAGTCACCTTCGTTTAGACTTTATGTAGCTAAGATAGACCTAGTGTGAGTATTTGCCTTACATTAATTTATTTGTTTGGTTAAACGCGTTTTAGAATGACTTTCAAAAATAGTGTACTTGAAAATATTTAAGTGCGTTATGTATGACAACAAGACAACCCTCGCGGTATTCTTGTCGTAACCACCCATATCAGCACGGCAGCAACAGCTCGCAATCTTTCAGTGACAGGAAGCCTGAACCAATCCGGACTAACCTTTACAGTCACATGACTTGGCGTTCCGTAATCTCGCTATAGGTCCTCTCGCGAGTTTTCCTTTTCCCTTTTCACTCTGAGTCCAAGATGGTAGGTAGCTTGATTTCTTATGAAATGTACCAGTATCCGAGATCTACCTCCATCCTCAGCTGTATCTCTCTTACTTTTATCGCAGATCATGTTTAGAAGCATTACATAGTGGTACAAGTCAAATAATGTGTATCGTTGTAGATTGTGTGTGGATTTAGTAAGTAAATGTCGGCTAGCGCACATCGGGCCGCGAAGCGGAGATTCCCATTCATGTGCCGTGTGTTAAGATAGTTTCAGATATCTTAACAACAACGTGTCACTCTTATTAAGATTTCGTATATCCAGATATTCATAACATATTTTCTGATAATTTAGTTTCCTAGGCCAAAGGAAAAGTGCTAGAGCAAACTCGTGTTGGCTAAGCTAACTGTTAGTGCTGGCAGTATGCGGCTCTCTAGTCTCATGAGTTACAGTGTAACGTTATCTGAGACTAATGTATTAATGAGTGTTATGACGTTATCTTCATTTCACGTTGGGTTTGAAGTTATTATAGCCATCATGCATCACTGTGGCTTGTTCAATGTTAAAGTTCTTTGCTAGTGTAATCTACTGAGAACGTGTAAATCTGACGCTGCTCCACGTTTTTATAACGATTATTTTTATTTGTGTGTAATATATTGTTGTGCTTGATCTAAAAGGGAGTTGACATCAGACACAACAAGGACCGTAAGGTTCACAGGAAGGAGCCCAAAAGTCAGGATATTTACCTGAGGCTCTTGGTCAAGGTAAGAACCATAATTAAACTTAAGACGTATAAATAAGCAAAACACTTAAGTTTGAGTGTACATTTTCTATGGCTGATTGCATAAGTTGTCTGTTTGTTGCTTGATTTTATACCAATGTATTTTATTGTAGTTGTACAGATTCCTGTCTCGCCGTTCTGATGCTCCCTTCAACAAGGTCATTCTGAGAAGACTCTTCATGAGCAAGACCAACCGGCCCCCTCTGGCCTTGTCCCGACTGGTGGGTTTCAACCCCAATTTTACCCTATATGTATTTCTAATTTACGTTTACCCTGTTCTTGAGCCTTGTCACTTAAGTAAACATTCTTTTTATCTTCGAAAAGTTATATAACTTGTATTTTTTGCTTCTAGATCCGTAAGATGAAGCTTCCAGGCCATGAAAACCTGACCGCTGTTGTTGTGGGAACTATTACTGATGATGTCAGGATTCTGAAAATTCCTAAACTGAAGGTAAGACCAGTCATGAAACAATGTCACAAAGCCTTTGTGTTCAAGGTCTGTCTGTCCACACATCTGCACATCCGTCTTGCGCTTTAGTCAGGTTTTACAAGAAAATATAATTGTCTGTTTTTCTTACTTTCACTTTTTAAGACTAAAACAAAAGATGGATTCATTGTTATTCTTAATTAAAAAGCTCAACAACAATAAGCAGGCTACAATGACATAGCTTACATAATTTATTAACAAAAACAAGATGAGGCATGGCATACACCACATACAGTATTATATACGGATTACGGACTAATACATTACAGAAAGTTAAGCAAACACTGAGGAATAAAAATAAATAAAAGAAAGAAAGCCTTAATATGAGGTAACCGGCAAAGATTTTAAAAGAAAAGCAAAACTTAACTGGCTGTCGGTGACCGTGCTGTCATTTTTACCACAATAATATCAACATGTACACCTTCTCTGGTGTTAAGAACTGACTTTTACTTTAGCGTGAAAACCAAATCCTCCGTCTGCCATAATTTCCTCAATATTTGCATCATTTTTGCCTCCCGTTCGCGCTGACGCGGCGAGTATAAACCAGGCTCTTCACCCGAACCGCTCGCACTGAAGGCGCCTCTCTTTACATGATCAGTGCAATGACTCCTGCTACAATGTGCCACGGCTCTGCAACGCTTTATGGAGCAGACGCTTTGGAGCAGGCTGCATTGTTGAGCGTAGTGGCATTGATATTTCACACACTTTAAGCTCTTTTATTTTCCAAACATAATAGGATTAGTCCAGCGACTCGTTCGGTTTGTAATGCATACCGAACCGAAAGCCTTGTACCGAACGGTTCAATATGAATACGTGTATTGTTACACCCTGAAATATATATGTATGCATTGTAATATACTGTATATGTTTATGTAATATCTTTTAAATATCTGAAAGTACACTCTTAACATCAGTTAGTCAAACATTATAATATGACATTATAATAATTAGAATTAAAACTTAGTAACCATGTATGAATGCATAGACATTTTAACTGAATCTAGGACTGGTGGTGGTGCTTTTTTTTGTGGTTATTCTGTTTCTGTAAAAAAAAAACTAACAATACTCCTAATAAGATGATGATAATCTGAATTCTGCTAAAAGATCAGTCTAGAATGCACTAAGGATTAACGAGCTGCTGGATTCATGATTAATAATCCGGTTGTGTGTGTTCACTCGAGCTGATTTGCCGAAAATAAAACGGGGACGATAATAGGTGAGCGCCAGCCAATGAGATTGCTGTTTGTTAGTTTTGTCCACTACTGGAAAACCCGGCAGTTCTTAAAAAATCCAAAGGAACTCCGTTATATTGACAGGAAAATACATAAAAAATACTGTTTACATGTAGCGCCTCAATTCTGCATGCGTGTAAGACTCTCTCTGCTCTCACCAAAGCGACAGCGAGTCGTGCGCCTAGAGTTCACGGTACGTCAAATACAGGTCCGCTGCGCATCCATTGAGATGAACTGAAAAACAGCACAGATCACTTGACGGAGAGAGAAACTCTGAAGCGCTCAGTCAGTGTTCCGCGAGTGAATGTATCTGTGCTAAACTTATACTTGGCCTCCAAGTTCACACACTGGCGAATAAAATGTGAGAATTTTTTAGCCATTGGCTAATATGAACATTTAGTCGCGAGGGTTGTCCAAGCAGTGTGTGAGAAACGCATACCACTACAGTGCATTTATCTTCATCCGAACGCACAAGTTTAGTCTCTGAGGAGCCGTACAGGTTTATTTTTACAGATGTTCCCATGAGAAACAATTATCATACAAATAGTAGGGTGTAAGTCGCCCTTGGAAGGTTGCTGAAGCACCGTTGTGATCCAAGCTGCTGGCTGAAAAACGATGAGTTGATGGAACTCTTTAGAGAACTTTAAGATGAAAACCGCTCTGGTCTTCAGTTTGTGGTTGGTTTCGTATTTCAGCTTGATCTAGTTCATGCAAGCATGACCCAGTGCTCGTTCCATTATGTTTTTTTCAATCTGATTCATTTATGCAGGAAAAAAGTTAGAAGTTGAAACGGCAGTATCTCGGCAATGCTCTATGACATTGTTTTCTGTTCCTTTTTAAATGTTGACTGCTTTTGGGAACATAGACCAGCCATCTTCTCATACTTGTAATGAGAAGCCTTAATTAAAGGCCTTAACAAAACAGAATTTAATGATTGAAAATGTAGAAGTGTATTGATTTGTTTGAGAAATGGTAATAAAATGAATGTATTATAATTGTATTAGCCACAAAGTGATATGTGATTTAGATATACATTCTTTGGCCAAATTGTGCAGCCCTACAAACAAGCCTGTGCTGTTTTATTTAATTATTTTGTTTAATTGCATTTTAATTTTAAACAATTGTATTGAATGCTGCTGTGTTTGCTGCTTTGTCTTGATGCGTTTTTTTTTTATATATATATATACTTAAACATTTCTGAAGTCTCTCTCTGTTTACAGCTGCAAAGTATTTTAGGTGTTTTACCTGTCGATGAGAGCACAGAATGTGAGGTTGTCTCTGTCTAAATGATCATTTCTCTTTCCTGTTTTCTCACAGGTGTGTGCCCTAAAGTTAACCGACCGTGCTCGTAGCAGGATCTTGAAGGCTGGTGGACAGATCATGACCTTTGACCAGCTGGCACTTACTGCACCTAGAGGACAGGGCACCGTTCTGTTGTCAGGTACGTGTTCGTAAAACAAGGATACAACTTCAGTACAAATTCAGTTCAGCCAAATTGGTCTTCATAACCATCTCAGGAGTTTTGTACTGCTTGTCCCAAAATAATAGTTCAGGGTTTCCGCGGCTCTCAAAAAAAGTCTTCAATTTAGATATCAAATTTAAGGCCTTAAATTGTACAAGAAAGTCTTAAGTTGTGATATGGCTGAATGTGATAATTAAACTTCAAAAGGCTATGATTTCATGACATAAACATGAGGGCTCCACGTTCAAAGTCCGGTGCTGCACTGCAATGTGTTCTGTCGTTACCGGGGAAACGGTTGTTATTTCTAACAAATGCTCCTTCTGCTGTCAGAGAATGAAATGGCATTTTCAATAAAAATGTTTTGTTCAGAAAACAAATGCCAAAATTGACCCATGTTTTTACCCTGCAAACACGCAGAGTTTTAAATGTGAACTGGTCACTCGATAAAAAGATGCATGGGTGTGCGATATGTATGGTCTGCGATAATATCATAATTGTTGTTTTAACTTTGCGATTTGGTAATACCGAATATATCGCAAAAAGCAAACAACACCTGCAAAGAGTGTGCATACATTACATGAAGTCTAACAGACCAGTGTTAATTTCGTCGACGAAAATTACGACAAAAAATATTCGTCAACGAACCTTTTTTCTGTGACGAAGACGAGACCTTGAGCTAAAACGAATATCTGATGATAAAAACTATGGCGAAATTTACGCCACGTCTTCATTGACGAGGCGGGACTAAAATGTTATTTGAGGACTACCGGATATTCAAAATACATCCTAAAGGCTAAGTTAACTCTTGTCTTTCAAAATGTGCGTCTCTGTCATTGGATAAGGCTTGTTTGCATGTCTAGTCTCAGTATGGCAGCCTCAGTGGAGGGATAGGCTACCAATACGCGAACTAGCGATCTAAAACAATGGCCTCAGCACCCGAAGGGTTAGGGACTGGGTTACCAGATCACAATTCGTTGTTGATTAACTTGAAGTCAGTGAAGGCGCAACAGACAGAAACACGCTGATAAAAGTGCTCTCTTCTTGCACGCTTCACTTCAGTTCTCAGCTCAAATACACACACAGCAGTCCAAACGTCTATCGTAGACTAGAGTATCTCACGTAACGCAGTCGCTTATGGCTTAAGCGTGAACAGGTGGGTGAAAACTGAATGTTACATGCATACCTTCTGTCTTAAAGGCACAGCATTCCTAATTTAATACCTATGCGTCATCAATGTTAACCAACAAAAGATGTTAAATGTATACTTGTTAAGTAAACCTACTGTATCTGAACAATTTGTTTAATTTCTCTACCAAAAATTCATAAATTTGAATTTATTCCAGTTTTTCCTAATCCTTGATTCAAATTTCTCATAAGCTTAATTGATTTGGTCTAAAGAGAATAATTGATGACTATTTTTGTTTGAATAGCATTTATAAAATAGCTACCCAAATAAATGTTGGTAACTCCAGTTTGACTAAAAGTTGATTAAAATGAAACTAATAAAACTGTGACGTCATATTTTAGTAATTTGAGTCTAAGACTATTAAGCTTATTGTCTAAAGATAAAGACTAAGACTAAATAAAAATGCCTGCCAAAATGTACACTTTAACAGACTAGGCGTGCGCATTTATAGTGCGTTCTTTCAAGCTGCAACCTCCGGCTCTCTCTCATGAAACCAACACGGAAGTGACTAAAACTGCAATTCATTGGCTGGCCGCTAGAGGCTGGCTCCAAAAGGGAAGCAATTTCATGGACTCCCCATGTTAAAATGCCCAACTTTACAGCAGATTTTTTTTTTACAGCCTGGTACAAAAAGTGATTTTGGTCTATATAGCTAATTTTGCCCTACGTGACAATTGTGAGGGGTTGTTTTTTTTATAACTTGGTGACAGCCCAAATGCAAGAATTTGACTCAAAAGATGGTGCACATTTTTTGAAAAAATAGCTTAAAGGTAAAAATGGCCATAAATATAGTTGGAAATGATTAATTTCTATCACTGCTATGAACTGACCACACAGATTATGTCTCCGAGTCGGCTGTCAGCACAATTAGAGATCGGATATCAACACAATAACACACTCAGCAAAATATTGTCTAATTATCGTTATCAATAAAATCCCAGAAATGTATAGAGATAATTTTGTCAAAACCGCACACCCCTAATTTGTGGGATGTGTTTTCAGCTAAGCTCAAGGTTGTTAATGCTCATGTCTTGTTTTTCCAGGACCCCAGAAGGCCAGAGAGAGGTGTACAGGCATTTTGGCAAAGCTCCTGGAACCCCCACAGCCATACCAAGTAAGGAAACAATATGCACTTTAATGTTAAGCCGTCATAAACTTAAGTTTGATATGTTGATCTTTTGTGGACCGTTTAACTCAAATCATGTTTCTGTTTTCTAGACCCTATGTGCGCCCAAAGGCAGGAAGTTCGAGCGTGCCCGTGGTCGCAGAGCCAGCCGAGGATACAAGAACTAAACATCTGTCTTTTGTGTTCAATATTGTAATGCAAATAAAGATTGGATAATATTCCAAAACAATCTTTTGGAGTTGCTTCATCTAATTTTATGCTCAGTTCAAAAAGCTTAGTGTTTTGCAGCAGTCTGCAGAGTTTTTCCTTTTGAATCGTGTGAAATTGACACCCTACATGTATCTGATGCCCTGAAATGACTGTGACTTAACCACATCAGGTGGAAAAGCAAACCTAATTATGAAATGTTTTGTTGACAGCTGTACATGTGCGTATAGTTTCCAATACAGTTTCAGAATTAACTCAAAGATCACTAAGAATTCTAATTGTCAAGTTAAAAGAAGTTAACGTCAGAGGAAAGGTGCGCAGACCTTGACTCAACCTTGAATTTTCCATTTTAATTTGCACGTACGTTTGCACAAAACAAGCTCTAAGCAGGTTGTGTTAAACATTTATGAAGTGTTTCCGAGTGAGATATTAATGTAAATATCTAATTTGGCTCACAATTCTTGAGGAAAGTGTTTTTTTAAATGATCTTATCTGGCAAGTTTAGTCATTTTAATCAGCTGATTTTTTAAGTAATTGTTCAAATACATTTTCAAAAGCTAAAATAACTTGTCTAGGAAGAATTGATTTAAAAGTAGTTTTAGATGAAGTAGAGTTTGTTGCACCGCATGGAATTGCAATCAGCTTTAAATGAAATACAATTTTGAGTAAAACTAATTCAGTCAATGCAGATCTCTTCAGAGGTTTTGAGAGAAAGCCATAAAAAAATGTAATGCCCTCAATTAAAATACAAGATTTTTGAAATGTTTAGGATGACCGTCTAAAAGAACAACGGTGCGATTTAGATAAGAATGCGACCGCAGGAGTATGTGGAAACAAAAAAGATGTGAAGTGCTTGGCCAGTATCCAAAGGAGTTTTGTTATTGGCGAGTGAACGCTTCAGAAACTGACTGCCTTTGATCTGCAAACCTGTGGTTGTTATTTCCAGTATATAGAGGACAAATTAAACATTTCAATAGGCAGTTATGAGCAGTTTCGGCCACAATGTGATTTAATCATGATAACTAACAATGAATATTCATTGATAATTTCAAACTTTTATTTCTAAATGGTTTTAAATGAAATCTGAATCTCTTGAAAAGCAGGTTCTCAAGCTCTAAAAGCCCTTTAAGAAATCACACAGAAGTCGGTTTTCTATATAAGGACAACTTTCTAGATGAAGCACTTCTATGCCGTGATGTAAGTAACGGTAAGTAGCAGATAAATCTGCTGACAGACAGACGCTCAGAGACTCATGCTTTGTATGTCATGATTATCTATTCATCTATTCTATAAACCTCCGTTCTATGGAGAAATGATCCGTGTGATTCAAAATGTCGAATGAAACTGAGCTCATTTGATGCATTGTTGGTTTTCATGGAACTTTGGCCACAAAAAAAAGGCTGTAATACATGAAATAACTCAAATTCTGACAAACCACACTTTGCATGGCATTCTGAATAAAATGTGTCAAAAGGCCTCGAACCCATTTCATTCTAAATGCACTCTTTTACATTTTGAATATAATTTAAATATAATAGTACATTTTGCAATCATACATTTACAAAGTGAATAGCCAAAATATAAAATTGCATATAATGACACTACTGCTTTTTTATATATTTAATAATTACAACTTTTTTCATTTTTCATATGTATTTGTTTTACCGTTATTAAATTATTATTAATTTAATTACGTATTCATTGTGTTTTAGAGTAGAACGAAATATGTGACCCTGGAGCACAAAACCAGTCTTAAGTCGCATGGGTATATTTGTAGCGATAGCCAAAAATACATTGTACAGGTCAAAATTATAGATTTTATTTTATGCCAAAAATCATCAGGATATTGAGATCATGTTCCATGAAGATATTTTGTACATTACCTAATGTAAATATATCAAAACTGAATTTTTTTTTGTAATATGCATTGCTAATAACTTCATTTGGACAACTTTAAAGATGATTTTCTCAATATTTAGATTTTTTGGCACCCTCAGATTACAGAATTTCAAATAGTTGTATCTCGACCAAATATTGTCCTGTCATAACAAACCATACATCAATGGAAAACGTATTTATTCAGGTTATAGATTTATAAATGAATAATATTTATTTTCAATTTCGAAAAACTGACCCTTATGACTGATTTTGTGGTCCAGAGAGACATATGTAAACAGATAACTACAATACTAAGAGACAACTTTAATGCTACTTGCCACTTACTGTTACAAAAATGTCCATATTTAATTTCTCCATGTGCAAAATGCATTTAACAATTGCTAAAGTATGTTCAAATGAAATAAAGAAAATAGCCTATTCAAATAATTCTAAATAATAATTTATATCAGCATGTTCAAGAGAGCAAAGTATTGAGAGTGAGAACGTTGGAGAACGTTGGTGTCTGTTCTTCTGAGAAAATGGGTTCAGTGGGGAAGAAATATGTAATATCTCTGTCATGATCCCTCCACCAAGTAATCAGTGTTAATACGTTCCATTCACGCTGCTATCTGCATGCATATAATATTCCCACTCATGACAGTCTCTTTTTTCCACATCAGGGGCTCACAAAGGTCTTCCCCAGCTCTCATGTTATTCAAATCAGCTGTATCAGCCACATCCAGTAAATAGGAAAGACCCCATCACGCTCTCATATCACCCCCTCTGTTCTGAAGAGAAGGGGGCATGAAAGTGAACGCTGATATCTGTGTGCTGTATGTAACCACAACATGTCCCAGATACATAGCAGCGGTTCACGTCGATCAAGGTTGATATTTTGGATATTTTTGTGTGAAAGGGGGCTTAATGGGCATGATAACTCACAGGATACAGACGGAAGGAAATGATGAGAATCTAAGAATGAAAGAGTCTGAAGATCTGCGGTTATCCTCCCATACTTTACCTCATGAAGGCAAACCTACCTGCTGCTTTTTCCATGGATTTACATATTTCCATTTTCAATAGCCAGCTTACTGTTTCCCTTGGCCAAACATCACTGAGCTGTTGTAGAGCACCTCGAAATTAATCAAATAAAACAAAATGATACATTATGTAGATAGATATCAAGACACTTTCCGGTTGCCAAATGTTAATAAAAACAAACCTATAGAAGATGTGATGATTACACTACTGTAGAACAACAGTGAGAACTTCACAAATCCATTAAGAAACACGTTGAGATCATTTGGTTAAAGTCAGTGCGAAAATTGCTCAGAAGTTAGTTATGGGAAAATCATAATTTGTTTGGATAAGTTACTTAGCTTAATAATTAGTATCTCATTTAATGAAATTCACTTTATTTAAATTAAATTAAGTGTCTAAACACAAACTTCTTTGTGGGTTACTTTACAAAAAGGAAGGACATTTGATGTTTAGATGCTTCCGAATATTAGAGTCGTATACTGTATGCAAAAAAACTATAAAAGATACTACTTCTTGAACTGGATTGTGAGAGATAGGAGGAGTGAAAAACAGAGAAAAAATGGGAGGGGAGCGATTGAGTCAGACACAAACTCTTTTCTTCATCAAAACAACTCCAGCCCCCATATTCATGTCACTCGCACACAGTCTCTCTGCCTTTACTGGAAGTGGTGCTGTTTTAGAATATGCTGATCACACATCCGCATATCAACGGCTGAATCAAATGCATTCCGAAGCTCAGCTCTGATAACAGAAAGCACACTCACACAACCACATAAACAAACAATGATGCCACGGTGCAGGCTAAAATTACACATGCCATCTGTGTTTTTTAGTTTCAGTACAAATAAATAATTTATGCTGTCTTGGCATTTCAAAAATGTATATATATATATATACACACACACACACGTACATTTTCAGGTATTAGACCTTTTATTAAGACGTGTGTGCCTTTCCAAATCATAGCCATTCAACTGAATTTGCCGCAGGTTAGCTTCACTCAAAGTGTGGTAACATTTACCAGCAAAATGAATGCCCCAGAGCTGAATTTCATCTATCCCAGATAAGGGTATGAATACTTATGCAATGGAATAATTAAAGTTTTTTATCTTTAATACATTTGCAAAGATGTTAAAAGCCTGCTATTTGACATTATGGTCTATGGAGTGTAGATTGATGAGGGGGAAAAAGTTATTTAAAGCAGTTTAACATTTGCAATATAACAAAACATAAAAAAAAAAAAGACTTTCGCAAGACGATGTGTGTGTGTGTGTGTGTGTGTATGTGTGTGTGTGTGTGTGTGTGTGTGTGTGTGTGTGTATATACATTCATACAGAGCTGGGTAGTAACTGATTACCTAATGAGATTCCAAAAATACTTGTAATTATATTAAATTACATTTTATGATTCATGTAATCAGAATACAGTTACTTTTATTGATTGTATGATTACATTCTTTATATTTACAATTCTTCATAATTTATGGATTCTCCCTAATTCCTCTTTATATATCCTCAAATTAGGCATGAATTATTTTGCATGCTGAAACGGCATCAATTATTTATATGTTGGCTAAATTATTTCAATGTTTTTTATCTTTGCATGCAATAGAACATTTTGACCCATGACCCTGGAGCACAAAACCAGTCTGAAGTCACAGATAATAAGATATTAATAGAGAGATCATGTTCCATGAAGATATTTGGTAAATTTCTTACCGTTCTTACCGTAAACATATCAAAACTTTATTTTGGATTAGTAATATGCATTGCTAAGAACTTAATTAGGACAACTTTAAAAGCGATTTTCTCAATATTTAGATTTTTTTGCACCGTCAGCTTCCAGATTTTTAAATAGTTGTATCTCAGCTAAATATTGTCCTATCATAAAAAAAACATACATCAATGCAAATATTATTTATTCAGCTTTCAGATGACGTATAAATCGCAATTTAGAAAAATTGACACTTAAGACTGGTTTTGTGCTACTGGGTCACATATGTAAATGTGCAAATAAAATTGAAATACCAAATAGTACTGCTAATGATAATATATACATACTCTAAAAAAAACTATATAAAAATGCAGCCTAATATGTTAATGTGAAGTAATTTTGTGTATTGATTTTTTTTTTGTACAGGTGTTCTACCCATATTTTGAATTACACATTGCATTGTGTGGTGTTTTAGGTTTGAAGGAAATGTCTGTAAATTTAACAGAAAATGTACTTTTCTGCTCTAGTTTACAGTGCATGCATTTTCTGTAAAGCTGATTTGAAGCAATATGCATTGTGCAAAGTGCCATGTAGATAATATATACCATGCAGATTCAATATATTTAAACAATGACGTATATAGTACCCTAATTATATATAAACACAGACATTCTTACTTGTGTAAATTTTCCATGTTACCTTTTTGTTTTATATCAACACATTTGTTTCCATTCTTTGAAGTTTGACATACTTTCAGATAAACTCTTTCACGTGGTGAGAGAAAATTCAAGATAGACCTGGTGAATCCGTGGTAGAACTAAACCCCAAGAGTTACCTCTCCCTCGTTCTGTTACTCTCTGAGCATCTCTCGTTCTCTCTAACCTTTTCCAAAGTACGTCAGTCAGACCGCACATCAACAGTTTCACTACATGCACTACACTACATCTTCAGAAGTCACGTGATGTTGAGAAGCAGAGAAGAAAAAGAAAATACCTTACAGCAAGCAACTCCTCCTGATCACACGGCAACCCACGCAACCACCCACAACACTATATAATCAAAAACAAAGACCAGAGACGGCACACGAACTGAGAGACGGGATTAAACGCACAAGGGGAAAGCAACTAGAAGATAAAAGAAAAAGAAACATCTGCTTGGAAGATCTAAACATGAATAAGAAACTGTTTCTGATGATTCTGGGGTTAGCGCTGGTTTTTGAAGGTGAGCATGTCATTTTAGAGTATAGGGAATGAGTAAAATATTGTTTTGTCTCTCTCACCTCGCTTTAAATTGTATCTTCTTGTAGATTTAAATGTGCCGTCTTTCTGTGTTCTGCAGGTAATCAGTGTCAGGAACATGAAGTGTTTGTAGCTCAAGGTTCTGTAGCAGTGCTGCCATGTATAGACGAGACTTCTGCGCTCTCACATCCTACTGCAGTCTACTGGAGCAGGAAAGTTGGAAAGTAAGAACATTTCATCCTTCCATCCATCCATCATCCATCCATAAACATAACCATCCATCCATCCATAAACACAACTATCAAAAACCTGACAATCAGCATTTTAATGTCTCACTCTCTTTCTCAATATCCTAGTGTACTGAAGACAGTTTGGCGTCGAGAGAAGAGCGGGTTAGAGTTTCGTCCGGTTAGAGACCCACCACGCTAACTGCCCCGTCCCGAATTTTGGAAAGGCTGATTACAGCCTTCACATCGCTGAAACGACATTCGAAGATGGAGGAACGTACATGTGTGTAGTTGAGGAAAGATTCGTATGGCGAAGGTCATCATTCTCAGAGTTGTAAGAGGTAATAACCAAGAACTGTCACTTCTTCTTTAAGCCATTGGCTGTGTTCTGGAAGCCTTTTGATAATATTTCTCTTTCTTCACAGCGTCATTTTCTCCTCCCATAGTGGTTGAGGGCTTAAGAACGGAAGCAAAGTGTCATGTCAGTCCTGAGACACAGTTTGTACAAATTAACTGGAAACGAAACGGCCCATTACCTAGGAGAACCAGTCTCTCCAACGTGTCTCAAAAAGATGGAGGAAACTGGACCTGTCAGGTTGCATACAATGGTGTAGTGGTAGAGGCAACCACATCCCTACAGGTCAAAGGTGAGCGTCCGTAAAAAAAAAAAGCTTCTTCTTTAAACTTACGTCTGCAAGAGTTGCTCATCCACCTTATCCGTTGGATTTCCAGGAATCGTCACCCCTCAGGATAACTCTTCAGTGGTGTACGCTGCTGTCGGTTCCTCCGTCTCCTTGCCCTGCATCTTTACTGATGGTCTGATCCCACACACTGTGATGTGGAACAGAACCTCCACAACATCATACTCTCCTCTTCCTCTCCCTGCATCTTTCACCAAGTCTGCTGGGCCCTCAGCATCAGCTACTGTACGGAGAGTGGAGGATGGAGATGAAGGGAAGTATACATGCTCAGGAATGATGAAGGGATTGAATGGAGAGAGTAATAAAGTACGGAGAGGGATGGAGCTCGTTGTAGCTCGAGGTGAGTAGAATAATATATCACTGTGGCTACATAAAATTATATATAATGTATGTATAAAATTGTAAATATAATTCAATGTTAAATAGTACTAAATCAAAAAGGTTTATATATCATAAATCTGTTATCAGCATTCAAATCATTTTAGAATCTTTTTTTAATCATCCAAATGGTGCTCATCTTCTATCAACTTCTGTGTTTTGTGATATTCCGAATTTTCTGAATGCTGAATTTCTCTTTGTATTCCGTTTAGTTTTGAGCTCCTCATCATCCAGCGGTAACAGACCCATCACCCTGACCTGCCATCTCAGCAACTCCAGCCAGATCACTTCCTACGAGTGGCTCCGTGTGAATTACGGCCCAAACGGCACTCAAACAGTGACCTCTGTTCAAAAGACAAAGAGCTTCAGGATTCAAGAAGTGAATGGGAAAGATGCTGGTGAATGGGTTTGCCGCTACTACGGGAAGCAAGGAGTTCTGGGCAACGTGACTTATGAGCTTCATGTGATGGGTAGGTAGAGCAGTTATATAACAGTGTCTTTGCATACGCATTTGCATAACAATAAATAAAAGTAGCATGCTGTGAATTAATTTAAAAAAACATAAATTAGCCTCATTTGAATTAGAAGCAGTACATTTCGATTGATTCTTAGTTTTGTTCATTTTTTCCAGGTGCTGTAAAGAGCGAAAATTCAAGTTCTGGCAACAAAACCGCTATGGTGATGGGATTAGGGTTTTTGTTCTTGGTGGTATTCCTGGTTTTGTTCCAGATGTACAGAAACTATCGCAGGGTATGTTTCAGTCTCCTCAAGTCTTGATGTAATAATGCATTGCGTCATGCTTACTTGATACTAATATTTCAATGCTGCAAACGACAGCTCTCTAAAATAGATTTAGTGTGGGTTATTTGTATCTCATCTCTCATATTCATTTATTTATTCCTCCTTACAGAAGAAGATGGTCCATCTTTACCCTGCGATGGAAACCATCGTCCATCAGGCCGCCACTGAACGAGAGCAGAGAGAGAGGAGCAGGTCTAAAATGGCTGAAGCTTGTGTTGGAGATCCCAAACCAGTGTGTGTGTAAATATGTGTGTGTTATGACAGATGCCTCTGTAGATGTGTGTGTGCGAATGTGTTTTAAATGCAGACAATTGTAGCAGTCCATTTAAACTGTAATATATCACTGACATGTATACATTTTGTAAAAAAATTTTGGTGCAAATATATTTTTAAATATGAGTGTCAAATCTATGTAAATAAAGCAATAAAGGGAAAACATACGTATTTCTCATGTTTTAATTTATTTTTGTTTCTTATGCACACTAAATATATTATAAACGGGTTTTTAATATTGCTATACAGAGAAAACATTCTGTACACAGATACATTTAAGTAAATATTATAATAACAATAGACACAATATTAATCGATCTTTCATAAAAAAACATGTGAAGGCTGTATGTGTCACTCAAATATATTTGACTATAGCAGTCATACTACATAATCATTAAACAACACAAAAGAACTTTATATATTATATTTCTCCAAACACTTTTTACACTTTTTACACCTCACTACATTCTGTTTCATCTTGCCTCTCCGATGGTTTCGTCTCTGACCTCCGGGGCTCAGTTATCGTCATCTTCTTGTCAAACCAGTCTTAATCTTTAAAGTCCTCAAATTAAAAAACCTCCTCATCATCAAAACACCAGTCTGGCCAGTCCACACTGACGCCCTCTTGGACATCATTGCTTCAAAGGAGAGAACAGGGGTTTATGGGTAAATGTCTTCAAAAAAGAAAAGCTTAATATCCTTTCTTCTCTACACTGTAGAAAATGATTTTTCAAAGTTTTAAATAAAACAAACAATGTTTACAAGAAAATACTATTTCAGTCTTTTTCCTTAAAAATGCAATTTAAGTTCTGTGTTATTTGGCGATCTTTGTTGTTATTATTGTATGTGAGAGAAAATTGTTTCAAAGGAAATCCACCACAACATTTTTTCAGTGCAGTAAAATGTCATTTTAGCAAAAAGGGGTGATAATAAATTAAATAATAAATACGTTGATTATGTTTAACAAAAATTATATATATGAATAAAATTGATTACATACAATTACACTTTTCTTTAATAACTCATCAAAAGCTATTTAATGTTCAGTACAGATGAGATAATGTAAATATTAGAAACACATGAATTAAAGTTGCATGACATTTCTGATTACTTGAATGTAGCTTGAGCTTTTATATTCATGGTTTAGGGTTAAAGACCTTTTAATATAATATTTAATATTTAAGTATTGATTATGAAGTAGTGTGCAAATTTAGAAATGTCAAGATTTTTTTTTTACCATAGACCACCATAAAAGACCCTCAGTGGTCCACAGACTCCTAAACCATAAAAATAAAAGCTCAAGCTACATTCAAATAATCAGAAATGTCATGCAACTTTAATTCATGTTTTATATTTACATTAACTCATCTGTTTCTGTGCTGAGCATTAAATAGCTTTTGATGAGTTATTAAAAAATGTTCTAAGTGCAATATCATTGCATGCAATCATTTTCAGGGAAAGCCTGACTCCTAATGGTCCAAATGAAGAACTAACTTGTCTATAATCCAAAATAAGTAACAAGTGGTAATATATAATTTTAGGACAATGATGTTGTCAAAATTGAATACAATTTCCAGGGAAGGTTTGAATGTAATAATTTAGAAATGATTTTATGTAACAGTACACAGATGAATTGTGCGTGTGGGCAGAGAGAAGAAATAACGCACATGAAACTGTCAAGTTCCAACACAGTGAGGACTCTCTACAGTCATATCTCACAAATGGAACAAATATACTTAAAATGAAATGATTGATTTTCCACTGGACAGTTAAGGTTATTTTTAGGGTTAATTTAAAAGAAAGAATATTTATATCTTAAGCAAAACAATTTTGCTTTCACACACAAACACACACACACACACACACACACACACACACACACACACACACACACACACACACACACAAATTAAAAGTTGTGTTTATACTTGACAGATGCTGTAGGATTTTATAGGGGTCACGACACATATTTATGCATATATTTATCACATATTTTGCATAAATGAGATTCATATATAATGATAATAATAATGCCACAACCATATCACCCTGCAGCCCAAGACCGGTCACCCACTGAAGCTAAGCAGGGTTGAGCTGGTCAGTACCTGGATGGGAGACCTCCTGGGAAAACTAGGTTGCTGCTGGAAGAGGTGTTAGTGAGACCAGCAGGGGGTGCTTACTGTGTCTGTGGGGTCCTAATGCCCCAGGATAGTGATGGGGACAATACTGTCAGAAAGCACCACCTTTCGGATGAGACTTTAAACCGAGGTCCTGACTCTCTGTGGTCATTAAAATCCCATGGCACTTCTTGTAAAGTAGAGTAGGTGTAACCCCAGTGTCCTGGCCAAATTCCTCCACTGGTCCTTATCAATCATGGCCTCCTAATAATCCCCATCTACTTGATTGGCTCTATGACTCTCTCTCCTCTCCACCTGTAGCTGGTGTGTGGTGAGTGACTGGCACTGTTTTCCTGTGGCAGCCGTCGTATCATCCAAGTGGATACTGCACACTGGTTGTTAGGGATGTAACCATTAGGCCTACCGGTTTGATGATAATCATGATAAAATTCCGGACTTAATACTGTTTCAATTTTTTATGATCATTAAAACCATATTCGATTACCATGATTTGAACAACTCACAATAAATAAATACTGTCCAGCATAAAGCACAGTTTTCAGTAACAGTCTCATGTGCGCACAGCAGCAGAGTAGTTTCATTTGGAGTGAAAATAGAACGAAAAATCTGGGAGGTTTTAAGAGTGCTGAGGGAATTATACAAATTAATATATGAATTAATTAATTGTATGAATGTACCTCTGAAGGTTCTGACTGTCTTCAGAAACGATTCGATGGCATGTTGTTTTCATATTCTTTCCATGTAATACCTAAAGAAGTGTTCTTAATTACAAAACTGCTTTGCACTCGGAGTTCACGGAAACAGCTGTAATTCAGATTCTCCATGTAAAGTGCCCCTAGTGTCAGATATGCAGATTCATATTGCCTGTGTGCTTTCTGTCTGGCCAAAACGGACCGAATTTGCATGCCCAGCTGTACATTTTGACCAGTTGAGGAAAAACAAACTTATATGGATTCTACACATTTAAACAATTCAGATAAGTTATCTAGAATTATTTATGGAGCAGATAAAATACATAAAATCATTTATTAAAAAGTGATCATTTTGACAACCCTTCCTGCTGACAAAACAATAGAACCCTGGCCAAAACACAATATAAAATGTAATGGGTTTAATGGTTTTAAAGGGAAATGTATTGGATTTAATGGAAACTATAATGGTGTCTACTGGTATGTGATGGATTCTATTGGGGGGATGTTAAATCCTATTGGAAAAATGTCCAAAACACACTAAAACAATTTTTTTTAATAGTTTTACTGGAAAAAGCTAATGGTTTATAATGGTATTTTAATGGAAACCATTGGGATTCCTGTAATGGTTTGCATTGGGCATCTATTGTTTTTTTTATCATGGTTTTCTTTATTTAAAGGCTGCAATGTGAGGTTTACCTTTTTATGAATCTTTTTCAAAGCTTTATTTGAACATTTACATGAGATATTTGAACATGCTATGAAACTGTTGTCAGTCAAGTTGTCATTTAAAATCCGGACATCATTGCTAATGTTATTGTTTTAGTGATTATGCAAACAAAGTCATTTCATTTGTTGTTTGGTGATTTTTTTCATACAAAACTTGAAGTGATTTACATGTCGGTACTTTTTGAACATCTTCAGCACATTTTAACAATACCGTGATAATACTGATAACCGTGATAGTTTTGGTCACTATAATCGTGATGATTATAATTACACTATAAATGTTTATACCGTTACATCCCTACTGGTGATGGTCCCCTCATGACTGGACAGCACTTTGTGTGTATAACAATACACAATAAAAGCGCTTATATAAAATGATTCATTCATTCATTCAAAATTTACAAAATAATTAAAATATACTTGTAGTCTACACAGTTTATTTTTCATAATTCTCCATCCTATCTCTGAACCTTTCTTGCTGCTGTGCTTCCTTTTATGTAAACTATAAATGATATTGTATATTATATAAAGTAAAATGACACAAATTCTATTATAATCAACAAATTAATTTAATTATATATAATCTTACTTTTATCCTTAGTGGGCCATGTATCTGAAAATAAACTGAAAATTACAGAATCACCTATCATCCTCATTTATCATTACTCCCATATTACTCATTTTCCATTTAACACAAAATAACTGACTATTAAAATTCAAAATCTATATCTATGCTAAAGACAAGGTGATCACTGTTAGTCAAGTTAAAACAACAACATCATACAATATGTTAGGTTGGTATTTGAATATAATTTTTTTGTGCGTTTTTAGAATAAGTATCCAGAACAGAAAACAGTTCCCCAAAAAATGGTTGCATGACGCCATCTGAAGTACAACATACTGTTTCATCTCAGAAGATGATTCTTCCTGATACAACCCTGTTAAGAACTGTTTTGTGCTTTCACGTTTAGCAATGACTAATAGAGAAGAGGTGATAAAATGTAGACTCACCTCTCTTTCATCTCATCCTCACTTTCATCCACGTTCCCCTCTCTCCATCCATGAGCAGATATCATACTGGCTACTGCCGATTCCTCTCTTTCTGCCTCTCTCTCTCCGTCAATGACCGATGGTGATGGAGAGGCAGAAACAGTAGGAGATTTTTCTTTCCTCTCTTTTCCCTGTCCACGTTCTCTTTCCCGTTCCTCAGCCCTCTGCAGCAGGTCCTGGATTGAAGAAGGGTGAAGCTGGGGGTCCAGGCCTGGTGGAAGTAGAGGCTACGCCTGTAAGAAGGTGGAAGGGAACTCTGAGAGGAGCTGATCTCTGGGATGGAGGCACTCCTGTGTCTTCACTTTGATTGGTTTCATTTGACCGCTCCCATCATGCATCTGCTCAGATTCAGAGTGCGTCTGAGGGTCTGGTGACAATCTTTTTTCAGGAACATTCCATAACGCTCCATGGATGTTTTTTAGAAATCCCAGCTTTTGGACTCTGTGGCAATCCTGGGGTTTAATGCAAGGGTTGGATGATCTTATCTGATTTCCACTGGAGCTTTCGTTGGAGATAAGTTCTAATCCGTTCACAGAGTTGGATCCTCTTCTTTGGTTTCCATTGGAGTTTGCATTGGGAGTAAGTTCCAATCCATTCACATCTGTCCCGGAAATATCTGAGGAATAGATGGTTGCAAATTATTTGAAAGTTTCTCCAAAGCGAGGAGAGTTCAGTTTCCTGGAGAACCACCCTGATTTTGTGAGGAGCCCATTGTCATCTAAATCAGAGTCATCATCTGAATCCTGATGCACTGGTTCCCCTGTTTCTGCAGTTGCCCCATATGATGATGTAGTTATTAGATGCTTGTTAGATGCAAAAGTGATTGGCAGGGATTTAACAGAAGTGCTATTTTTCTCCACATCTCCACCAGGCATCGACAAGTATGATCCATTCGACTGGTTTCTCACAGGTAAGTCCTGTTGTGTAATGTCATTAGTATTTACAGATGATCGTCGTCTATGATTCCATGTAACTCGCCTTTCTGATATTTTTTTAGATGGGGACTCTTCCACTTCCATCTGCTTTCTTGCTTCTTCAGTTTTTAATCCAGCTGAATTAGTCTTTGCCACAACTTCTTCATGAGCTGATTGGCTCTGATAATTCGATTGACCAATCAGTGGAGAGTTCCTATCCTTTGGCAGCTGCTGAACTTGACTTTGTTTTTCTTCCATCAACATTTCTGCCTCAGACTCGCGCCTATGGAAAGGAGATAGCCTCATCAACTCAGCTGGGTCAAAATCACTGTCAGATCGATCAGATACTGATTGGCCATCAGGATCCCCTATGACTTTGTCAGGCAGTTCGTCCTGAATGGGAGGTCTCTCTGAACTACCAAACTCTGTCGTACTTGTTGTCTTCAGTGTTTTGTTGGTCTCATTTGTCCTCAAGGTCTCTAAGGCCGCCTATGATCATCAACAAGAACCAGTTTATAGTTACAAACTATTCAACTATTTTTGACGTTCTGAGACAGTATTCTGCTCACAAATTGAATTACTGCACAATCACATAAAGTTTCTTTCCATGTTACATTTAGTGTCCACTTCAATTAATTTTTAATAAAGCATTAACTGCACAATTAATTATCAGAAACATAACTAAAATGTCAATACAGTGTATACCTGTTTGCCACATGATGCGTGCACATATATTTCAGCACAATGTCCGCCACAAATCATTTTTATTGTCATTAGTTCCTTTTTAAAACATCGAGTGAAGAAAAGTAAATATTATCATTCAATATTCTCAAATTCAACAAAACATTATAGGTCCCTAATGAGTAGCAGCTTAATCGTAGGGAAAATCTGCAACCCTGCTACTTTCAACTCTGAACTTAATAAGAATAAACTATCAATAAATATCTTTCTTTAGTTTATTAAATAGAAGTTTAACAACAACTATAAAACATCATTTAAAATAAAAGTCTAACTAGCCTTACTGAGTGACAGAGTAATTTATGCTAAATTTACAACCCTGTTACCATTCTGGTGTAGTTTAATATTATTATTACATCTTATATGTTGTCTATTTAATTTATATTTTAATTCAATGATTATTAATATAATTTCTGCGGTAACAAGGTTGAAAAATTGCAAGAACTCATTCAAAATATTGTTAAATCTTTTTAATATTTTTCTTTAGTTTATTAAATAGAAGTTTGACAGTAACTATAAATCAATATATTGTAAGTCTAACTAGCCATTACTGAGTGACAGCGTAATTTAGGTTCATTTACAACCCTGTTACTTTAAAAATGTTACCCATTCTGGTGTAGATTATTATTATTATTATTTAATATATGTTTTCTATTTCATTTATATTTTAATTCAATGATTATTCATGAAATTTCTAGGATCCGTGGTAACAGGGTTGAAAGAATATTTGGAAAATATTTTGTAAAAATGGAGAATAAATGGCAAACTAAAACTCAAGTAAATAAATACATTGGATATAATGGAGTTTAAGCAGCTCTTAAGACCAACAATCAAAATGTTCTTATTTAGATCATGGGGGGTGACTTCTTATTTTAAGCATTTCATACCCTATTTTGTTCCCTGTTCCTGGAAAGTGCCAAAAGAAGAAAACTTTTGCAAAAACAAATGACATTTCTTCTGCGTTGGGCTTGTATATCCTGTCGCACTGGTGTCTAGTGTATTTGCTGCAAGAGGAATGCAAGTACCTGAGTCTCACGCAGAGCAGACACCCATGACGTGCGTCTGTCTGGACTGGATGTGGACAGGAAGTTCACACTGACAGCACAACCTAGATCACCAACCTCCACCAGCACAAACGAATCTACCAGACAGAGCAGAGGGCAGAAGTAGACACAGTGTGGAATTAATCTAGCTTCATTTAATAAATATTTATAGGAAAAAACATTTCTGTTCTAAGTTCTCTTGAGGTAATACTGTGCACCAGACAACAAATTCCACATTCAGTTAATGTGCATGTTTGAATACACTATTACATGACCATAATGCATCTTTTGTGACAATGTACCAGGACTTGGACGAGCAGGTATTTGACACACCTTAGGTGGAGTCATTCTCAAAAAAGCCAATCAGAAACTAGCTTATCAAGTAATATGCCATGCTGTGCCCTGACATGCTAAGAATAGTAAGCTATATTACATAAAGCAATTTGAAAGCCTTTCCGTGTGGAAAATCAATGTGCATTTTGAAACTGACTGGTTGCAAGTAATGCATTCTGTATCTTTATGCTTTCGCTGCAGTATATTTTAGGTTGTAGTTCTGTCTTATGCCATGGTCTTCATGATTATCACTTTATTAAAAACACTGCAATTGAATCCTACCCTTGCTCTCTGAGACTCCCTTTGTTACATTACAGTTTAAAGAAACTAAAACAAATCGATTTACACATTTTATTAAATTACATATTAGCACAACTATTTGAGTGAAAAGTTGCATTAAAATATTAATATGAATTCAATACTTTCTTATTATTTGATTAATAGTGACAGCTGCATAAAGTTAGAGTAAAAACAGCATAATTTAACACTGTTCAAACATCTTGTTCTTCAATGAAAAGAAAAACATGACTTTTGTAGGAGTTTGAATGATCAATGTCACAGATTTGCTTATTTATTTAGTGACCTAAAAAGTTGGAAATTCCTAAATATTTAGTTAGCTAGTTAGTTTAGCTAAAATAATTGATCATTCTAAAACTTGTTTATGGTAAATATGCTTTTTCCTGGTTTAAATGAGACTATGAATCATAGATTTTCAGGTCTCAGACTTTTGGACCACATTGTATATAGTAAGCACAAAGGTCTGCAAAAAAGACCCATACTGTGTTAATATAAAGGAATTGATTTGAGTGATAGCATTTTAAATCACCCATTGCATTGTGTTGTGTTTTAGGGTTAAAAACTGTTTGTAAACTTAGCTGATACCATCCTAGCTGAAAATTACCTGTATGTTTTCCAGGTTTCTACAGATTTTATTTATTTATTGTTTCAAAAAATGTGGTGCAAGATTTCAGAATGTATTTCAGAGAGATTTCAGTAAAAATATTGTGAGCAGGGCATGAAAATATGGCCCATACATAATAACTGCCCTTACTGCTGGGAGCCCAGTTATCGTTCACACTCACATCCATCTTTGAGCTCAATGCAGTGTATTCTCTCCAGAGACAAAGGGGGGCGCACTACCTCCAGCTTGTCTGATTTCTTCTGCGTTTTGGTCATCAACAACACATCAGTGAAGAGCAGGATCACAAGTTCCTAACATAACCAGAAACGAATGCTGAAATTATGAGGTCAATAAAAAATCCTTAATATATCACATGCACCTTGTTTGTCTTTTCACTTGCCTTGGAGTCCTTTCTCCTTCTGACCTTCAAAGTTTCTTCCATCAATTGCTTCCGTATGACATTTGGTCCCACCCCCCTCACCGGGCTCATCAAATCAAAGCAGCAGAACTCACGAACATACTGTTGTTGAGATCTTTCTATTAGCCTTATTTATATAAGCAAAGCATGAACAATTTATGGTTATTCAAGATTTTTTGTTGTTGTTTACCCTGTCTATTTCTTCACTTAGACCTTCTATTTTGCATCCCTCTATTCTTTGAGCAGCAACAGAGAGGGCCAGCGTATCTTCTTTCAGTTGCAAATAGCCATTGATAGATTCTAGAAAATTATTGACACTGTACAACTGCAGGAGAGAAAGAAACAGCGAGTGAGAAACAGTGCAGATCTTTAGCTTTAATAGAATAAAGGCTGTGCAAGCAGCTCATATTCAAGAGAGAGAGTGAGAGGTGTATAGAGACAGAGATTACAAAGATGATAACAAAGACAATACAGCTCAAGAGTTTGACTTTTCTTATATTTTTTAGTCTGACATGATCATTTCATGGTGTGATATTTCACATATAATACTACTGTAACTAAGACCAACTAGTAGTGAAAGTGCCTCTATTTCTCTTCTATTTCATACTTCTTCTTTTATACTTCAACATTGTATTTGTCCCTGTGTTTGCTTTGATGACAGCAGCACTTAAGCTGCATTAACTGCATTAACAAGTGTTTGCAAAGTATACATCGTTTGGTCACACATTATAATAGGTGGCCTTAACTACTATGTTCTTACATTAAAAATAAGCAATGTACTGTGTTCATAATATATTGCAAAACACGAATGCTGCTTTTGAGGTGTAATTTGGGTAAGCTTAGGGACAGGTTTGGTGGTATGGGTAGGTGGAAGGATGGCCCAACAGTGTAATTATAAATGTAAATACAGAAATGAATTACAGATGTAATTATATATAGGTATTTTAAAAATATAAGTACAATATAAAAACATGTATGTACACAATAAGTTCATTGTAAACCTTTAAATTGGCTGTTATTAAGCCTCTCATTAAAAAACACAACTTGGCTCCAAAGATCTAGTTAATTACAGACCGATCTCGAATCTCCCTTTTCTGTCAAAGATACTAGAAAAGGTAGCATTCTCACAATTATATTCCTTCTTAGAGAAAAATGATTTCATATCGATCACAAGTGCAGTATGGAGCAGTATGGAGTACCCTTGGGAAATATCATCAAGAAACATGAGGTTATCTTTCACTGTTATGCTGATGATACTCAGCTCTATATTTCTTCACGGCCCGGTGAAACACACCAAATTGAGAAACTTATGGAATGCATAGTCGATATAAAAATTGGATGACGATAATTTCCTTACTACTAAATTCTGAAAAAAACAGAGGTGTTAATTATCGGACCTAAAACCCCCACAAGCAATAACCTAGAACACTGTCTAACACTTGATGGCTGCTCTCACGATTCTTCATCATCAGTCAGGAACCTAGGTGTACTATTCGATAGCAATCTCTCCTTTGACAGCCACGTTTCTAGCATTTGTAAAACTGCGTTTTTTCATCTTAAAAATATATCTAAACTGAGACCTATGCTCTAAATGTCAAATGCAGAAATGTGAATTCATGCGTTTATGTCCTCAAGGTTAGATTATTGTAATGCTGTATTAGGTGGTTGTTCTGCACGCTTAATAAACAAACTACAGATGGTCCAAAATGCAGCAGCTAGAGTTTGGCATGAACCAGGAAGTATGACCACATTAGCCCGGTTCTGTCAACACTGCACTGGCTCCTATTAAACATCATATAGATATCTTGTTAATAAAGCGCTGAATGGCTAAGCTCCTCAGTACTTGAGCGAACTCTTATCGCATTATAGTCTTCCACGTCCACTGCATTCTCAAAACTCTGGCCATTTGATAATACCTAGAATATCAAAATCAACTGAGGGCGGCAGATCCTTTTTCTATTTAGCGCCCAAACTCTGGAACAATCTACCTAACAATGTTCGGGAGGCAGACACTCTGTCAGTTTAAATCTAGATTAAAGACCCATCTCTTTAACCTGGCGTACACATAACACACTAATACACTTCTAATATTCAAACTGCTAAAGATTGTTAGGCTGCATTAATTAGGTCAACCGGAACCGGGAACACGATAAAACACGATGTACTTGTTACATCATAAGAAGATTGACATCTACGCTAATATTAGTCTTTTCTAGACACCTAGATGAGCCCCAGACACAGATCCCCAGTGAGGACCTCGTCACCTAGACAGCCATCGGGAAAAGACGACTGGAACCAGTGGAGCCCTTACAATCTGACTTTGCTGCAGTTGGAACAAACTACTGGTTTGTCTGGCTTGAGGAGAACTGGTCCCTGACTGAGCCTGGTTTCTCCCAAGGTTTTTCTCCATTCTGTCACCGATGGAGTTTTGGTTCCTTGTCGTTGTCGCTCTGGCTTGCTTAGTTGGGGACACTTCATTTACAGCAATATCGTCGACTTGATTGAAAAGATAATATTTAAACTGAACTGAGCTGGACGATGAAATCACTAAATTCAATAATGAAATGCCTTCTACTGAAAATTGAGTGTTAAATCTTGTCATTTTACATTATTGACTCTATTTTCCTATTTTGATATTGTGCAGTTGCTTTGTAACAATTTGTATTGTTTAAAGCACTATACAAATAAAGGTGACTTGACTTGATTGTACCAAATTATTTATTTAAATGTAAGTACATAGTTAAGGCCACCTAATATAAATTGGGACCAATCTTTTTATTCATCTAATTATAATCATGCTTCAAATCCTTAAATCATAAAGGATGTTAGTATTTTGTCCAACAACAACAAATGGATTCAAACAATTTTTGATCTCACCATCATTTAGTCCACCTGGAATTACGAAGAAATACTTTTTTTTTTTTATACTAATACAATTTTCCATCTCATAAAGTCCTTTTGCTTTAGTAAAATGGCCAATGATAATTTTTTAATACCTTATGTCGTTTTCATAATGCAATTTGTTATTTGTTTTAAATAGAACAATGAAATGTACAGTGTATGATTGTCTCACCATTCTTTTAAGTGCATTTTGGTGGGAGGTCTTCTGTGGTCTTCTGAACAGCTTTCAGCAAAAGAGGGTATTTGGTGATTCTCTGGTGTGGATTGACCTGCATATCTCCCAGTCTCATTCGCCTACACTGAGGATGATTCTCCACCCACTGCAGAACAGATCACATCAAGGTAATCAGGAAAATCATGCATGCACGTTTCTTCATGCAACATATTCGATTGTAATCTATAGCTCATGTTCATCTGTGGTTTGAAATGGGCATTTGAACTCATTTATCAATTAAACTTATTTGCTTAAATTATTACATTACACTTCAACGTAAAATTTTTATTTTTTATTTTCATTTTTACTGTACAGCTAGACAATTAAAGATAAATTGAATTAAGCTATTTCAGGGCTTATTGTGCAGTTATATCTACCCTTAAGGAAACAGCACACCCCCATAACCTACCACTACAGTCAAACCACCAAAGCAGGCGATCTCACAGTCATTTCTATACTGCTTACTTTGCATACTGTCCACTGGTGAATAAAAACATTGGCAGGGGAACTTGGTGTGGTAAGAGTTCATCTGAAATGTGGAAAACAAATTCACTACCCATTTTATGTCTATATTTGACCATTTTTCCAGCCTTAATTTAGCATCAGTTTTTTTTTTTTTTTTACTAACAAAGTTACTTTTAAAGTTCAGAACATTTTCAAAACTTTTCAAATATGCTCTGCACATTAATGTCTGAGAGAATTTTCCGAAAATGCTAGTTGAACAACTTCCAAATAATACTTTTTTTTTTTTTTCATTTTGTGGGGATTTTTTCCTCCACGTTGTTACTTTTGTGGCATTCTTGGTGAAAAATGACCGGCCTACAAATAACTGATTATGAAAATATCTCACTACATTACATAATTACCAACTATAGGATTCCATTTTTGTTTGGAACAGCTTCTTTTCTTTCATTTGGCACAGGTTGTGTATTTCTTTTGAATTTGAAATTGACTGGTCATAGGCCCATTGATCTGCGGTTATGCACAGTGAATATTGCCAAAATTGTCCACAAATATAGCATTTTTCACTCAAAAATGCATAAGGTCAGTCAACCAGGCGACCAATCAGTTCCAAAAATAAATAAAACACTGTGCTAAATGAAAGCAAACAAGTTGACAAAACAACTCAATCCAAGATTTGATGATCATATACTGTACAATACTGGTAAATTTACCAGCAATTTTAAAAAGGCAGGTCATTTGACTGCAAATATTAACATTGAACACCCACGAAAATTTCATCGGTTTAGTGGTGTTCAAAATGTGTTGATTTTGGACTTTTGTATAGCATTATATGTTTGAAAGTTTGAGGCGTTTGTGACCCTGTTGATGGTAAGATGTTCAGTCATCTGAATCATCCATTCAACCAATTTGTTAAAAATGCTGACTTATTCAGAATAAACCAATTGACTGTTTTTTGAAACAGTCAAAATGAGTAGTCATTGAATAATTATCTCAACTTTTGCTTATAAAATGTAAGTTGGTTAATATTCAGTATGACTGTGACTCATGTCCACGGCCGAATCATGCTAATATTTAGAACATCTTCACTCTTGATAATGTTTCTTAATTGGAAAACGTTTCAATAGAATAATTCCTTGCTTTCAACATATTAATGGGATTTTCCGTATCAGAAGATAGGTGTGAAAGTGTGGGTTTGTGTCAAGCTGTCTGTATGCTCCATTTCTTTCTCTTCCAAACAATATTCAAAGTATGCAGGAAAACGGGTAGGAAACTGAAACGGATTAATAATTAGGTAAAAGTTGATCTATTTTTAGCTTTATTGCTGATAATTGTGTGTACTGTTGTTGTATAATACCTGCAAACATCCTGCCTCAAGTTTGAGAGGGTCAAATGGTTTTCCAGTGAGACGGCCCTTGTAACATTGGATACATCACTATGCCAAAAGAGTCGATGTGCATCAAGGATAGAAGGAAGATTGGAAAGGAGCATTGTGGGGCTGATCTGAAGAAAGAAAGAAAGAAAGAAAGAAAGAAAGAAAGAAAGAAAGAAAGAAAGAAAGAAAGAAAGAAAGAAAGAAAGAAAGAAAGAACAGACAGTAATGGAAAAAGATTAATTTAAACAGGTGGTGTCGCCCACACGCCTACACCAGAGCAAAATTATTTTCCATCTTGTCCGTACAAAATGTTTCCATTTCTGACATCACTGGTAATGCTCTAGATTATAAACTGAACAGAATGAGTGATCTCAGACAGATGACAGTGAGCTGCACATTATTTGATCCGCACTTCTGCCGTCACATACAATCTGCCTGCCATTTAGATATGCTGAGTATGTAACTCCAGAAGGTCAGTTCTTAAGAAAAAGGTTCCACGTAAACATGAAAGATGAGACGAGATGAACATACTTCTTGAAGGAATCCATATCTGTGACAGTGTGACAGTGCTGCTATCACAAGCTGGGCAGAAAAGAGGATGTGCATTACTCAAAGCTTTAGCAAGAGTGTAAATAATACATTTAAAATGCATGCATTTTAAAAACAATGAGAAACAATGAGTTCAAAAATGTCCGTACAGCATAAACATGTTATTATTCAAATTTTTGTTGATTAAAATGTTTGTTTTGTCTATATCTGATCAAATAAACTGTAATACATCCTTAATAATAATAATACAAAACTGCAATGTTATGACATACTTCTTTGGCAATAGTGAGTTTGTTGTTATGTAATTTAGCTCAGTATTAATAAGCTCCCACAGCGCCTCCTGCTGGTATCGCTGGGTTTTTGACATACCCTAGAAATAGAGACAAGAGAATGTCATCAATACTCCTCCAACATATAACATACAATCTGATTGATTTAAATTTTTTAAACAGTTATTGCACATTGCTGGTATTACACATGATTCTGTGTTACTCTTTCGGCAGACATAACTAATCACATGCTATGTAAACTATTATACAATGTGATGATTTCTAATTAATTTATATGATGTTATTTATTATTTATATAAATGTTAATTAATTGTTGTTGTACAGTGTGACAAAAATTGCACTATATTGATGTGCTCATGCCCAATAGACGAGTATGTGTACATCTAGCCCTAACCCTGTTACCTCATGGGAGTCCACTATGTCTGTCCAGCTCTTTTCCAGTGCTTTTTCAGTCCCTCCTCCCCCATGTCCACCTCAGGTCCTCGGGTATACTGAATAAGTCCAGAACCTGTTTCAGCACTCATCTGCCCCTGTACACCACCTGATTGTGCCTGAGAGAGATTGGAATAAGAATAATGTAATCAGTCTATGTATCCAACTATGAACCAGTTCAGGCAAAGAATAATTAATAATGGCCTACCTCAAATGTGCCATTTTGTCAGTCACTCCCTGGCTAAAAGAGCCTGCTTTAATGCACCTCTGCTCTTCCCCGGCAGATGTTCCTTGCTCACTGTATAAAAATCCACAGCTGCCCTCTGCTTCTTTTTCTGACAATGAAAATTGATAAATGTGAGTGACAAGCTAAATTGACAGCAATCAACTTAATCCTGATTAAATCCAGAATCTGCTTGTAAAGCACAACAGGTTTCTCCAACTAGAACATGGTCCCCCAAAACATCCTTTGTTGGTCCAGGAAAAGCATTCTTCATAGCGTGATTGATACTAATATTATTCCAGAACCAACAAAGGACATTGTTCCATGTTCTATTCGTTAAATCACTTGAAGACACATAATACAGTGCCTGCTGTCTGGACATCCGAACATGTGAGTTGCAGAATGAAAGCAGAGGAAATTGGTGTTTAATTGGTGCAAAAGAACTAAGCCTGAATCTGTGTGTGAGGTGTTCCTGTAAATACAAATTGGAAGTAGGGAACTCAAATGTCCTGGCTTTGGGGATCATTTCCCAGGGATCTTAGATGCATATAATGTTTGAAAACTTACTATTCAATTTCAGCAAAGAAAAAACAAGTATCAGAACCGTATAGTACTCATCATCTGAAGTGGATCGAAACATCAAAGTTGTCCTAAGGCAAAACAGGCATTGTTTTTTTAGGACAACTTTGATGAAAGGTTTTGATCCACTTCATAATGTTGACTATTATAGTACTCTCTGACATTTTGGATTTTCACGTTATTGATCTAAAATGCATTAAAAAGACATGATGCAACAAATTCCAGTGCTGAATATAATCTGATGAATTCAGTACCTGGTAGCCTACAGAGTTGAATTTGTGTTTCTCTTGTGCCTCCGCTGAGCGACTGATGTTACTGCAACGGATCCATCAGGAGAGTCAGTGTCGGCCTCTTTCTTCCTCCCGCTGTCTGTCACTCTTGTCACCGGTGGCAGTTTCCTCTGGGGCCATGACATTGCTCAGTTCCGGTCCTTTGATGGATTACTAATAGACACAGATAGAATTACACTAAGAGGATTAATAGTCTAACACATAAATAAGATCAGAGACAGTGCAACAATAAACAGGGAAAGTAGAAGAGGAAATAGTAGCAGCGTTGAGTAATAACAAAAAAAGTTGCTATGTTTCATTTATCACTGTACTGTGCATAATACCTAACAAGTTAAAACCCCCAAAACTGTAAACCGTAACTAGAAGGAACTGATAGCAGACTTTTGAAGCCCACTGATGTGACCTTTACATTTCAAAACATTTCACATGTCATGACCTGACCTAGCGTGCCACACACACACATTTGTTTTTCTATCAGGGTGGGGTTTCTATCATTTTCCATTGACGCATTTTGTTTTTATATTGAGCAATTGATGTCTTCTACCCCTTCAATCTGAACCCTCGCGCAAACCTTTTTTATATTATTTTTTCATTTTTCATTTTATGTTTTACATTGTATTCATTCATATTCATCTCCCCTGTAGGTGAACTGAGGTTTTGCAATCCTTAGGTGGTCTTCTGGACCCCTTTAACCCTATATATATATATATACTTTGTATATGCAGTTTAAAATTGTTGTAATTTACAAAAATAAATAAATAAATATCCACTAAATCATTTTCTGCTGGATTAGCATAATCACTCTAATTTGTTTATGAAAAATCATTGAAAGTTTAAGCATCACACAGGCAATTCTGGCAATGATAGATTTTTTGTTTCATTTTTAAATTATAGGATGACTTGTTCTTTTATGTCTCAAAACCGTGCATTTAAAAGTATTTTTATCCCCAAAGGAATGTTTTGATCACTTCAGAGGAATAATTTTTAACGTAAACAGAGTGTCAAATACACACACACGCACGCACGCACGCACACACACACACACACACACACACACACACACACACACACAAATCAAGCCACGACTCCATATACAAGATACATGTCCATGCCCAGGGAAGCTGAAGCTTATAAACACACGTATATTTATACGCCAACTCTGATTCATAATTCACTGTAATTCATGTGTCACTTTTCCCCAGTCATGCATGAATCTCACGGCATAAACACACTGATGTGTGATTCAGGAGTCTCACACATGCTGATAAAGATCTGAATATCTGCCCACATTTGACATCACTTTTAGCAATAAACCAATTCCGCTTAGACTCACCTTGACTGTCAACATTATCATCAGTCATCAATTCAAGGTAAAATACCCCGAACAAACACTCATACACAGCCATATACATGCATATACTGCTTGCAAATGCGCATTTGTAGTTACACATATGGGCATAACATTGAATATGCCATAAACACAAAACCATAACACATAATTTTTTTTTAAACAAATTCAGCTTCAGACATATACAAGTAAATGCAATTTACATCAGCAAGTCCCAAAAAGTCTGAAGCGGAACTAGTTTCATAATACAATCTCAGTTCTTTAATTTTTTTAGATGTGATTCTAGCTTTAGACAATCTCCTTTGCCACACACACACACACACACACACACACACACACACACACACACACATCCTCAGGAGGCCAACACTCAGACAGTATACAGAATTACAAAATTTTGCCATAAGTTAAATATATTACGTTTCTACAATATATAAATCTATTGTGGAAACTTAATTTCCTGTAAAGCTGCTTTGCAACGATTGTATCATAAAAAGCGCTATACAAATAAACTTGAATTGAATTGAATCCTCAGGCAAGCCTTCCCCAACAGATACCTGGATTTAACTGTGTCCATTTCCCTCACACAGACATCTTTAAGGTCTCTTTCTGTCCCTCTTGTCTTCCTGAATCTGTCTTTCGGAGTCCTCTGTGTCTTTCTATATAGTTTTTCTTTAACCCTTCCTTTAGTAACAGGTTGAGCAAGCGAGACCAGATTCTTCAGAATTAGACTTCATACATGGCTGCACCCTGAGAAGATAAACCTGACTGGGCCATTAGTGCTTTCAACCAGCTGTTGATCACAGGTACATAACATGTAAAGCTATAATTGTTTAGACAGGGATGATAGGTTTGTGGTTTAGTCCCACAAAGACAAGCATGTTCACACACACACACACGCACGCACGCACGCACGCACGCACACACACACACACACACACACACACACACACACACACACAAACATGCAAGCAAACATCCAATCAGGAAATTAAAATGCTGGGAGGATTTGACAGGTGCTTAAACCAATCAACATGATACCATGGTAATATTTAGGTACATCTAGATTTGGCTCTAGATTTAAAGATCTTCCTTTAGTGTAAATCCGATTTTGAACATTTTATCATCTGTTAAAATCATTCATGTCTATAGTACAGATTGTGTGGTAACGGTCAAGCTGTGAACTCGTGCAGCTCAGCTGATTTTTAAAAAAGGAAGTGAAAGAGGGCCTGAGAAATATCAGACAGGAATAAATTCAGTGGGATAGGAATGAAGATAAGCAACATTGCGCAAGATCATAACAGATGCGCATCAGGACAAGCGCCTTCATCAAAGGAGACACGGTGGGTTGGTGCTTCTCTAGTGCTCAAGGGTCTGCTAACAAAACACTTGTAGGTTTAGTGCTGGTGAGGCCTTTTACAAAGCATTCCAGGTTTCATCTAAAATTAGAATGAAAATCAAAGTACACATGAATTAAAAATATATAAGCTGTTTATTTGTGGATTTAAATTTTGTTTGCAATTAAATGCAAAAAAAAAGACAGAATATATAAAAATGTATATTGGAAAAATACATTTGCATGGCTTTTTTAAATTTGTATTTACCCACTGTAAAAAAAAAGTGACAAATTATTGAAGGTCATTTTACAAAAAATACTCCACCATTTTATTCCAGCATATATGGGTTTTCTTATAGGGATTTTCCAATAAGAAAAAAAACCTTTTGTGGTCTAATTAGCTTTATAATTTGCATTTGTATTGAATTGTAATGCTAGTTTCTAGCTGAAGCCCCATATTAGCCTGCAGAAATAGCAATAATAGAAATCACCTCTCAAACTGCATAACATACCACTCAAATACAAATGCAATCATAAACTGTGTTTGTTTTGTACATGCACATACCACTGCTATCAGCATTAAATGCATCTATACAGTTGGAGGCATTATTGGGTCAATAAGGCCTTTCACAAAACCTATCAAGAAGGTTGACAACAGGAAAATATTTTTTGATCAAATAAACGCAGTCTTAGTGAACATAATCTTCTTCCAAAATTATTTACAAAATAAAACTACTTTACAAAACCAACAGAACAAAAAACTTTCTTTAAATGTTGAACAGTGTGTATGTGTGTGTTTGTGTGACCTGGACATGTATGAGACGTGTGTCATGATAAGGAGCACTTGGAGAGAATATGCATGATTATGTTATCTCCAATACACATATGAAAAATTACAACACAAACCCCAACCACCCCACCACCCTCATTCAGATACATTTACTTTAACAGTCAAAAAAAAAGCCTGGATAGCATACAAACATATAACACAGAACATATGCATATTCATTAAAAAAATTAGTGTGAAATCTTCAGACAACTGGAAATATGAAATGGCCCAAAAACAGCTGTACACGCATCAAAAGAAACCAATGGGAATCGTTGGAAGGTGAAGTTCTCTTTTAATGCTCTTTTCTTCTTTCTCTTCTAATGGCCTCAGTGTGAAGGGCTTGTGTCCTGTGAAAGGAACCTGCTCTCGATGTTGTCTGCACAGTTAACCAAATACATGTCCTTCAGAGTGTCTACTAACATCTGGATGCGTTGCCATGGCAACACATTGTTCCCTCCTCCACTGCCGCTGTCACTCCAAACCTTCAGCATCTGGTAGTGGGCATCTTTGCAGTTCCTGTGGTCTTGTTCCGCCCTGTCAATGTTCTGCTCAGAAACACCAAGGTGACGTACAAGCTCTTTAAATCTTCCGATAGGCACCTCGTCCAGCACAAAATAGAAGAACTCGTGAACTACGAAAGCGAAAGTCAGAGAGAACGACAACAGACATGAATCATCTTTAAGCATCACAACTTAAGCCTCCAAGGATTTATGTGTAGAAACAAATAACCAGACATACTTTTGATCTCTCTTGGGACGCAGTCTGGGAGTTTTCCAGTTTGTTCTGCTTTGCTCAGCTGGTTTGTGAGAGGAACGCTCTCATTGTGTTCTGTGTCTGGTACCACTGTGATGATCAATGTCTGTGGAGAACATTCAAAATATATATGAATTACTTCATAAACAATACAATAATCAAAACAACACCAGTCAAATAGGATATATAAACCATCACATGATCATAACATGGCTTCTGTGAAGATATACTGCAGGGGTCTTTAATGGACTAATGATTATTGAAGTATATCTTTAAACAATTCTTCATCAGGGGTCTTCAACAAATAAATAAATGCTGTTTTTTATTTTCTATTCATCAAAGAATACTGAACAGTTTTCATAAACATATTAAAGAGCACAAGTGTTTTCAACAATGACAATAATCAGCATATTAAATCATTTCTGAAGAAACGCTGCCTGGAGAAATGGCTGCTGAAAATCACAGGAATACATTATATTAAAAATATATTAAAACAGAAAACAATTCATACAGCACCACTTTAGCATTTATTTCTGAAAGACATTAGTGCAATTCTATTAATATTCTATTCTATTAATATGATCTATTCTATTATAGAATTATAGTATAATAATATAATTAATATTAATTCTAATAATATTCGTTAATTTTAGGTCGAGAGTTCAGATGGGAGTTCCTGTTATAAGAATATTAGTATTAGTATTTACGATAAAAGCCTAGTCATCTTCTATGAAAACTGAGCTACAGTAATTATGTGTTTGGCATCAAATGTGAATCACTTGCATTGTGAAGAAGAATGGTTGTGGTGTCATTGTCATTGTTCATCACAGGTCAATCAAGCATTTTACCTGATCGTTGGAAGCAGCTGATGATTTCTGCGATGACAAAGCATGCCTTTTCTTTAAAAGTCTGATGCCCTTGTATGACATGAACAATCCCAGGGCCAGAACCGTGATGCATGCACACAAAGGGACCAGTATTTGAGGTGATGAGACTGAAACATTAATGAGATGAGAAACAAACGATTAAAATCACCGCTCGCCTGAGAACACGTGTTGTTTTTGAACCACACAGAGATGTTTTGATTAGTCATGACTAGACAAATTCAAAGGAAAATAAGAGGGGACTTTCCAAGATTACTCATGCTTTATCGATACACTCTAAAGCCATTGTTTGCCAACAGTCGCCTGTCTGGCATCCGCAATATTATGAAAACCAACAGACATCAACAACTTGTTCAATATTTTCTGTTTCCGAAGGATACACATTTTTGGATGGATGTTGATCAGTACCAGAGATGTGCAATGGTGATTTTTTAAAGCAAATAAATCAATGTAAATTCTTGTCTCAGTTACACACTTTCCTGCTTAAATAAACATTACTTACAGTCTCCAAAAACAAGTACTACTGTAGGTTACACTTTATTTTAAGGTGTTCTTGTTACAGTGTAATTATAATTATATATACATTAAGTATTTAGTAATGTTAATTAATATATGGTAAGTATTAGTAAATATATGCAACGTGTAACAAGGACACCTTAAAATAAAGTGTTACCCAATTCTATTTTGTTTTATAAAAATGTAAAGTAAGTAATGTTCTATTTATTAAAACCAAGTAGAAATCTCACCAAGTTGTTTTAAGCATTTTTTACACTCATTCCAAAACAATAACTATTCAGTAATAATGACTAATCAGCTTTTCTTATTAATAGTCAACTGTTCAGATCATTAGTCATCAAAGCTCGGCAAACAAAAACAAAAAAAGCTAATTGCTCACTAAAAAAGCCCCACAGATCATGTTTTCAGGCTATTTGAAGTTTTATTTTGATGTGACTTTAGTTTTCTTACATTTGAATTAGGCTTCCCATTAATGTTGTCATTAGTTTGTTCATTCAGACTGATAAGCGAACGTGTGAGAAATACACAAACTGGAGGTGGTGTTTATTTCATGAACCAATCATAGCACGATGGAGACATTGCCTCTCCTCACGTGATATTCCCTCATTCATTCTCAATGTACTGTACTCCTTACAAATCCCCCCCCCCCCCACACACACACACACGGGATCTGTTAAAACTCAATAGGTTTAGGAGAGGCAAGAGAGATGCAGGTTCCTTCTGTAATCACTATTGTACTGTTTCTTAAAACAATAGTGATTTTATTTTTATTTTCATATTTAGCATAATTTTCTCATCCAGTTTTTTGAAGAGGCACTGCCTCACTTGTCTCCTCGGAGCAAATGTCCCAGGTCAGTACTCACCTGGAGGACTGGTTGGGATGAAAGCCCAGACAGGAGGTGTGCTGGATTTGCACAAGTGTGGACACTCATCCTGACATCTATAAAATATAAAGAACACACATGTTGATTATTTGTCTGCCATGTCTAAAGTTATACAGATCTGTAAATGTATCTGTTTATTACTCATTAAAACAATGTCCATGTGCTAATTCAGAACACTTCAGTGAATGATGGGGTTTGTATGTGCTGGAGTGTATGTGGATGAGCGGTAAAAACAGGTTCCGTATAAAGGTTTTTGTAAAGGCTAGTTCGTCAGTTCATGCAAAATAACATTTGTAGATATTCTCACTTCAGCTTTTCAATATTTATCAAATAATTTAAAGGTGAATCATTCTGTCTGCGGGCCAGACATTTACGCAGAGAGTAATATTTGAAGTGGATCAAAAAGGTTCATCAACGTTGTCATAAGACAAGAACGCATTTTGGTTTTGGGTTTTAGGACTTTGATGAAAGGTTTTTTGATCCACTTTAAATGTTGACTAGAGCACATGAACACAAAAGGAGAAGGAGAGCGTGGCCAGCATCGTTACAACATTAAATGTATATTTCATGCATGTAACTAACTCAGGAAGGTTCTCTTCATACTGACAGTAGTTGAACTAAAAAAAGACTAAATTGATTCTCATTCGCTGACAGAATGGATTATTGTTACAAAAATTACAACTAAATACATTTTTTAAACTGAAAAATGAATCGTAACCGGGAAAAGCTGAAACTAAACTTAAATAGATTCCAACCTGAAATTGCCTCTAGATCAAAACTGTAATGGTCAATTTAATGGCGTTAAACTTTTGTTTTAATGATACTAATTAGCACTTTAATTGTAGTAGACCTAAAATACTAAGAGTAAAATAATAATAATAAATAAAATAATACTAATTCTAAAATACAAACAAAAACTAAACTAAAACCAACAATAACGGAGTGAAAAATAAAATTATTTAGAATTTAAAATGACTATAATATCCAATATGTTTAATTTCTGTGAAATTATTAATTTCAGTTAAACGCATTTCAACACTCAACAATGCACAAAACTGAGTTAAATGCTTCTAAATTCATAAGTGAGCTTATGTAGAGTATGTCTCTGCACATTAGTATGAGATGTAAAGTATTGCGACCCAGAAAATATCACACTTAACCGTTAGCACAACATTTTCAGGACAGCAGACATAAATGCAAGGAAGGAAGTCTGTACTTGTAGACTTTTCAAAAACAAAAGATGAATAACCTCTGAACAAGTGCCAGCAGGATATTAAAGAGTACCGAAGTGTAACTTACTTAACACATGGCTCACAGCGGTTATTGCCCTTGACAGCATAATGGTTTTCTTTGCATAGACACTTTGTATTCTTGTCCCCAGCACCTGACGAAAGTGAAAACATTAACTAAGGGTATCCTATAATGTAAAAACAAGATTAATATATAACTTTCATTTATTTATGAATCTTTATTAAGCTTGAGGGACTTACATTCGCCAGTTTTTAGCTGCCCAGATCCACACATCTTACAGGGAGTACATTCCCATGCCAAGTCATTTAATTTATTAAAGTAGTACCCAGTCTCACACCCACACACCCTGTTGCTTTTGAATGTACATGGTGATATCTCTTTGGAATAGGCTGTGATTAAAGAATGAAAGACATATGAAAACTGAGCAAAGGTCAAATGACTTGGTTGTGTGAAATTTTTAACAGTCATCCACATAGGGATTCTTGCATCCCAAAATGAAAATTGTCATCATTTACTTCTTCAATGGAACACAAAAGAAGATATTTAAAAAAAAATGACTTAGTGTTTTTTGTCAAAACAATTCAAGTCAATTAAATTGACCCCACTTACTTTCATTGTTTAGACAAAAACTCTTGAGACATTCTTCCAAACTGTGTTCCGCAGAAGCAAGAAAGTTACACAGATTTGGAACGATGTAGCGGTTATGTAAATGATGACAGAATGTTCATTTTTGGTTTCAATAACAAGAAATATGAACATCAAAGTTTTAAAATGACATTACCTTTGCTGCACTTCCTGCAACTGAAGCAGTTTTCATTATAGTTTGAGTTATCTAGGTAGGTTTCATTCTCGCATTTTACACAATCGGACCTCGTATTATTTTCAGGGCATTTCTCTCTCAATTTATACCCTAGAGTAGAAAACAGAAGGACAAAAGACAGAACGAAACCATCTATGAAAGCTGAACAAAAGGTTTCTTTGAAAAAAACACACCCTGTTATTACCCATTATCTATAGTTAACTGTTTTAAATGTTAACAGCTTTGCTCCATTATATGATAAATGTTCTTCTAACCAAAAAACACAGCAGTCACAGCATTTATTGAAAGGATATACACTCTATAACACAGATCCTGTATTTAAATTTGCTTTACCTGGATGACATTTATTACAGCAGAATCCTTTATTATTCCAGTATTCATCATCAGGACAAGGTCCTTTCACGGTCTGACCTCCAGCAATTGCAACATTTGATATTGTATATGACTGGCTGATTAGAGCCTGTGGGGAACAAAAGAAGATTTAGGTTAAAATGATCATGGGAAATGATATCATGCACCTTATATTATGTGTGAGTGCACAGTGGTGCAATGTGGTGAATAAACCAGGAGCATTACCTCACACAAACCTTTTCCACTCATTATTTGGTCAGACTGTGTCAGACATTATTATGAAAATGATACAATTTTACAGTTACAATTTTATTACCAACAGCAAGCATTAATACATGATAAATGACTGAAATGACTGCTATATTGCTACCACATTATCTCGTTACATATGTTAGCATCATCACATGTGTGTTCAGATAATATATATATTAGTGGTGGGCATAGATTATTTTTTAATCTAGATTAATCTTGGAATTAATCTAGATTAAATGGCTCATTTGAATTTCAAGGCATTCAGAATATGTGTGCTACCCAAATAATGACTAAAAGTAAGTCTTTGAGAACGGGTTTCTCAAGCCATGGTGGCGATTAGACCAGGGGCTCATCTCCTGTTTCCAAAATGCATCACAAACTTTAATCTCTTCCTGTCCCAATCCCACTAAAAAACTGGAGGAAAATCCGTTCCACTCCCGGAAGAATGACTCCCATTCCTTCCCACTCCCGTGTTGGTTTTTTTTTTTTTTTTTGCCGATAACTGTCAATTACAGTAAAAATATAGTACAGATCACAGCGTGCCCACCTTATAAGTTGAATAAAACCCAAAATGTCGTTTTTGTTATTATATTGAACTGAAAGCCATCTTATGCACAGTGTTGCACAGATAAAATTTCATGTAAATCATCCATGCTAACACACACGCCTTCTATTTTTATTTTTTAGACATTTCACTCTATAGATATATTTTTCAAAGACGGAGTTTCAAGTTTCTCGCTCAAGTTCACATGAGACCTAAAGCGCATCCTGTTTGCTTAAAAGCGCAACGCTTCGTTGTTATTCTGAGTGCACACAACAAACGAGAGTCTTTACAGATTCGAAAGATGTATTAGGCTACTTTTATCTGTATGACCAAGAATGACGGAGATTTTAAGAGCAAGTGAGCGCACCGGAGCCTGTCCTGCAGCAAACGCGCCCACACAAACACTTCAATAGCGCATATACTTTCTAGGTTAACATCATATTGAGCGCCATGTAAAGTTGTTACTACATACATCTTTCAGATGAAAAGCCATATTTGAGGTTGATGAATGATAGGTGAGCGCTTGGATGTCCTGCCCGATTGTATTACCACACAGACCAGCCGTTAACAATCTGTCCATCACGGACTGCGAGCCTCTAGTTCAAGACTCGCTCGCCCCTACAGTGCAATTCGCCAGGTATACATCCGCTAAAATATCAGGGTGAAAGTCATCATAGCTATGAGTATAGACCCAGCTCCCAACCCAACTTTGAGAATAGATTAACGGCGATATTTTTTTATCGCCCGATAAGAG